>JAKSZT010053928.1:53257655-53346869 GCA_026826555.1 Tolypeutes matacus | reverse complement strand
AGACAGCAAGCCTATGTCCTCTTCCACATCCGGAAGAGAGAATTGCACCGCTAGGGGTGGAACCAACAGCCATTAGGGGAGAGGACACAGATGAGGGAGTGGTGCAAGCAGTGCCTGAAGGCAACTCCTGGATCAGAGTCTGTGAGTCAGAGGTGCACTAGAAAGAGACAACCACCCAAGAAATCACCTTGGATGAGTGGAAATTACTACAAGAACAAAAGTGATCAAATCCAGAATTCCACCTCAGGAAGCTCAAATCTGCCAGGTGTCTGAATGCTGTGGTGATTCACAAGCCAAAACACAGAGGCGAGGTAGAAAAGAATCATTATGAATGGAAAACCCCAGGCCCAACAACCCAGCCAGGGGCATTCCACATCAGGTGGCGACAGACTTTGGCAACACCCCTTGATTGTGTAAGGTGGTCAAAGGGAGCAAGAAGAAGAAGAAGGGCAAGAGGGTCCTCAATGGGTTGCAGTAGTCTCAGTCCAAATTTTGCCACATACTCGCACTCATGCATGGACACGTTTGAGTGTGTGTGAGTGCAAATGCACACTCAGACACACTGAGACACACACATGCAAATGAACTCGCACACCTTGGGGCCTGATGATGAAAAGGAGAAGCTAAGTTTCAGCTGTGAGTGCTGGTGCCCTCAGCCACTCCACCCGCTCATTCAATCAAGGGTTTGGAGTTGAGGGGCAGTCACCACTGAGGGAGAGGCAGCAGGGTGAGCCACGGCCAGGCTGATGGGATCGGCAGCTGCCAAAGCTCTTCATGAGACTCCACGTTGTGCTCACTGCAGGCAGGGGCCCAGGCACCCAGCCTGGAAGGAGAGGAGGATCCAGGAATGTGTGAGAAGACTCACATTGGTGTCTACCGTTGCAGGAGGGGCAGATTCTTAATGGCTGGTGCACCAGCCACCATTCAGATCTCTAGAGCAGGAATTCTTAAAAAGGCAGCTGTGAATTAAAATTCAAAAAAAAAAAAAAAAAAATCATTCTTGTGGGGACATGTTGGTACGGGTGTGATGTGTTTATTAAGTCATACACAGTATAGTGTGGACTTAGTAAGGGTCCGTCATTTTCACGTGACTGGCAAAGGGGTCTGTGGAACAAAAAAATTTAAGAGCCCCTACTGAAGAGGAATCTTTCTTGCCAGACCATTTCAAGGGATCTGTGATCAAGAGGATCCCACCTTCATTGCTGGCAGTTGTCTGCTCCTCATATGGATGACCACTAGTGCTCTGAAAATGAAACTATACAGAAACTCCATCAGTTGGTCCCCAGAACCAGCGCCCAGGGAAGCGGCGTGGATCTGGGTCACACTGCGGAAAGAATGCATTTCTACCCCCACGCTGGCCAAGCTCCACCAGGGCTCCCAGTCAGACCACACAGATGAGGCCTGGGTGGCTCTTAGGGGTCCTCCCTGAGGCACCATGTAAAACCAGTCCAGTTCACTGCACCTCAGGGAACTTGGAAATGTTCACTCAAGCACCACCTGACTCCAGGTCCCCACAAGGACTGCTGCTCAACCACTGACACCACCCCACAACCTCACCAGCCTGACAGTTCTGTATACCTGGAGTAGGATGTGGAGAGATTTGGAGGCCCGAAGGTCATACAACCAGGACCAGGTGGGAATGTGGCTGAGCACTGCACAACTTTCACCACCCATCCAAGACATTCCAAGTTGGTTCTTGTTGATCATGGGGGACTGGCTTGTGCTGATCCACCCACCCTTGGAGACTCACTGCAATAAATGCCCTAGAGAGAGTGGCACCCGCGGCAGGTGCCAAGACTCCTGGGACAAGCTCTCCCACTCACATGCAGAATGGCAATAAGGGGCCAGGACTACATAACAAGACATTTCATTGTGAAATCTGCAATGTCCACTTTAACTCAGAAATTCAACTCAAGCAGCACATTTCTAGCTGAAGGCATAAGGATTGAGTTGCAGGACAACCCTTAAAGCTAAAACACAGCCCTCACAGCAAATATTCAATTTGTGTGTCTGGGATACTTGCTTTCTTGAAAATGTATCGGAAGTGGGGGGAGATCATTCTCTATTTTCCCAGGGGTGTGATCGGTCTTAGAAACAAGATGGGATGTTTTCCTGACAGACTTGAAAGCTGGGCTCTTCCTCACACATCTGTAAACAACTCCGGAATGCACTCAGACATATTCTGTTGTGCATCCAACACAGATGAGCTCAAGCGCTTACTTGTGGATACCATTTTCTATCATTGACAGGGCCCCAAAAGGGAGCCGAAACTGGAAACTAAAACTCAAAGTTTTACTTGATTGGAGTTTCCAACCATACTTTAAGATTTTATTCAAGAAGACAAGGAGAAAGGGGCAGATTGGTTGGTGAAGAGTAATATGGAATTTGAGCTGCCCCTCCCATGCCAGGAGAAAAAAAAGATAGAGAGGGGTGTAATTGACTAGCCCCTCCTCAATTTACATTTAAAAAGGAGGGAGGCAGGCCTGTCCAGAGCTGGCCTGATAGCCAAGGCAGCTCCCTCAGGAAAACAATTCAAAAGGTTGGATGGCTACTTAAAAATATGGACACGATGCAATCGGAAGAGCATTTCTTTGAGCGTTCAGATAGAAGAGATCTGGAGATCATTCCCAGCCCTGAAGAGGTCCCCTTTTATACAGAGTCATGGAGCTTTTTTTTTTTTTTCACAAGGAAACCCCTTCCCCCAACTTACCAGGCAGCCGTGTTCAACCAAGGCTCCTACTACCAGAAAGCTAGAGCCAGGTAAGCAGCTACCAGGACATGACAGAGTCTCACATCAGTCACAGATCAGGCCCAGGCAGCCATCTTGTGGGGGAGACACAGCCCCTCGCCTGGAGGGCCCCCACCTCCTTCTCCTGACTATCAAAGGCCCAACCCCCTGCCACCCTATGAATTATGGCTATTGAAACAATTCTTATCAAACAACGACCCCTAGTGGTGGCCTCTTTTGCTCTTACTTTACTCCACAGTAGGTATTGATACCATAACATCTTCCTTGGAGTACACATAAACCCCAACAATTGAATATATAAAATCATAGCTGGCCCCCTTCTGCTCTTCCCCCTGACCTCTGGGGATAGTGGTCTCTGTGTCCTCAAGTCAAGGGAGTCATCAGCCCTAGGCAGTGGCCACTGGGCAGGCATCCTGTGGTCTGGCCCAACCATCCTCTTTCCCCCCACCCCCACCCCCGCCCCTAGGACTTTCGTAGACAGAGTCAGATCCCAAAGCAGAGCTATATGGAAGGGCAGTCCTGGGCTAAGTCTCATGCCCAAATATGTTGCCACCATGGACACGTTGCCTAAAATACCCATTGAATTACAGCCCCAAAATTGTCTGGCCTTTAGTAGGTCTTTATAAGCATGTTCAGAGTTGAGGCCCCTGTAGCCTCCCATATATGGCCAATAGAATTTCTGCAGATATGCTAAGAAAATTCAGTGCAGAAAGCATGGGCTTTTCATCAATTAGTGTTCAGTTAATCACATATTGATATAAGATCTTGCCACCATCACGTTGGTGAAAACAGACCCCCTGACTCCTAGGATCAATTGGGGCAACTTAGAGAGGCAGATGGTTGCCTATGAGTCGGGCTGGAAGGAATCACAAATTTTCTCCATTACCACAAGACAAGTCAAACAGGGCCCAGAAAGGGAACCCAAACTGGAAACTGAAACTCAAAATTTTACTTGATTGGCGATTCAAACAATACTTAAAAGATTTTGCTCAGGAGGAAAAGGAACACCAAAATTACAACAAAAACTGATGAATTCGAGTTGATTAACATTAATTTAGTTTAGAGAAAGACATGGTTAACAGAAAGAAAGGACAAGCCACAGATTTACAGAATACATATTGTGGGGACCCAGGGCCCCCTTTAAGTCTTCCCCACATGGATGTTATAGGCCACCCGTGGATTATCCATTCCCTGAGCTCACACCCGCCACTGCCGGTGATCCTTCGGTATTCTGCTGTGGCTCACCAATTCTTCCAACCCAGCTCCTGGAAGGCACAGGTCAGGGTGGCCTCAAGACCAAAGAATGCACTCAGCACTGAGTCAGACATGAGCTTCATTGGGACTTACAGACAGGAGAGGGTCTCCGGTGGGGGCAGGTGGCAAAATGAAAGTAGCACTCTGTGAAGAGGTGGGAAAATGAAGGTCTTAGAACAAAGACATTTCATAACAGAGTTTCTGCTGATGTCATATGAAGCACACCAATGGGGTGTAGGAAGGAAGTGTACAGTCTGGAGATAATTATAGTCTATGATATCATATGTATGTTCTTTTCCTCTGAGTCGGCTTGTTACTTTTAACTAGTGTGGTGGGTCATACAGGCAGCTGTATGCTTCAGGCTGTGTTTTATGTAAGGAGGGAAAGAACAGGCCCTGAGCTCCCACACTAGCTTTCATATTAGGGTGATGTTGGCTTCATAGCATGAGTTTGGTAGCATTCCTTCCTGTTCAAATTTTTTGAAGCATTTGAGCAAGATTGATATTAAATCTTGTTGAATCCTTGTTAGAATTCACCTGTAAAGCCATCTGGTCCAAGGCTTTTCATCTTTGGGAGGTTTTGATGACAGTTTCAATCTCTTGTGATTGGTTTGCTGAGGTCTTCTATTTCTTCGAGGGTCAGTGTAGGTTGGTCGTATGTTCCTAAGAACTTGTCTATTTCATCTCATCCATAATCTTCATTTATTATAAAGAAGAGCTACACACCTACCACAAGCGGGGATTAATGATTCTTTAACTGGCGGATGTGGCTCAAATGGTTGGGTGTCCGTCTGCCATATGGAGGGACCTGGGTTCGATCCCCGGGACCTCCCGGTAAAATAAAATTATACATATATAGAAGGCGCATGGGCTGCCAGGCTCTGTGTGCCGGTGAGCCGCCAGGCCCCGGGAGCCATGCAGCGGTATGATGACGTAACAGGAGAGAGACGCAGGGGAGAGACAAGACAAGATGCTCCGAAAGCTCTGGAAGCCAGGAGCCAAGGTGGCGCAGGTGGCAGAATACCTCTCTCCTACATCGGAAGTCTCCAGGATCAAATCCTTGTGAAGACTGGAGGAGGAGGATGAGAAGAGATGGCAGGAAACAGACACAGAGAATTGCCCAGTAAATGGACACAAAAAACATCAAAATGGGGAAGGGGGGATTTAAAATGGATAAAGTAAATAAATAAATCTTTAAAAAAAAATTTTTTTAAATGATTCTTTAACTGATTGCATGTGCCAAGTTGATGATCAGTTAGAACCCTTGGTGTGCAGATATGCTTGCCTGGAGGCCACAGGTTGCTTAGGTCCAGGTCCAGCGGATATTAACTACCCGTGGGTGGGACCCTAAGGTGTGGGATCCTATAGACAACTCCTCAGATGAGGAAAAGGAGGAGGAATAGAAGGTGGAAGAAGATGAAGCACCCCAAATGGTTTGTCCCATAATAAAACAGAAGTGGAAGGCATTACAAAACCGAGCACCTGGTGCCCAGCAGTTCTAACCTCCCAAGCAAAAGTTGTATGTGTCTATGGGAGGCTACACCACTGCTGAGTTAGGTGATTTAGGGCAAAGGTATAGGCAGAAATCTAGAGAGTCCCTGTCTAACTGACTTCTAAGGTTATGGGACAGTGGAGCAGAAGGAGCTGTTCTATCTGGGGTGGAAATGAGCAAATTAGCCTCTATTGCTACTCACCCTTCCCTATGCCAGCATCTATATGCTGCCTCAAACAAGGCCATCAATGCATCACTACTAGTCTTGTTAGTTACTGCATGCTAAGCTGCCTGGCCTAATGAAGGCAATATACCCCATACCACCCCCCATTGGCAATCTATGGAAGAGTTACAGGCATTTTGTGAGGGTTAGGAATGAAACATGCTATATATGCTAATAACTTCATCGGGACTGATGCCAAAGTTTTTACAGCAGGAATGAAATATACTGTGCTGCATACCACCCCCAACCATTATTATGGACCTTTGGTGTCAATGCTGAGTTCCCAGGTGGGTCACCCTGTGTCACAAGCTGCTCAGGCTGTAGCTGATATAGGGGAATCAGAGAGGCTGCAGAGAAAGGGGGCCAGGGTTTGGGCAGCAGGGGGCTGGGGTTTGGGCAGAATGAGGACATGATGGTCCTAATCATGCGTCATGTAAGCAAATATGGATAGATCTTATTGCTTCTAAACCTTGTTTTTAAAACATTCCACCATCGGGATGTTGTGGAGGTGTGGGAGGTGGGGAACATGGAATCCCTGTGGTTTCTGTGTAGTATCTGGGTAATCTAAGCACCTTTTGGAAAAAAAAAAAAAATATATATATATATATATATATAAAGAATGACATTTGTGTGAGCAGATGCACATGTGTGTATGTATATTTGTATATCATTTTACAAAAATACAATAAAATAAAACATTCCACCAAACTGGCTGGGATATCACTAGCAGTGCAGGGAGGCTTGAGTGTTTGATTAATTGTCCTCACATGTCCTTGATGGGTTTTTGTTTTTGTTTTTGTTTTTGCTGTTTAGAGAAGTGAAAGATCAAGCACAGCAACCAGAGAAGGTGGGAGAAAAGGTGCTGGAGGAGACGAAGAATCTGTGGTTAAAAGCTCTCAACCAGTACCTGATTGTAGAATAACCATCACCCAGAGCTCGAGTCCCCTCTTTCACTTTCTGTGTGACACTGCGTCCCTTCGTCTCCATTTGGGAATTAAAATTCCTAGAGAAAAAAAAAAAATCGAACTGTGAGTGATGTGTATGTTTTTTCAGTTATAACTTTTCCTGCTTAAGAAGAAAAGGTCGTTAGTATGGTAGTAGTGTTTGAAGCTTCTTGGTGCAAGATTTAGTGCTGGGACCAAGATTTCATGAGTAAGGTGTGAGCTGCTGTGACTAGAGACTAAAGACAGATGCTGACAACCGTCTCCTGAGAGGTGTGGCAGGTGCGGTGCCCAAGTCCCAGAGCAAGGGTGAATGGGGGAAGGAGGACACCCTCCCCACTCCGTGCGGAACCAGGTCCTCAGCTCCTGCACATTTGCAGGCTTGGGTGGCAGCCACTCCCAGAAGGGATGGCATTGGTGTGGGTGCAAGTACCCCAAGCAGCCATTCCTGTGGCAGACACCAGTGAGGGGACACTGGTACTGGGGGTGACGTAGCGATGCAGCTGGAGCATTTAGGCTGATTTTGGAGAGTCTACGTTTGCCAGCGCTGCTGCAACAAATACCACATAACAGCTTCACTTTAACAGCAGGAATTTGTTGTCTCCCAATTTTAGAGGCTAGATGTCCCACATCAAAATACAAATTTCCCTGATTCAGCTGTGCACTAAGTACAGGCATGCCTCGTTTTCTTGCATTTTGCAGATACTGTGTTTTTTCACAATTTGTGGGTTTTTGGCAACCTGGCAGATTTTTCCAACAGCATGTGCTCACTCCATGTCTCATTTTAATTAATGTAATCACATTGTTTTTTGTTTTGTTTTGTTTTGTTTTTGTAATTTTAAATTACCACTTTTATCTTCGTAAAGCTGTTATAGCAAAGTACCACATAATAGCTTGCAAATAACAATGGAAATTTATTGTCTAACATTTCTGGGGGCTCAAAGTCCAAAACAAATTTGTCATTAGGGCCATGCTCCCTTAGATAGCTTAGATGAGAATATGTCTGTGAATCCTCTAGCTTTTTGGGTTTGCTAGCCATCCTTTGTGTACCTTAGCTTCTGCATGCATCATTACAATCTTCACATAGCCTTTTTCCCCTTGCAAGACTCTGTGATCAAATTTTCCTCTTTGTATAAGGAGGCCATATTAGACTAAGCCCAGGCTAACCCACATTTACCTCATCTTAAGTAGTGATATCTTCAAAGACCCTATTTCCAAAATAGGTCACATTCATAGGAATAGGGGTTAGGACTTGAAGGTAACTTGGAAGGGGACATAATTCAACCCAAAAAAGTCATTTATACCAGCATCAAAATATGAAATATGTGTGGATAATTGTTACATGGTATGGTGCAAAAAATGTACATTGACAACATAATTATGTTGAGAGAATCGAAAGACCTTAACAAAAAGAAAGGAAGGTTTTGCTCAGAATTGTTTTGCTCAACATTATTATAAAGATTTCATTTCCTCCCAAATTAATCTCTAGGCTAATGCAATCCCAAACAAATTCTAACCTGGTAAATTTTTTTATAAATTCACAACCTGATTTTAACATTCCTATGTATATGAAATGAAGCTATATTAGTTTGCAACTTTAAAAAAACAAATTTGGAGGACTTACAATGCCTTATATCAAGGTATATTATAAAGATACAGTAGTCAAAGTGATGTAGTATTTTCATACAGATAGACAATTAGTCAATGAAACAGAGCTGTACATATATGCTCAAATAAATCTCAACAAAGTCTATTTGCAATTCAGTGGAGCAAGGGGAGTCTTTGCAATAAATGGTGATGGAATATTTGGACTTTCATATGTACAAAACTAAACCTTGAGCACTACCTCAAATATTGTACAAAATTATTTCAAAGTGGATCTTAAAACAATATGCAAATACAAAAGTACAAAATGTTTAAAAAAAAAAAAAAACAGAGTAGGAAAACTTTTGATCTTGGTTTGGACAAAAAGTCCTTAAATACAATTCCAAAAGTATGCTCAATTTATATATATATAAATTGGACCTCATCAAAATTATAAGATTTGCAACAAAACCAATAGCAGTGACAGAGATGAATCAGGATTGAGTAGGTCATGTTTCACTTTACACAGGAGGTACCTGCGTACATTTATATTGAGTATATGTGTGTGTGCATTTGTGGGGAAGGATGGTAGGAAGTATGAGCAGCTACTCTCTGTGTATTAACATAGGCCAGCTTGAGAGAAGAGTGGTCAGCCTCAGGCATTATGGTGACATGAATGCTTGGTCCAATACTGGGTTCTTCTCTCCTTCATTCTGAAGGGCTGCAATCCTCCATTACCTCAGGGTTTCTTAACTTTCAAGAAACCATAAAGTCTGAGTGGATTTTAGATTATGTTCAGGCTGCATCAGGAATTCTGCTAATCTTCTCTAAGAGCAAAATCTAGTGATCCCGTTGCAACCTTTCCTGTGTGTCCACATTGTTTTTTATATACAATGCTATTGCTCACCTAATAGACTACAGTATAGTGTGAATATAACTTTTATATGCACTGGGAAACCAAAAAAATTCATGTGACTTGCTTTTTTGCGATATTTGCTTTAGTGCAGTGGTCTGGATCCCACCCTGCAGTATGAGGTAGGAAAGGCCCTTGGGAGGGAGGAGGGAGGGAGAAGGAGGTGGGGAGCTACAGACAGTGAGATGCAGGTCCCAGCGGCCACTGCTCACAACTAGCACTGCCAGACCAAATACTGGATGCCCAGTTAACTCTGAATTACAGATGAACAAGAAATAATTTTTAGTATGTTCTATGCAGTATTTGAAACATATTACACAATAAATCACTTATTTATCTAAAATCAAGGTTACCTGGGTATCCTATATATTTTCTTTGCTGATCAGTGGAAAGGTGGGAGGAAGGAAGGAAGGGAGGAAGGGAGGGAGGGAGGGAGGGAGGGAGGGAGGGAGGGAGGGAGGGAGGGAGGAAAGAAGGAAGGAAGGAAGGAAGGAAGGAAGGAAGGAAGGAAGGAAGGAAGGAAGGAAGGAAGGAAGGAAGGAAAGGCGCTCCAAGGAGAGTCGTGAAACTCACAGCAGGCTTCTCCTGAGCATGCCAGGCCCTCGGCAGGGGCCATGACAGGGGGTCATACCTTCACACTTCACCCCTCCCCGGAAAGAGGCCTTATCACGTCTGCTGGGGCAGAGATGCTGAGGGTCCAAGAGGTGAGGGATCTGACTGTCTAAGACCCAGACGTGCTACATGGCCTGTGTAAAACCAGGTAGGGTCCCTCCAGGCAGCCGCAGTGTGGAGCCAGGTGGCCACGCTGGGCCTGCAGAAAGGGTTGGTAACAGGGCACTGCCTGCCTCTGCTGGACACCCCCACTCCTCGCTCCAGAGTCGCCCATAGCGTCCTGTTTTCTTTCTCCCCCTCCTCTCATTCCTCTTCCTCCTCCTCTTCAAAATACCAATTTGTCCCACCTCATCAGGTTAGGGGGCAAAATAAGGCTGTGTTGTTATTTTTAAACAATTTATTGAAGTATATCATTCCTACATGAACATACATAAACTATAAGTGTTCACTAAACATCGTGAACTTAGAAAACAAACATGCATAACATCATACAGGGCTCCCACTCATCACCCCCCTGCCAAACATCCTGCATTGTTGTGAAACATTTGTTAACAAACCATGAAAGAACATCGTCAAAGTATTACTACTAACTATGGTCCTTAAATTCCTCCCCTATACATTTTTTTTAAGGATTTATTTATTTATTTATTTTTATCTGTTTTTACACCCCCACCCCCATCCCCGTTTTTGCTATTTCTGTGTCCATTTGCTGGGGGACTCTGTGTCTGTTTCCTGCCTTCTCTTCTCATTCTTATCCTCCTGTCTTCACTGGGAGTCGATCCTTGGAACCTCCAATGTGGGAGAGAGGTGTCCTACCTCCTGTGCCACCTTAGTTCCTGGTTTTCCTGTGCATCTCATCTTGGATCTCCCTTGTGTCACTCTCCTGTTAAGTCATAATCTTGCTGTGTGGATTGCGGGGCCTGGTGGCTCACCCATGCACAGGAATGAGGCAGTGTTATTTTTACTATTCAAATTTCACAACTTGTCTCTCCTGTCCCACCTATGACAATAATGGCTCACTTGCCTCCTGGGGATAATTCTGAGCACCCCAGAGGGTCTTACTGGGCCCTGGAGCCTGTGCTTTTATCTGCATGGGGGCCAAGGATCACCCCACCAGTGCTAGCTGAGCGGGGGCTTCTCCAGTGCAGAGGGCAGGAGTAGTCACTCCACTCTGACCCAGGCTGAGGTGACACACACGCTTATGCACACAAACAAAGACACACACACACACACAACACTGTCCCAGGGCTGGCCTGTGGTGCCAGGACAGCTGGGTACAAGCACAGGGTGGGAAAGGGGCAGAGCAGACACCACAATTCCAGCTGCCCCAGAGGCAGAAAAGGATAAAAATTAAATTTCTGGTTTAAAAGGACAGAGGAGTCTCCAGGGACAAAGTGTCAGAGCCATGAACAAACAGAAAATAAATTTGTCCTCAGGGGCTAGAGGACTTGGGAGCAGAGCTCCCACGGAAAGGAGCAAAAAAGGCTTCTTCTGTGGAGCAGGGTCTTAGGGCCCCCCAGGGGCCCTGGGGGCAGCAGCACCCACCCCAACCTGATGGCCCCGTGACTCAGGGTGTCCTGGAGGCAGATGTGTCCTTCACCCAGGGGAAGCCCTCCCAAAATGTCACTGGGCTTGGGGTGTGTTGCGGGCCAGGACTCTGTGAGCGCATCGGGGACGCTGATTTCTGAGCCACTCATTCAAAATTCACTCATTTGGGAAGCGGATGTGGCTAAACTGATTGGACATCCACCTACTATATGGGAGGACCCAGGTTCGATCACCAGGACTTCCCGGTAAAAAGGTGAGTAGGCGAGCCGGGCCCACGTGGTGAACCACGCAGCAAAATGATGCAAGAAAAGAGAGACGCGGGGGAGAGTCAAGGCGAGACATGCCAGAAAACCAGGAACTGAGGTGGCGCAAGTGATAGGGTGCCTGTCTCCCACATCGGAGGTCCCTAGGATCAAATCCCAATGAAGCCTGGAGGAGAAAAATGAGAAGAGAGGGCAGGAAACAGACACAGAAGATCACCCAGCAAATGGACACAGACAGCAAGCTGGTGGGGGTGGGGAGAATCCATTCATTCACTTTTCTCCAGGTGCAGCCTGAGAGAGGGCACATGCACGCACACACGTACACACACACACAAAAATGTACACACATACGTGCAAAATTCAGTCTCTGGTGGCATCCAGGAGCCAGGCACAGGTCTGGGCCCAGGGGATACCATCCTGAGTGTGGCCTGGGTAAAGGGGACACACCACGAACAAATGACAGCTTTACACATGTGTAGCAGGATGCCAGGTCATGAGCAGCACTGCAGAGGAACTTAAAGGATGGAGAGTGGCCTCCAGAGGCCTCTTGGAGGAGGAGCTGAAGTGAGGGAAGGAGCCTTGCCAAGCAGTCATTTGCAGGCAGAGGGGATGGCCTGTGCAAAGTCCCTCAGTGGCAGTGTGCTTGGCAAGCTGGAGAGCCAGAAAGAGAGCTAACTGGAGAGAGCTGAGGGGACAGTGGTCACACATGATGGGAGAGGTAGCCAGGGACCAGGTCATGGGGTATCTTAATAGCCAGGACACCGACTGGATTTCAGATTTCATTCTAGGTGAGATGCGAGCCTTTGGAGGGTTTGGTGCAAGTGACTGACATGAGCTCTTTTCTGTTTTATCCTGATTTCTCAGGCTTGTGTGGAGAGCCGACCACAGGGAGCTTGGGGGGAAGCAAGGAGACCCCACAACATCCCAGGGGGAACTCCCCGCTGCCCGGCACCAGGGCCGATCCTGGGAGCAAGGACAGTGAGGTGCATCCCAGGTCCAGACAGCATGTCCCACCAACAAACAAAAACAAAAGCGATGCTCCAGGCTGGTGTGAAAGTGCTGAGAGGCAGGGGAAGGGGCCACATGCTTGGGGCATGTGGTGCGCGGTGTCCAGGGTTTATTCTGGGAAACGACTCAGTTGTTCTTCTTAAATGCAGAGCCCATTAGAGCTACCTAGAGAGCTTTGTAAACCGACAGGGCCTGGGCCCAGCCTTGCCCAGCTGAATCAGACTTTCTGGGGTAGAACCTAGGCAAGAATAGTTTTAAAAGCTCCCCAGGTGAACAGATGTGGCTCAAGCAGTTGAGCACCGGCCTACCACATGGGAGGTCCCGGATTCGGTTCCCGGTGCCTCCTAAAGAAGACGAGCAGACGCCGCAACCAGCAGATGACACAACCAGCAGACAACGCAACCCATGGGGAGCAGAAGTGGCTCAAGTGGTTGGGCACTCACATCCCACTTGGGAGGTCCCAGGTTCAGTTCCAGTGCCTTCTAAAGAAGATAAGTAGACAACAAGCAGACAAAGAGCGAGCCATGGGGGGCGGGGTGGAACTAAAAAGAAATATGCAGGGGAAAAAAAATAAAAGAAAAGCTCCCCAGGTAGATCTATTGAGCAGCCAGGGCCAAGAACCACTGGCCTCCAGAGGAAGTCCCAGCTCCTCACCGTGGCACCCCAGGCCCTCGATTCTCAATGTTTTACCCCTTATCTTCTGCAACTTCATCTCTCTGTAGGGGGAAATAGAAAGAGGCTTTGGAGCCAGACTGGTTCAGTTTGAATCCCAGTCCTACTGTGCCTTCATGGCCCTCCTCACCTCCCTGAGCTTCAGGTTTTCCCTGTGCAGAGACAGGCTTCAGGACTCACCTCACATGGGGCTGAAGGGTTAAATTAGGAAATAGGAAACGTGTACCTGGCATAAAACAACAGCTCAGGCTGATTGAGTTCCCTTTATTAACAGCACAGGCTCTAGGCATCAGGATTTTTTTTTTTTTTTTTTTTTTTTTTTTTTAGCTTTTCACTTTGAAATAATTTTAGACCTACAGAAAAGTTGCAAAAATAGTACTGAGTTCCTACGGACACTTCACTCAGCTGCCCTTAATGTTAGCATCTTCCATGACTATTATGGTGCAATTGTCAAAAACAGGAAATGGAAATTGGCACAATAATATCAACTAACGTCCTTTATCTGTTTCAGGATCCCATGCAGTGGTTATTACTGTGGCATTTGCTTAGTGGTGATTTTCAAGAGCTACCCTTCTCCCTAGTTTTTTCTATGTTTATTTATATTGTTACCCAGAAAGAGCTTGCTGCCCAAAGTGCACAGAGGCCAGTACTATGACATCAGGATTTTGAGAAAAGAAAGAGCTTTAATGCAAGATCAACTGGCATGGAGACAGGAGACAAGGCTCAAATTTGTCTTCCTGATCTGAACACTAAGGAAGATTTTATGGAAATGGGAGGTGAGAGGTGGGGACAGAAGTGAGAGGTTTGACTCGGCATAGTCCAACTGGTTAATTATAGTGCTCTCCATATATGGGAGAGTGGAATTTAGGCTGTATTTTCCTTATTGAAGGACCTCTTGCATTTGATCTGCTTCCTGTATCTCTCTGCCCTGATAATCTTGTTTCTGAGGGAGGTGACCTCTGTTCTTGGTGTCTCAAAGGTTGTCTAAAGGACAAGAGTTAGTGTTTTCTGCTAAGGTTATGTGAGTTAAACAAGCTTAAAAGAAAAGGTTACAGGAACAGAGGACATCCCCCCATAAACCAATTTTGGCCTGCCCACAGTTTCAATATCAGTGTGAAACCACGGATACTTATTTTATTCCATGGGCTATTGTCCAAAATTATCATTATTTTGTTGCTCAAATTGTTCCAGCTCTGGCTGGTGAGAGCTCCTTCAGGCTGTCTCCTGTGCCCCTTTCGCATGGCCCCTACCTGTTTTAAGCGCTTTCCTACATTCTGACACCACAAGATATCCCAGGCTCACCTTGTAATTTCTCTGCTTCAGCCCTGAGATTAACCATTTCTCCAAGGAGCCCTGGTTTTATTGGGAAATGGTATGGAGAAACCAACACCTGGGCATTAGGTGTGCTGGTCGCTATGGGGTTCTCATTGCTTCTGGGCCTTCTCAGTGGACAGAGCTAGGAAATATACGTATTTAAACTAACCCATACATACACACACATCTATATTTAGCTTTTTTATTTTGATCTGCATATATTTATATCAAAAATTATGACTCAATACTAATGTTTCCAATTCCAGTACAACACCATGGGGTTCACTTTCACATTTCCCTTTTCCTCATTTGTAACTTCTTTTTCCTACAGTGAGTAACCCAGCTCTCATTACCTACACTATATTTACTTATTTGTTTAATCTTAGTATATCCATAAAGTCATGTCAGAATTGCTATCACAGATCCCTGAAAGAAACATATTTACTAAATAAATTGCAATATTTCGGTTCTTTTTGTCTTTAGCTTTCTCGTACACACTTAAAGTACAGTTTTCCAAAGTTAGTTCTTTTTTATTTCCTTCATTGTGGTTGTTATTCATTTGTGATACTGCTAGGTTCCTTTGTTACTATGTATATTCCCATTTTGGGAAACCCTGCCCCTCACATCCTGGTTTCTTTTAATTGCTTGTTTAATTTGGGGGGTATGTGAAGGGATGTGAAACATTATTGTGATTCTAACAGCCAGAATTATACAAAAAGACATGCTCAGAGAAGTGTCATTCCCTCTTATACCTGCCACTCTCTCCATTCCCCCATCTTTCCACCCTGTTCCACCCATTCCCAGTCAGTAACTCTCTTAGTCTCCGGGCTGCTAAGACAAACACCATACAATGAGTGGCTTAATAACAGGAATTTATTGGCTCACAGTTTCAGAGACTGGAAGTCCAAAATCAAGGCATTAGCAAGGTGATGCATTGTCCTCAAAAACTGGGACTGGCTGCTGGCCATCCTTGGCTAATTTCAGCTATCCCAAACCCCTTTTCTTCCTGGGCCCTCGCATTGTGTTATTTGCATGAACGTTTGCTTGGAGTTTGTTACATGACTTTGGACCTGTTCTCATGTCAGTGCATGTATTTAAATCCATCTCAGTTTCACCATATATAAGCAAAAGCCAATTTCTTTTCTTTCTCTCCCTGCATCCCAAAGGCCAACCAAAGACTGTGGTCCCTTGGAAAAGTTATGTTGACTGTGTTGGGGAGGTGTTGGATGCCACAAGAAAGGCCTCTTCTGCCTCCCAAATGGAGCCTTGGTTTCCCACCATGAACCGAAGCAACTTTCAAGTATGGATTATCATCCATGCTTTTTTCACCCTTTTTTCAGACGCCTTTGGGTAGAAAAAGGCAAAGAAACCTTATGTGCACTTTCTTCCATGATCGATCCCATAGAAAAAATTCCTTCAGGGAAATCACTGGCCATGTGAAGTTTGGGGGATCCCTTTGGGATCGATTTTCCATATTCCATTAGAATTATGGACTTAATCAAGGGCTGCTGAATGAATGAGGATCTCGGGTTTACACCGCCATTTCTGCAGACCTACCAGCTCCCTCCTCCATGCATTTCCTCAGATTATCACATCATCCTCTCTCTTCTCTCTCTCAGGCCAAAGAAATATAAAACCAAAGAACCTCAGAATAATCCATGGCAGTTACTTCCTTTTAAAAGTAATTATAGGGAAGCGGCTGTGGCTCAATCAGTAGGGCTCCCGTTTACCATATGGGAGGCCCCGGGTTCGGTTCCCGGGGCCTCCTGGTGAGGGCAAGCCCGCCCGCACGGCGTGGTTAGCTGACCCAGCGAGCACAAGCAGCAAGGGGGGGATAAATGAATAAATAAATAAAATCTTTAAAAAAAATAAAAATAAAAATAAATAAATAAAAGTAATTATAGAGGAGCAGATGTAACTCAAGCTGTTGAGTGCTTGCTTCCTTCATAGGAGGTCCCGAGTTCAGTTCTAGGTGCCTCCTAAAACAAAAACAAAAACAAACAAGCAAAACAAAACAAAACAAAAAAAACTCAGAGCACCAGCTTCCCACATATGAGGTCCAGGGTCCAATCCCCAGTCCCTGGTACCTAAAAATAATTAATTAATTAATTAATAATAATAAAGTAATTGTAGGGGGAACAGATGTAACTCAAGTGGTTTGAGCACCTGCTTCCCAAATGGGAGGTCCCGGGTTTGGTCCCCGGTGCCTCCTAAAAACAAAAAACAAAAAACAAACCAAAAAAAAAAAAAAAAAAATGGCAAGCAAAACAAATGAAAAAAACCAACTCAGGGGAGCTGATGTGGCTCAGTGGTTGGGCACCAGCTTTCCACATACAAGGTCCCAGGGATGGCCCCTATAAGCAGTTTAGTATTATTTATGAATTCCAAAATTAGATATCGGATTATGTTTGTAAATTTGTCTGTTCCTCTGTGTACATTAGATTGTATGGGATTCAGAGGTTTCACTCTTACTTGATTAAATTATGATTAAGGCTTTGATTGGGCCATGTCAATGGGACATTGAAAAGGCAGAGGAGTTAGTTGGAGTTCTTGGATATTGGAATTCCTGGAAGTAAATACACAGGAGAAGAACACAGAGGAATAGAGACAACTCCAAAGACACAGCAGAGGCCCCAGGAAGAGAGCGAGCCTGATAGTCTATAGCTGACCTTGTGGAGCCAACAAAGCAGCTGAGCCCAGAGAGGATCAAGCCCTGGGAGAGAGACAAGACTTATCCCAGCCTACAGCTGATATTGGAAAAAGCTGGGACCATGGAGCCTTAAGAGGAAGAGGGAGGCTGAACCATTGCAGACATCAGCAGCCATTTTGCTCCAACACGTGGCAACAGACTTTGGTGAGGGAAGCAACTTAGGCTTTATAGCCTGGTAACTGTAAGCTTCTACCGCAAATAAATACCCTTTATAAAACCCAACAGATTTCTGGTATTTTGCCTCATCACCCCTTTGGCTGACTAATACAGCCCTGGTACCTCAAAAATAGATAGATAGATAGATAGATAGATAGATGATAGATAGATAGATAGATAGATAGATAGATAGATAGATAGATAGATAGATAATAAATGTAATTATAATAGCTTCCTTTTCTTAGGATTTTGAGTTTGTGAAGTATTTTCTCAGTGATTTTCACAGCCTTCTGAGGCACACAGAGTAGCTATGTACTTGGGGAAACTGAGGCCTGGAGAGTTTCATGGACTTTCCCATTTAGCAAGAGTCAGGTGTGGACAGAGCCAAGGGTCCACTCTTCTTTCTACTCCATCATTATCAATAGAAATAGCTCGGCTGTAACTTCTTTATTATTCATTTAAACTCTCAGGCTTTAAGTCTTTACAAAAAAAGATATCACATATTAATACATTTTTCCTTATTTCTTTGTTCTTTAAAATAGGTAATATTTCATTGATACCTAAATAAGCTAATATTCCTCAGTCAAACAATTCACACTATAGACATCACCAGAAGGCCCAGCTTCTTATGTCAAAAAGATACTAAGGAATCATAGTTGATGGGAAAAGTAAGGATCATAAAAAAGAGTAGGGTTGGGGGCTGCATGCAAGGCAGGCCGGTGAGGGACCCAGGATCTAATTTGATCACTGTGATTCAGTTTTATGACCTACCACATAGTATGTCAAAGATAGTAAAAGATTGTTGTATATTGTGGCAATAAAGGAAAACGGTATCTCAGAAAAATGAAGAAAAATTGAAAATCACTTATATAGAACAAGACTTGTTTAAGGTGTCCGTAAAGTAGGAGATAAATTGGAAATAATGACATATGTCACTTTTAAAATATCTCTTTTCTGGCTCTGTCTCTAAAGGGTGTCCTCCTGGGGTGTCACCCACCCCCTGTATCAAGTAGAGAGACCTAACATGTGACGAGAGTTCCCAGATTTTCATCTCAAATACAAGTCTCCATTATAAGGAGCCAGGGATTCTTGGAAAGTAGATGAATCTATATCCTGGAACAAAGGTAATTAAGATGTGTCTGGGATATCACATTGCCACCAGAAAGCAAGAAGGCTTTCAAAAATACCCAAAGCCATTTGTTTAAAGGGGCTCCCATTATCAAGTTGTGACAATTCTGGCATTAGAAAGAAAGCAATTCTGGCATATGAACAGTCCAAAGAGTTAAGTCTCTGAGACTTATATTTAATGGGTATAGTGATTACTATAGGTTCAAATAAAAGGGGTAGAAGAATCATGAGCAGGGAACTTATAAATGAATCTAACTACTATATTGGGGAAATAGATTATCATATATTTCTGAATACAATCCATCTTGCCTATATTGTCCAGACATCCCTAAAACCCTCGGGAGCACTTTTCTGTGAGGTTTTGTTTACTGTGGAAGTTGGTGAGATCTACTGAGACTTGAGTAAGTGTAACCTCTGGAATGACCTTAGAGGGAAGGGTGAGGGATTAACAGGTGGAACACAGGGCATTTTTAGGGCACTGGAATTGTTCTGGATGATACTGCAGTGACAGATACACGACATTATATGTTTGTCAAAGCCTATAAAACTGCACAGCACAAAGTTTAAATGGTAAATTATACAGTTTGATTAGTAGTCATACTTCAATTTGGTTCATTAGTTGTAACAAATGCATCTCGATAATGTAAAATGTGAATAGGGGAAAATGTGTACGTGGATAGGGAGGGTTATATGGGAATCCCCTATATTTTTATGTAACTTTTCTGTCGTCTAAAACTTCTTTAAAAATAAAGTTTAGTATTAATTCAAAAAAGAAAGAGGGCAATAATTCTGCACAAGGCACGCTAAAGGAAAGCCATGCACAAGTTTTTAATAATGTTTACAGAAAATACAGTACATATATTGAATAAACCAAACTATGTGCCTACTATATTCAAGTTTTGGTCAACACCAAAATTTCGTCATTGCAAATCAAACCACCAAGGTTCTTAGTTTGCCATCCTGGTAGGGTATGCAAAAATTTCATCAGCACTACTCAGGAAAAAAAAAAAAAAGTAGATTTTACTATTACGATGAAATAAAAAGACATAGGCTTGGAAAGCCCAATTATCCCCACCGGGACTCAGTTGATTAAACACCAACTCACAATGAATCATCCAGAAGCCTCTCTGGACTCCTGTGTGGGCATGAAAATCCCACCAATAGCTCAACCCACAGAGCTTCAGCACGAATGGCCCAAGATGATAGCTCTGTGGGCCTGGGTTGGGTGAGTACATTTGCAACCCAGGATGAATAAAGGAATCTACCCACAGAATTGCTACTTCGATGCTGGTTAGGTTTATCTGTAATAACAACTTTTGTTAATCATTCCACATTTCATGTATGCTTAGATTTTAAGATGTTTACACCAGTTAAGAAAATCTGTGAAATGTCTGTGTCTATTTTATTGGCTTTATGAGAGCTGCTTAAAGGTTTAGAAAAACTTTGCTTTTTAGATTTGAAAGACTACTTTGTTGGAGGTTAGTGCAATTAAGCGAATTGGCTAAATTAAATATGAAAGTGTGGTTTGAGATGTCTAAGGGAATTCGATGTGTTAAGTGTGCAGGTAGTGTGGTGTATTACTCTTCTTAAGGGAAGATTAATCTGCAAAGCCCATGAGTTAATTGAGAGTTAATCAAAGAACAAGTCGAAAAAAATATTATTTTTATATATAAAAATTACTAGATGTATTAATAACAATATTTCTAAATTGAGTTGTTAGGTTTAGGAGACATTTCAACTTACCACTTTAATAAACAATAAACTGTATAGAAATTAAAATATAAGTAACTCTTAAGTCTTCCTCTCAGGCACAAAAGCCCCCTTAGAAATTAAAACCGCAATGGTCATTCCTGAGTGCTTATCCTCACAATTATTTCCTGTTTATCCCCTAATCTGGCCCCAATCACCCATCCCTTGTAGGCCTCCCAAGCTTCACTGTGAACTTTAGGATATAACCCCCCCACACCTTCACCTGCTTCTCTAAAAATTCCCTTCTCTTGCCTTCTCTTGAGTTCTCTCTCCTGGGAAGTCATTCTCAGCCCTCTCAAGTGAAATCATTTTCTCCCCCATGCTTCAGGAACCAGGGGAGGACAGGTGTCCTCTCTGCTCCCCATGACTAGGACAGGTGTCCTCTCTGCTCTCCATGGCTCTCCATGGCCATTTCTCCTTTGCAAACCCCAGCTCTTTTGAAGTGAATGCCATCAGACCATTCCGTATCCCACCCCTCCTTGGTGCTACTATCTGCCCACCTCCTTGTCACTCCTTCTTATTCTTGTATTATTTTAGCACCCGAATCCCTGTATTCTTTGCTCTTCCCCCTTTCACCATTCTTGCCAACTTCAGCATCCATGGAAGCCAACACCCTGGCCTCTCTTAACTGTGCAGCCTCAACTCTTAATGACCTTTGCTTCCACCCCATCTCAGCTCTCCATTCCCACAGTCCTACCCTTGACCTTGCCCTCTGCAATACTGGCACCATCTCTGAAATGTCCCTTGCAAGCCTTCCACCCTCTAATTGCCACCTCCCTGTTCTTAGTTTGCACTGGTGTCCCCACCACTGGCCAATGACTCTGCCACTTCTTCCATCTGTAAAGTGCTTAGGAACCATGCCTGGCTGTGGCATATACCATTTAAGTGTTAAGTAGATAAATCACCCACACACACCCTTACTACCCTCCTCACTTGTTTTGAGTTCTTGGTTCATCACTATGTAATTACTCCACTGCAAGCACCCTCACTTGCCTCATTCCTCTCTCCCCACTTTGTACTTGGTAGCAAAAGCCCAGCTCTCATCGGACCCATCCCTGCACGTGACCAGCTGAACATCGTTGGAGAAGCATCACTCTACCATACTCACTAGTCTCATGCTGTGCTTTTGACCACAGATCTCAAATGGGCACTCAACATTGCACGGCAATCATCATGTTTCCCTGGTGGAGACTTTCTCCCACTTCAAATGGAAATTTTGCCTCTTTTCTGCTTTCTTCAAACCTTCACCACCACCATCGCTACATTCTCAGCTGATGACTCTACCCCATATGTCACCAAGGAAAAAGAAGCATTCAGATAAAAACCACCTAAGCTTCCCACCCTAAAATCACCAGCCTACCTACCTCAGCAGCCTCCCTCTTGTTCTAGTAGAGAAGTCCTGATCCAACTCCTTCTCCCACTCACCTATCCCTTTCTCTTGCATCATCAATTTATCTGTCTCAATAAGATAATTAATGTACCAAGATTACCTCATTAAAAAATAAACCTCCTTAGACTCCATGTTCACCTTGAGCTACTGTCCTCTGCTCCCCTTCACTTCTGTCATGAATTCCCTCTGTATTCCCTGCCTCCTCCACTTCCTCACCTCCCATTCTTTCTCCAACCAGTCAGGCTTTCCGGCTCACCTCTCAGCTATCAACTCTTACCAAGGTCACCAAAGACCTGCCATTGCGATTATTAATAGAATAGATTGTAAGGTCCTCTGTGAGGCTTATAAGACCCTGACGATCCAGCCCTTGCCTACCTCTTCCAACTTACCTCCTGTTTTCTCTTCTTGCCTCACACTACTCTGGCTACATGGAGCTTACTGCCCTCAAACACTCTTAGTTTTCCAGGCTGATGTAACAAATACCAAACAATGGGCTGGCTTAAACAACAGGAATGTATTGGCTTACAGTTTCGAGGCTAGAAGTCCAAAATCAAGACGTCAGCAAAGTGATGCTTTCTCCCCAAAACCTGTAACGTTCTGATGCTGGCTGCCAGCAATCCTTGAGGTTCCATGGCTTGTATTCCCACCTCACAGTACACAGTGATGTCCTCTCCTTTCTCTTTCAGTTCTGTGGACTTCTGGCTTCTGGCTCCTCCCTGTGGCTTTCTCTCTCTGGCTTCTGGGTTCTTTCTCTTTATTAGGCCTCCAATAATCAAGTTTAACATGCAACCTCATTCACTTGGGCCACATCTTATTTAAAATAACATCTTCAGGGAAGCAGGTGTGGCTCAAGGGCTGGGCACCCACCTACCACCCGGGAGGTCCAGGGTTCAATTCCCAGTGCCTCCTAAAAGAAGACGAACAAGACAGCAAGCTGACATGATGGGCTGGTGCAGCAAGCTGACGCAACAAGATGATGCAGCAAGATGACACAACAAAGAGATACAGCAAGGAAACACGAGAGACACAAGAAGCAGGGAGTGGAGGTGGCTCAAGTGATTGGGTGCCTCCCTCCCACAGGGGCGGTCCCAGGTTCAGTTCCCAGTGTGTCCCCACCCCACCCCCCCAAAAAAAGACGAACAGAGAGTAGACAGCGAGCACAAACAAAGAGGGGAGGGGGAGATATAAATAAATAAAATAAATATTTTTTTAAAAAATAACATCTTTAAGAGAGCCTGCTTCAATGGGTTCACACACTTGTAGGAATGTGGATTAAGAATAAGAACATGGTCATCATTTTGTCGGAGAGATGGCAGTAAGATATACTGTTGGTCTCAATCAGGAATGGCACAGACTGGGGGGGGGGGTGACAAAAAGAATAAGAACATGTCTAAACCAGGGTACATAATCCAATGTACCATACACACTGATTTCATTCCTGCCTTAGGGCCTCGCCATTCTCTCTGCTGGGGCTGTTTTCACCATCTCCATCTCACCCTTCCTGCCATTCAAGACTCAGCAAAAACCTCACATGCCCAGAGAGGCCTTGCCTAGCCACTTTGACTAAAGACCCCTCCACCTTACCTTCCTTACCCTATTTCCCAAACTTTACCAGAAAAGCACCCTGCCCTGCACCGTGTCCACCCAGCACAGGTCCAAGAGTCTTTCCAAGTTCAGATGCAACAGCATCTCCCTGAGAAGTGGTCAGTCCCTCCTCCATGGTCCAGCCAGAGGGAAGAAGGGAGGGCTGCTTGCCACCTGGCCGCTGCTTATCTGTCTGCTTTATTGGCCTGGGAGCTACCCGAGGGTGGTAGCTGTTTCTTATCCATGTTTTTACCCCAGCACCTGGCAGAGTAGGAGCTGAATGAATAAATGAATGAACACCTGAATAGTAGAATTTCAGATATCCAGGAAGGGGTGAGGGAGGAGGTGTTGACGGGTTGGACCCCCCAGAAAGCGATGTAAATGACCCACACTCTTTTTGTTGGGAAGCCCAGCCTTAGGCAAAAAAAAAAAAAAAACCACTCACCATATAAGGTTCCCACTCCCCATTCCTGAACAATAACCCTCCTGGGGTGCTTTTGTTGAATGAGGGATAAATGTTTGATCATCTCTGCAGTGGGGTTGTCATTCTATTTTTTTTTTTTTTTTGGTAATATATGCATTTTTTAACTGAGATAAAATTCATTAAACATAAAATTCACCATTTAAACCATTTTTAAGTATACAATTCAGTGGTTTTAGGATATCTACAATATTGTACAACCATCACCGCAAATTCCAGAACATTTTCATGACCCCAAAAAGAAAACCTGTACCCGTTATCAGTCATTCCCAATCCCCCCTCTTCATCCATCTCTTGGCAAATACTAACCTGCTTTCTTTCTAAGTAGATTTGCCATTCTGGATGTTTTGTATAAATGGAATCACACAATACAGAGTCTTTTGTGACTGACTTCTTCCACTTAGCATAAAGTTTTCAAGACTCATCCATGTTGTAGCACATATCAGAACTTCATTCCTTTTTATGGCTGAATAATATTCCATTGTACGAGTATACCATGTTTTGTTTATCCATTCATCAGTCGACAGATATTTGCATCATTCCCATTTTTTTGGCTGTTATGAATGCTTTTTATGAACATTCATGTACAAGTATTTCTTTGAAAACTGTTTTCAATTCTCTTGGGTATATACCTAGAAGTGAAATTGCCAGGTTATATGGTAATTCTATGTATAACTTTTTGAAGAACTGTCAAACTGTTTTCCACAGCAGCTGCACCATTTTGCATTCTCACCAGCAATGTACAAATTTTCCAATTTCTCCACATTCTCAACAACACTTGCTAATTTCCAAATTTTTAGTTATAGTCATCCTAGTGATTCTGAGGTGGTTATCTCATTGTGGTTTGGATTTGCATTTCCCTAGTGACTAACACTGCTGAACCTCATTTCATGTACCTGTTGGCCATTTGCATATCTTCTTTGAAGAATTGCCCCCTCAAATTTTGTGCCCTTTTTAAATTGGGTTGTTTGTCTTTTTGTTGCTGAGTTGTAAGGGTTCCTTATGAATTCTGGTTACTAAAACCTTATCAGATACATGATTTGCAAAAATTTTCTCCAATTCTGTGGATATTCTCTTCATTTTCTTGATAGTTTCCTTTGATGCAGAAAAAAAAAATTTATTTTGATGAAGCCCAATTGACCAGCATTTTTCCAAAAAGAAAAGTCTATGTTTCTATAAACATATTCATGTATACAATGCACAAAGATTTGAATGGAAAGCCACAAAACATATTTTATATATCTCTTCTTATGTATTTTCCTTTTTGCTGGCATACTTTTAATGACACATTAAAAAAAAATTTATTTTGGAAATTTCCAAACTACACAAAAGTAAAGCAGAGTATATGAACCCTCCTGAACCTGTCATGGAGCTTTAATAATTACCAACATTTTGTCAGTGTTGTCTCATCTATTTCCCTGTCTTTTTGTCTGCTTCTTTGGTTTTGTTTTATTTCATTTTGGCTGGAATATGTTGAACCAAATAGCAGGTATCATGTTTTACCTGTAAATATTTCACTAGGCATTGCTAACTGATAAGAACTGTTTGATTTACATAAACAGCATCCCACCTAACAAATTAAACAATAATTCACAAATATCATCTAATACACAATCCATATTCAATTTTTCCCAGTTGTCTCAAAGGTGTCTTTTTACAGTTAGCTTGAGTCAAGAGCCAACAAAAGACATGTTATATTTAACTGCCATGTCTTTTACCTGCTATGTCCCCCTCCCTCTGTTTCTTTCCTTCCTAATGATTTGTTGAAGAAACCAGGTCATCTGTCCTGCACAAAGTCCCAAATTCTGATTTGGGCTGATTGCTTGTTGAAGTCACAAATTAAAGCATGTTGTAGCATCATTTACCTACAAACAATTGAGCAGCCAAAGTTGGTGTCTCTGAACAGGAACAGACATTAAGAATAATAATTGATAATTATATGGCACAACCTATGCTAGGCACTTGATATACATGAACTCATATGATCACACAACAACCTTCCAAGGTAGGTACTACTCGTCTCAATTATATAGATGGGAAACACTAGGCGTAGAAAGGTTACCTTGCCCCAGGTCACACACCTGGTAAGGTGTGGAGCCAGGATTTAACCCAGGCAGCTTGGCTCTTCGCCATTGCCAGATTGACATGGAAGCCCTTTGTGACAGACAGGGTGCCTTTCAAAACAGAGAGTGAAAGAACACTCTAGGTCAGACCTTCTTGGTCAGGGACAAGCGACTTGAAGGGTCCCTCTTAGTTATGTAAATGAGGGTGTCCACGCAGGTATTTGCCTAGGATTGGAGGGTTAACAGGGCCTTTGAAACAGAGATTACTATTCTCACTTTAGAGATAGGAAACTGAGGTCCAGAGAGGTGACATCCTTTCCCTCAAGGACCCCCTGCTGCTAAGAAAGTTCTCTTTCCCTGGGTGGCCAGCTCCCTAAGCAGTGATTTTGGCTGAGGAACAGACCCAGGTGCGGGCTGGGGATGGGGGGTCAGGCACACCTGCTCCCAATTTCTCCCAACTGTAGGATCAGCAGGGTCCTCTCTACCTGGCTGGCCCATGACTCCACAAGAGGCTGCTGGGCCCAGCCTAAGCCAGGGATGCCCACCCCAAGGTATCCCCACAAGGTGCTCAGGGACACAGGTGCTCCAAAAGCAGGTCAGCATGGAAACAGCTAAGGTCTGGGCTGGTCAACTCTCAAGGCAGTCGAGAGGGCACCCCACATTGGTCACTGCCTTGGTGGTTTGCCCGGAGACCCAGGGGCCTAGGGGTTAACCTCAGGCAAGACTCAACAAGGCAGGAGCAGTCGTGGAAAAAGTTCAGGGATGAGTCCTAGCCTTCCCTGGAGCATACTAGGTGCCTACCAGCTGGGTATCCTGTACAACCTCTGTGACTCGGTCTCTTAATCCGTAAAACGGGAATAATCTATTTCAGGGGTCAGCAAACTTTCTGTAACGGTCCAAATAGTAAATTTTTCAGGCTTTGTGGACCAGACTGTGGAAAGGAGCCATAAGCAATATGGAAAGAAATAGCCAGGGCTGTGTGCCAATAAAACTTCATATACAAAACAGGTGATGGGCTGGATTGCCTACCCCTGGTTTACTTCATAGAGCTACTGGGAGGATGAAGTGACAGAACTGTCCAATTGACTGGACAATATAGAGCACTTAGGAGGAGTGTGGGGTAGCAATCGAGATAAATAAAAATATAGCTCAGGGAGGCGGCTGTGGCTCAATCAGTAGGGTTCCCGGTTGCCATGTGGGAGGCCCCGGGTTCGTTCCCCGGGCCTCCTGGTGGGGGCCGGCCTGCTGGCGCGGCGTGGTTGGCTGACCCAGCGAGCACAAGCAGCAAGGGGGGGATAAATGAATAAATAAATAAAATCTTTAAAAAAAAAATATATATATATATATATATATATATATATAGCTCAGCTGGTGCGGCCGGCGTCAAGCGCTTCCACGCTTCCAGAGAAGAAGGGCACAGACCCGGCGCAGGTTCGGATGGTGACTTTGCCACAGACTTCCCCGTGACCTCGCAGGTCCGTCACCCTCCCGAGCCCACCGTTTCCTCGATGGTTCAACCGATGATCACCGCAGCCTTTCAAAAACAGAAAGGCAGACTCAAGGCAGACGCCCGCGGGAGGCTGCCCGCCACTAGGGGACGCTGCAAGCCGCTCAGTAGAGGCAAGAGCCCGCGCGCAGGCGCGAGCCGTCCCCGGGAGCTCCGCCCACAGAACCGGGGCCGGCGTGCTTTGCGGCCGGCCCCGCCCTCTTCGGTCCCCGCTCCTAGAGTCCAGGCCAGCGTGCATTGCACCAGGTTCCGCCGTCTTAGGTGCGGGCTCCGAGAGTCCTGGCCGGCGTGCTTTGCGCCAGGCCCTGCCCCGCGCACGTGTCGCGGCGGCCCGGGCGCAGACAGAGGAGGTGAGCGCAGGGTTGGGCACGCGGGCGAGCTGATCCGGGGGCCGCCCCCCCTTGCTCGGGCTCTTTGTTCGCAGCGAGTTCGCGCCACAGGACGCAGCTAAGGGGGCTCGGTGAGGGGAGCCCCCGTCGCGGGTCCTGGAGCCCCGCCGCCGCCCGCGGGCAGCTCTGCACCACCTCAGGGGTTGCACCCGGAGTGCGGCCTTGGCCCTGGGAGTCCGGGAGGCGTGGCGACCTTGGCCAGGGCCCTTCCCTCCCTGGCCGCAGCTTCCTTATCGGGAGCCCAAATTATGTGGCTCTCGTAGGAGTCTTTTTATCAAAATTGACCAAGCGCTACTTGCTTTGACATATTTGCTCATTAAACACTTTTCTACAGGAAGACAGTAAGCTTCAACCAAACTTAAACTTATGAATTTCTACTGAAAGACTTAACGGATGAAATGATAGGGTGCCTAGGATATTTCTAAATAAACCGGTTGGGGGCGGGGGGGGGGGGGAGGAATGTGGAGGGGGACGTAGAGCTGAAACAGGATTAGCCGTGAATTGATGGTTTAAGTTAGTTGATGTACGCTTTTGTCTATTTTTGTATGTGTTTGTGATTTATCATAACAAGTTTCCGAAAATGAAAATCTGACAGCCTGTGTTCAGTTGGTGGGCCACTTTACCAGCCTGTGATTTGGGTCAATTTACTTGACCTGTCTGTGCCTCAGTTTCCACAGCTTTAAAGTAGGGCCAACATTAGTAATTAGGTTATGGGGTTGTGAAGATTAAATTATTAGATAATAAATGTGAAGCACCCAGAACTGTGTCTAGAGTGTAGTAAATTGACCATAGATATTTCATCTGTAAATTAGGAATCCTAAAACTTAACTATGGGAGGAAAAAGAATGAAACATCTGGGTACTTAGTGCTGTGCCTATCCATGAGAATAAAAATCACAGTAGTTACTACAAGGGATTCCTGCTACTGTGCCAGAGAACAAGTGCTCGAAGTATGTTCGTTCATTTACTCAGCACAGCCACCCTAGCTGTGGGCCATTGTCACGGTCCTCTTTTGCAATTTTGAAGGTGATGCACCGAGAGGGTGAGCAGTGCTTGTATGAGATGGAGCTGGGCTTTAAAGCTGGCATTCTGACTCTAGGGCCTGTGTTGTATTGCCCCAGTGAAAGAGGAGGTATCCCTGGGGGACGTTTTGGTCTGCAGACAGATTTGAGAAACCTTAATCTCTCATTTTCTTGGCCCAGGTTGTCAGCAATAGCAGCAGTCATGGCTGGACCCCTGTGGTGGACCACAGTGTTTGTGCAGAGACGCCAGATGGGCCTCTTGGTGGCTTCCTGCACAGGCCTGTTCGGGGCCCAGATCTCGTACCACCTCTTCCCAGATCCCGTGGTCCAGTGGCTGTACCAATATTGGCCTCAGGGCCAGCCGGCCCCACTCTCCCCAGAGCTGCAGAGCCTCTTCCAAGAGGTGCTCCAGGACATGGGTGTCCCTTCAGACCATCGCTACAAAGCCTTCACTGCCTTCACCTTCCAGCCTGTGAGTGCCGGCTTCCCGCGGCTCCTATCTAGAGCCGTGGTGGGCATCCCCTCCAGCTTCCTGAGTGACTCAGTGATGAACACTGACCAGCCTGTGGTTGTCCATGGACAAAGAGTGGACTGGCAGAGCCCAGCAGGTGCCCGGCTGAGAGATGCCCTGACCCTGTCCCATGACGCCCAGAAGTTTGCTTTGGCCCGGGAGGTGGTGTATCTGGAGAGCAGCACAGCAGCCCTGCAGGCCCTGCCAGCCCCAGTTTGCCTGGTGGGAACCTGGGCACTGTGTGTGGGTGCCAAGCAGGCTCTGGGCCTTTATGGAGGCCCCATGAACTTCCGGGCTGCCTTCAACTTGGTGGCCGCGGTGGCAGGCTTTGTGGCCTATGCCTTCTCCATGGACTCTCTCACTCATGCCCTGGAGGCCTGGCTGGACCGCCGCACAGCATCCCTGTCTGCAGCCTACGCCCGGGGAGGAGTGGAGTTCTACGAGAAGGTTCTGTCAGGCAACCTGGCCCTGCGCAGTCTCCTGGGCAGGCATGGGGAGAAGCTCTATACACCCAGCGGGAACATCGTCCCCAGACACTGGTTCCGTATCAAACATTTACCCTACACGACGCGCAGGGACTCGGTGCTGCAGGTGTGGAGGGCAGGGCTCAACCCCAGCCGCCCCTGAGGGACCATCCCTGGACAGTTCCAGCTCCCACTGACTCAGGAACTCTCTTGCCTTCTCAGCCCAGGGTCAGAAAAACCACGGGCTTAGAGTTTTCACCCAACCCCACCTCTTAGGAACTCAGTCGCCTTGCACAACGTGCTTTATGAATCTAACCCTTAATTTTCTCCCCTGCAAAATGGGGGTGATGTAAACTGCCTCTCGGGATTGGTGTGAGGTCATGAATGTAAAGGGCGTGGCGGAGGGCACTCCATAAATAAGTTGGAGGCCCCTCCTCCTCAGTCTCTGAACTCCAGGGGGCTGTGGGAGTTGGATCCCATCTTCACTACCAGAGCTTACAGGATGTGAACACTTTGGTAGAGCCAAGAACCGTCCCTTAATCTGCCTGGAGGTCAAACCTATACTGCTGTAGAAGTGAAAAGACTTGAGAAGTTAAGTGTGGGCTAGAGGTGGGACTTTAAACTTGCATAGCTACTGGGGTCCTGCAGATGCAGATGGTGCGCTTAGGGAGGAAGGCAAGGCACCTGGAGAGCCACGCCCATCCTGGGCCTGTAGGGTAGGAAAGCTGTTCCCAGAACTGGGGAGATGTGTGGCGGGGGCAACCTCCTGGCCAGATAGAGGAACAAGCCATTGCCAAAGCCTTCAGGGAATGAGCCAGAGAATGAGGGCACCCTCAGCGCTGCTGGGGCCGTCCACTGGAAGCCAGAGAACGGGCAGCCCGGTGGTGACTTCGGAGTGGTTAGCCGCCAAGGGCACAGAGCAAGGTCAGCTTGGAGAGGAGCAGGGTGAGGTGGGGGCAGCAAAGAGAGCAGAGGGTGTAGGTGGAAGTGGGCCAGCCTGCATGTACACTCAGCTCCCATCGGAGGCTGCATCCTTACCTCACTGGCTTCCCCAAGCCCCTGGGGTGGTGGGTCGAGCAGACCTCCAGTTGCGATCCTTACCTTGGAAAGGGCAGGATGGTGGGCACAGGAGACCCTAGGGCCAGGTAAGAAGAGTCGTGACCAGCTAGCTAGACCCAGCTGAACCATGTTGGAGCCTTTCCGTTGGAGATTCGTTTTCCCTAGAAAATTATCAAGATAGGGCCTGGACCCCATATAACTCATGTAGAGGGATCAGGCCATGCCCAGGGAAGGGCTCTCCGGAGGTGGACGGTTCCTGGCAGGAGACTTGAGAGGGTAGGGCGCCAGGTGGAGAGGGTGGAGATGGTGCCTGCCTGCAGGGTTGTCCACTTCAAGCTGGGCAGAGCAGCCCTCACCTCTAAGGTGCCACTGGGTGCCAGGGGCGAAACTGGGCAAGGGCCTAAAGGAGGCATGATGGCTGGAGGAGTTGGTGAGCTGCCAAACAAGTCTCCATGCTGTGATTGCCCTGCAAGGGGCTCATGCAGCTGTCACCTAGCTGCTGCTGCTGTGGCCCAGAGTCTTGAGGCCACAGGGTGAGAGCACACCCACGTCTAGGCTGTAGACGTGCAGACGGGTCTGAAAGTGATGGACTCCACCTGCTTGCCACTCTTCATCCCCACCCTTCTCTGTACCGCAGGAGAGGAGAAGGCAGCCTCTACTCCAGTTCTCAAACTGCTTCCAATCAGATGGACTGTCCCCAGTCCCCAAGCGTCCTTGCACGACCCCACCTCCAAAGCTTGGCTTGCAGAACCTCCCCCTCCGGGCAGTTCTCCTCCTCTCTGCTTTCTGCTCAGCCCCTAAGAGATTGGCAGGCAGAGAGCATACCTTGCTGAGAACCTACCGTGGGCTAGGCAGCCCCCATCTGTCCCACCATCCTATCCTGTGGCTAAACCAACTCCACGCCTTGGTGGTCAAGTGCAGACAGCCCTCAGCTGCATCCTCTTCACTTCCTCACCACTGCCCTCGCCCTCCTCGGGTCTTTCCTTACTTCAGCCTGCCTGCTAATCTCCCCATCCCCCAGCTCTTGAAAACTCAGGTCTGTATGCAGAAGAGGAGATGGTAATGGTAGCACAATGTTAATTCAATGAATGCCACTCAATTGTATACTTGAAAGTGGTAAAAATGGAAAATTTAATGTACATGTTACCAGAATAAAAAATTTTTTTAAAGATTGGAAAAGAAGCTCTTTGGGAACATCCCCTTGCTTTCTGCCTAAAGCCCCATCCCAGGGCCTGGGCCTGCTGGCCACACCAACCTGTCTGGCTTCCCACTTTCCCAATTGTGTGGGTGTGAGCCTCACCAGACTTTGGGTTCCTTAACTGCCTCTCCCCCCTACACCCCTTTTCCCGTGCTGGGTTTCTTGAGAGTAGTGTTCTTGGTCTGGGAAGCTCTCCCCTGCTTGCCCTTTGCTCAGTTGCTTAGTGCTGCTCCTGCAGTAAAAATTCAAGCACCTGTCTCAGCTTGCACATCACTTTCTTCCAGGAACCCTTCCCAGCCTCACATCAGATCCCCTCTGCACTGTCACACGCCCTGTACTTCCCAGCCCTTAGTGCTTACTGCAGTTAAATCACAAAGTTAGTGGTTTAGCATCTGCTGAAATGTGATAGCTACAAGAGCAGGGAAGGTAGGTCTTGCTTACTGCACTGGACATTTTTTTGAATGAGCAAAGCTCTTAAGCTACAGCAGATCCTTAAGTCTGTCAGCAATTCCAGGAGGCTGGCTGGATGCCCTGGATGAGGCATTCACAGGTTGTATTTGGCCCTGTCCTGTCTTCCCGACTTGATAGGAATTCCCAAGGGCAGGGCCTGGCCCAGGGCTTCAGGGTTTGCTAACTTCAATAGAAAGACCAGGACACTTCTGGGTCACTTCTTGTAGGGCCCAGAGGTCATCACATCTTGTACCTAGGACATCAGGGACCCCAAGAGGCTTTAAAAGGGGGGCACACCCCTAAACTTTTGTGATCACTTGTGCTGCTGCATGCAGATTCTGCAGCAGCTGGAGGACACATTCAGCCCTTGTCCGTCAGATCCAGACCAGCCTTCTTCCGTACGCCCTGGACACCGATTGTCCCAGGCCGGTCCCTGGGAAGGACACGGGCAGCCTCAAGAACTTGGCTCAGTGCCAACAGAGAACAGGTGCAAATATCCTGGGCTATAGAGAGACCCAGGCATGGGGGAACTCATGGAGTTGGCCCCACTGTCTCTGCCCTGGCCCAACAGTGCCTCCTCCAGAGAGACCCACAGCTTCCTCTACCCCCTAACTGCCATTTGACCCATTTGGGGTCTGGCGTCTAAGGCTCTTCCTGCCAGCCAAGAGAATGTTAGAAGCCATCTGGATAAATTTTATCTTCTTCAGAGTTAACATCTGTTGCTTCATTGTAGTCCTACTTTCCTTCCATTCTTTAAATATGATTCCTTTTAGTTTCTTGAACATATTTATAATAACTTCTTTGAAGTCTTTGTCTGATAAATCCAATGGCTGTAGTTACCTAAGAGACAGTTTCTATTGCCTATTTTTCCTGTGTTTGGGTCACTTCACTGACTCTAAAAATGAATTGTTTTAGTGACATCTCATAGCGCTTCTACATTCTGACTTTTCCCATAAAGAATCTGGCTGGCACTTCTCCTGAAGCACTTGTTTTTGTTTCTTTGTTCATTTATTCCTTTGTTTAGAAACTTGATTGGGATAAATCTGTGAAATATATCTCCCTGCAGTATATGAATGCTGTTTATTCTACTCAGTATATATGTTTGTGTGTGTGTGTGTATATGTATGTATAAACATATGCATTCAGTATATGTAATTATTGCTTATAAATAAGTATGTATCTAGACAAAGAAAGCCACCTGGCAGCCTAACCCAGAGGCAGCTGCCGGGAAAATGCTTGCATGCATGTGGATCAATTTTGTTTTTTTCATGATGAGATCTTCAGCTGAAAGAGGGGAGAGTTGCTAAATGATACCAAAGTTTTATTAACCTGAGGAAGGCAGAACCACCCCAGGGGGCAGGACAGGAGGAAGCATCTAGGTGATGGGGGCTCAGCAGGCAAATGTCCCATGGCCCAAGGAGGAAGCCATCGCACGCTTGGTGGCCCCTTGTGAGCATATAAGGTGCTGGGTTGGTCCTCAGCAGAGGTGGGCAAAGCGAGGTCTTGGTGGCCATGGAAACAGGCAGACTCTGGCCCGGTGGTGAGGCCTCCTCTGGCCAGTACTGTCCAGGCCCATGCTGGAGCCCTCTCTATGGAACAAGGCTACAGCTCCCACGTTGGGCCAGCCACTCTGTCCTGGCTGTCCCTTTCCATTATCTCCGTTAATTGCCACAAAGCCCCTTAAAGAAAGGCAGGTGCTCATGCGTTGTCCGCCTGGGAAATGACAGCTCACAGAGGTTGAATGACTTCCCCATGGACCTAAAGCCAGCATGGGGTCATGCAGCACCCAATGCAGAGCCTGTGCTGCTTTCTCTTTCAAGGCCACAGCCTCACTGGGAAGTCAGGACACCTAGGGCTTCTACACTAGTGGCACCTCTTGTGGAGCAGCACAGCTTCCCGGAGACCCCAGGGAGCCCCATCCCCGTGCTGGGGCATCCTGGGTAAACAGGTGAAGCAGGAGCACCAGGGATCCCCAGGAGCCCCGGCTGGAGCATTGCAGCCTCTGGTTGCTGGAGAGGGGCCTCTTCATAAGACTTTCTCCAAGGAGAAGTGGAGAGTGCCATGAGATCAGCTTTCTGGAAAAGGAGCCTCTGAAGCCACGTGGGGTGCTTGTTAAATTCAGATTCTCAGGTGCTGCCTGAGAACTGCTGACTTAGGCTGTCTGTGGGCAAGATCCAGGGAGCCCCTCCCTAAGGTGATTCGTCTGCCCCCTGAAGTTTGGGTATCACTGCTTTTGGATTGGTCAACGTTAATGAAGAAATGAATGTTCTTTAACTACCCAGGGCATGGAGCCCCCCAAATCCATGCAGCCCCTTCTGAGAGAAAAAGCCTAGGCCAGGCCTGAAGAAGGGTGACCCCGCCTGCATGACCTCCCCGACCCACTGCAGCCACAAAGGACCTGCATGCACGTATGCACACACATACACACCACCCAGGCCACTCTCGGAAGTCCAACCCAAAGAATGGTGATGTTAATTCACTGGCGCCATCAGATTCTCACTCAGATATTTAAAGCAGAGGTGCAGGGAGAGAGTATGTCATCTTGGAGTGGGGCCTAGGGAGCCTCAGAGGCTAGCAGGGATGGAGTTCCCACTGGAGTGGGCTGTGCTCGTTACTGCTTGTATCAACACTGCTTGACACCATGGGACTGGTCTCACCGACTTCCCCGCCCCTGTCAAGGTAGTTGTGGCTGCCTGACCTGCTCTGTCCAGTGAGCATGAGTGGACGTGAGGAGGTCCTGCCCCTTCCAGGGCCAGGTGTCAGTGCCCATCTTCCTCCCCATGTGGGGTTTCAGATGTCAGGTCCCCAAGCGAGTCTGGCATGGAGCAGAGCCCCCATCAACCCATGATGGGCACGTGGGGAGAGCAAAGAATAAACCTACATGGTTCTAAGGCACAGATTTTGGGGGTTATTTGTTACCCCACCTTGCTGCTCTACCACACTTGAGAGCCAAGCTGCCACAAGGGTTAAATTCACTCTTCTTAAGCAATTCACGTAATCTGGGCACTGAACTACAAGTGGGTTGTGGAGATGCTCATTAATAGGAAGTGATAATTCTGCTCAGTGCAGGCAGTCCTGCAAATTTGTCAACGCTTGGGCCTTTGCAACCTGATGTCAGCTGATGCTGCAAAGCCTTCCCGAAAAACAAACACCAAGAAACGATCATGCAATACAGAGCTGCTAAAATGCTTGGCTTATGGGTGAATGAGCGTGTCTCTGTGTCTTCTCTTCCCCCCCACCCCCCACCCCCATTGAAAAAGCATAAGCTCAACTAAGGTGATGGCTCAGGGATATAAACAAAATGGGACTGAGAAAACTCCATGTCTAATTTCCTCTCCCCCATCCCTGCCCCCCTCACACCCCATCTCTTTGAAAAGCTGGAAGCAGTGCATAGATGTAAGGTGCTGTTTTCATTCTTGCCATTACAAACCCACCCCTCTGTTCCCACAGCAACCTGGCATGCTTCCGCCATGCGCTTTTCACACTGCATTTGGTCCCGGTGCTTTTCTGTCTTTCCCAACTGGGCTGTGACTGTCTCGCAGGCAGGGCTGGTCTCACTTCTTGTAACCCAGGCACCTGGCGCAGCACCTGGCACCCTGCAGGGCTGGAGAGGAGGGAGGAAGCAACCTATGGGCGTAAGACCATCCAAGCCAGAAGCATTTATTGAGCACCCACTGTATGCTGGGGGAAAGTCCAGATTTGTAAGACACATTACAATTTACAAACACTATCATATGCATTATTTTTAAAACTGCACAAGTCCCTGGTGAGGAAACTGAACATAAATTATCCTTGTTTTGCCTTAGAAGAGTTGACATGAGGCAACCACGTTTCTTTCTCTGAGTCCTGGATTTGCCCCCCACCAGCTCTGTGACATCAAAGCTTCAGCATGCTGGTTTATGAGATGGGGGACTGGCTCTGCAACCTACACCCTTCTTAAAGTGCCCCCTCCTGACCTGAAACCTAGGGCTCCTCGACTTACCAGAGGAGAGGTGTGCAGGTGCAGTGAAGCTGAGGGGAGGCAGGCTGGTCTAGGACCACTGCCTCATCTCCGCATCCACAGAGCATCTCACAGGTCTGTGGGGAATCGACATGAGAGTGAGGAGTGGGCAGCTTGGGTGGGGGCAGTGTCCAGGAATCCCAGGTGTTCAAGACCATGTGGACAGAGGTCAGTCCTCAGGGACGAGCCCAGACCTGAGGGGCTGCTGCCCAGGTAGGGGGCAGCCTCGGCAGCTGGGAGGCCACTGCTGAGAGCACTGTCACCCCCAGGAAAACTGGACCAAAGCAGGACATCTAGGCCATGGCTACTCTCATCACTGCTCTCACAGAGTCCTCCAGCGGGCACCACCCACCCTTCAAAACATGTTTATTAAATGCCTACTGTGTGCCAGATCCTGTTCTTGGCACTGGAGAAAGAGCAATGGCTAGAAATCCCACCCTTGTGGCCTGTTGAGGGACACAGACAATAAACAAGAAAATGTAAGTTTTCTTATATAAAGCATATAAGAGGATGATAAGGGTCGATGGGTGGCAAGGCTGGTTTGGGGGAGCAGGTGTTTTCCTAATTAGGGTGGCCAGAGAAGGCCCCACTGAGAAGGTGACATTAGAACAAAGACCTGAATAAAGAGAGGGAGTGACCCTTGAGGAAATCTGGAAAAGAGCCTTCCGGGCAGAGGGAATGGTCAGGCAAAAGCCCTGGGACAAGAGCATCCCTGGTTCGCTGGAGAAAGAGCAAGGAGGCCAGTGTGTTTCAGGCAGGGTGGAGGGGGACAGAGGAGAAAGGGTGAAGTTAGAGAGTTGGCAGAAGCCTTTGCTTTATCTCTACTCCGTTGCTGAACTCAGTTGTCTCCCTGGCTAACCCTGTCTCCCCTGCGAAACAGCCTTCCCTAGAGAAGCCTCCTCTCATCATCGCCTGTGACCAGGCTCTGCTGCACTGACCACCTCAGGCTTCCCCCCAGGAGACCCAAAGCCACGGCTGGCTATCAGAGGTGGAGCTTGCCTTTGAGGGCACTTTGACAAAACATGGAACCAAGCCAGAGGAGAGGTTTGCAGAGGAGGCTGCTGGCCCCTCTGCTTCCTGTCTCCCCACCTGCCCTCCTCTAGGGAGCCAGCTGTGTATAGCCGCAGGTTGTTCTTCCTGCCCACCTGAGATTCGCACATGCTGTTCCCTCTGCCTGGAATGCCTGCCCCCTCTTGGCCTGTCTCCTTCACGTCCCCTGTTCCACCTTGCTCCCGCCAGGACACTCTACCTGATTCCACCATACCCTCTCCTCTCCCCTCTCCAGGCTATGGCAGCAGCTCCCTGTATCACACTGCAAGTGATAGGCTGTGGTCAGTCTTGCTCTCTGAGGGCAGGGAGCCTGCCTTTTTCCTTCACTGGTGTCAGTGAAGGCAGAGCCTCCTTGCTGGTGCTTAAGAGGAGCTCAAGCAATAGTGCCTGAGGAAAGACTCCCTGCTGTTGCCGACTGGCTCTGAGGACCAAACTTCTGAGGGAGAGGAGCCAGGGCAGAGCCCTAGGGCACGGAGCTAGGGAGGGAGCCAGCAGGCAGTGGACATCTCGGGAGTCTGCAGGTCAGTGGCTCCCAAGGTCAACCCAAGTTCAACCCACATTGCTGCATTTCTCCATTTACCTTTGTTGAGAGCCTGTGGTTCCCAAGGCTGTGCCTCTGGCTTTCTCAGACATTGAAGGCGATCTATCGTTAACTCTGGCTCCTCCACAGGAGGAAGGAGCCACTCCCAGAGACTCTTAAAGTCACCATACATGGGGAATAATACATAATTTGACTTTTGAGAGCTTTATTGGGCGTTTTCCCCTTTCAAATTTAACTTCATAAACACATTTTCAAAGAAATACTAGAATTTAAGAATAGCAATTTAAAACAGTATTTTAAATGTGTATTTTCAGTGGATGTCTAGTTTACGTGTACCTTTAGTAGATGCAGTTTAAGGACAAAAAGAATAGCAAAAGGGGGATGGATGTAGCTCAAATGGTTGGGCATCTGTCTCCCATATGGAGGGATCCTGGTTCAATCCCCGGGACCTCCTGATTGATAAAAAAAATTTTTTAATTAAAAAATAAAAAGAATAGCAAAGGAATCTTAAACTGCATTTGTTAATTTTATTTGCCACTAGATTTTTTAGTGGTAATTTAGGTATTAGTGTATTGAAACCATTTCAGATATATTGTATGATAAATCCAGTAAGTAATTACACCATCACCTTTAGAACCCAAGGGTAATCATATCATAGGTACCATGTCAAAAAAAGTAAATAAAAATACCATAATCTGACATTTGCATGGGAAATATCATTGTGAGTTTGTGAATTTCCCCCCTCTTTAAAAATGCATGTATTTCCTAACTATCCAGTGGAAAAGCCTGGAAACAATGAGAACTTCGGCAACAATAGCATTCCTCATGGTGCTTACGCTGTGGCCTTGTGGTACTATTGAAAGGAAGCAGAACTTTTTGGAGAAATGACTGATTCCAGGTCTGGGCTAAGAAATGCCCAAGAAAAGCCTGCAACATCTTGTACCAGAAATCAAGGAAGCTGCCAACAACTAATAGGGTAATGTTGGGAGGACACAGCAGCCAGCTTGAGGGGCTCCCACTGAGACCCCAAAAGAGTAATAATGACTATAATGGATTGAAGCATCCAAGAGAGGAAAATACATGAATTTAGAATAATACTTTCTCATTGGTATCATTGGAAATTTCCATAATAGATAATATTTTTTAAACTACTTAAAAATAAGTTTTGATTCTGTAGGCATGTACCACAGGGGCTCAGGAGAATTCTGAGTGGCAGTGATACAGAGCAGATACCGCAACACATGCTGATAACCTGCAAATGGGGAAATCATGCATGGGTGACTGAGGGTCAACTGTGGACTGGAAAACTCAGCCTCAGACCCAAGGGAGGAGAGTTGCTACTAGACGCCAGTTTACATCTATCCTCATTTAATCCCTGCGACACTACAACATGGCAACTCTAACTTTGCTTTATGAATGAGGAAAAGTGTGACCCAGAGTCACAGGTAGGCTAAGGCTCATAGAACCTTTTCTCTCTCCCGCCTCTGGATGATGACGATGACAAGACCTGGCCTGCAGAAAAATCCTAGTCAAATGTTCCTGCCCCTCCAGGCAGTTTCTCCCCACAGAGTCCTCTCCCAAGAGGGCCACCAGTCTGTTCTCAGCTTCTCACCACCTCGGTCTCTTCTTTTCAGTAAGTAGATCAGCTCCTGGCTTTCCAGAGCTTTGCTGATTCCAGGCATCTTCCCTCACCAGGCATTTCCTGAGACTTGGCAGGAGCCCAGGGACATCCTTCCTGCCACGGGCCCAGAGCTGCCTCCTCGGTCCTGACTGAGCCGAGGTACGGGAAAGGTCAGGACCAGATGGAGGCATGAGTGAGCCAAAGATGCATGGTGGGATTGTTACTAGAGTCGGTGTCCAGGTTTTTGGCCTATGTCGCATAAAGGAATTTAAGGACATGCCATAGGGTAGACAAGGGAGTAAAGAGTTTATTAAGAAACAAGAAAAGGGATAAGTACACACCTGAGACGTGGGTGTAGGTGTGCTCAAGGTAGAGATGCGTGCTCTTTGCCCTGGGATCCCCTGTTTTATGGGGTACAGGGCTCCAGGGTCTGCGCTGATTGGCATATTTGAGACAAAGCAAGGGAACTCTGTTGGGTGGTTTGATTCTCTTAGGGGTTTAGGGGGTCCTGCCTGGTGGTGATTGGCCTCTGGTCACTGTCCATGAAGCATGGAGTAATACGAAAGTGGGCGTGTGGTGATGGTGATGCCACCCCCTGCCCATCCCTCTTTCCCACCATGTGCTGATGTTACTGGCTGCCTTCTGATAATGCAGCCCTTGGGTGTGTTCTGTGAGTTATCCCTTCCTTACTTGCCTGTGTGACTCAGCAGGCCATTGCCTCAGTTTCTCTTACCAGGTGGCACTTGTGTGGCTTATTAGGTTTTCTGCCACTTCCTCCTTAGGTCCCTACTGTGTCCGGCCTCAGGATGACCTCTTCCAAACGGGAAATGAGTCCCCTCCCTTCCCAGCCTCCCTCGACGCTGCTCTGCTCTTGGCCTCAGGAAGACTGAGGCAAGCCAAAGCAGGAGGAAAAAAAAAAAAAAAAAAGCACAAAAGATCATGGACAAACAATCTGGGAGGGGGAGCACCTGGAGAATCAAAGCCAGACTCCTGGTCCAGGCAGAGAAAGGTGCTTGGGTCCAGCAAAGGAAGAGCTGAGGACAGTGGTGCTGCACGGTCCCTATCAGGACACCAGGCAAGACAACCTTTGTCTCCACCTCCTGATAGGACAGAATCCTAGGAAAAGGGCAGGGGGAATCCCTGAAATGATTGAAATCAAGTTCCTGCAACTTCCTGGAGGAAATGGCATTCAAAATAGAAACTCAAACGTTAGAGCAAAATAAAGTTACTTTTCTTGTTCACTTGAGTCAGAGACAAGCAAAAGGGCTATGGGAGCAGGGAAAGGGGGCATAGAGGTTATGGTGGGTGGTCTGGTGGGGGGCGGTGCTGTTGCCAAGACTTCCTAGAGGAGCTAATGCTGAGCTGACAATCAAAATTGTGGAGAAAAGAAAGAAAAAAAAAAAAATTGTGGAGATTCTCAATATGTATCTTCTAAGTTGTCTCCAGGAAAGCTGGGCCAGTTTAAATTCCCACCTGTGTCTGAGAGATCTTGCTCTAACCAAGACAGTTCTCCATCCCAGGGAGGTGTATCTAAACATGCATTAGGTCAGGAGTTCTTAACCAGGGGTCCGTGAGCTTGAATTGCAAGTCAAAAGAACATTATTCTTGTGGGGACGTGTTGGTGCGGGTGTGATATATTTATTAAATAATACACAGTATAGTGTGGACTTAGTAAGGGGTCTTTGGTTTTCACCTGACTGACAAAGGGGTCTGTCTGTGGAACAAAACAGGTTAAGAACCCCAGCCTTAGTTCCCTGGGGAGCTTCTCTGAGGCTGGTCCCAGCCTGGGCATGTCAGGACCAGGGAGCTGGGCACTGGGCTGGCCAACAGGGGGGAGCAGCTTCACCATGGCTGAGGGGCGGCTCAGCAGGCACCCCCAGGCCAGAAAGGGTGGTGGAAGCCCACGAAGCAGAGCCCTCCTCCCCTGTAATAGGCTCCTAGGCAGTGGGCTCCTCCATGAGCATCAGGCCCACCCCTGGGTGTCCATCCTCTCTCCCTTTAGCTCAGGGCCCAGTCCTGTTTTATCCTCCAGAACATTTCTTTCAGGTACCGTCTCCTGACGCACCATTGGGACACAGGAGGCAGGAGTTGATGCCCAGAGTGGTTTCCAGGAGTCTCCTGGGATGGATGGGGAGTGGGCTGAGCCTCTGGTGTTTCTCTCCTGGACTCACCAAACCTGTGAGCTGTGAAGAGATCCCAAGTCACTTAAAAATGGATGATGTAGAAAAATAATTGTGGGCAAAGATGTCCATTGCAAAAAAAAAAAAAATTTGAGCAGGGACCAATCAAAATGCCCTCTAATGTCACTACCATACTACTACTACTAATTATTATTATTTTTTCTAACTAATTATTATTATTACAAATTTTAGACCCATCACATGACAAAATATTATTCAGCCATTAGAACACTGTTTTCAAGGGATATTTAAAAGCATGGGATAATGCTCGCAATATAATATGCTAACTTTCTCCATTTGTCCACCCAAAATATTCTCTGCCCCTCTCTGTCCTACTCTGCACCTCAGGGATCTAGACCCGGGCAGGCTGTATCACCCCAGCTCCCTTGTTCTCTGGCTGCAAGTTGGGTTCGGCCAATGGGAGGACCAGCGGAGAGATAGACTGGGGTATTTCTTCTCTGCTCCCTCCCGGCCACTGAGCCTCTGGGACCACAGTTCCCACTGGGCAGCCCTTCTGGGCCCGCAGGCTTCTCTGGACTCTGTTGCCAGAATTTTCTCCCCTTGCCCCTTTGGATTGAGGGTGGTAATAGCTTCCTGCTTTTGGCAGTTCCTCGGTGCCCCAGGATTTTTTGTTGGTTCCCTTAAACCTGTCCACACCTCTGTCCACTCTTCACCACAGGCTCTCCATTTGAACCATTTCTGCGCACACCATTTCCTGCCAGGTCTCTGACTGACATGTGTGTTAAGAGAAAAGGGGGGACGGGAATCTCTTCTCCAGAAAAATAGCTAGAGGACAGGCTGAAACAGCCCCGAAAAAGATCTTCTAGGGTTTAGGAGAGCAGGTGAAGGCTGCACACCACCCAGAGGAGAGAGGTTCAGAAGAGGGAAATCACGACAACAGAACCGTGAGTGGGAAGTAGCAGCTTCTGCTGCTGTCAGCACCCTCCCCCACACTCTTTAGAACTCTCCGGCCTCTGGGCCTGTGACCACAGACAAAGGGGGCTCCAGGGATCTACCATTCCCGGAAAGGGGAGAGAGAGGGACACAGCCTTAGGCTGACTCAGGTTCTGACCTGTAAATTTGGGTTGTGGAGCCCCATGGACCCTTCCACACTGCAGTTTGCCCTGGGAGCCTAGGAAGGACAGGAGAAATCGACCCTCACAACCTCCCTCTCTTCTAGCCTGGACTAATTGTTGAGGACTCCACAGGAGAGGGGACAGAGAGCCTGGGGCTGACCCTGCTTTGGACTCCCAGGTTTGGTCTGCCCTGTCCCGAGAGCCCTTCCAGGCTGGGTGGGGCTACGCCACTGTTTGCCTTGGAGCCTGCAAGGGGCTAAGATACACAAACCTCCCAATCTCCTCCTCTACTAACAGGGACTGATTGTGGAGGAATCAGAAGGGAGTGGAAATATTTCCTAGCTGGGAAAAGGGGGACGCTACAAGAGAAGTCTGGAGAACTGTCTCAGAAAGTTTGAATCACAGGGCTCTTAGCCCCCGGACAGGAAGCTCTATCACATTGATCTGGTCTGTGTCACAACTAATACCTTCCGACCAGGCATTGAATTGAGAGCTGCCAACAAGTGCCATCTCCTGGCAGACCAAGGAAGTGCACATAGAAAATTAATAAGTAAGAGAGGCTTTTCCTGGCCTGTATAACCTCCCTGCCCAAGGCCCTAGGAAACTACTCTACAACCAATTACTGGGTCCAGTGCCCAGTTTTGAGCAACTAGCAGAACAATCCTAACAATCAAGGTTTAGCCAAAAATCAAAGAGCTGTGGTAAGTCACAGCCTCCTGCCACTAAAACCCATAAAAGAAAAAGACATAGAGCATCTAAATAAAATACAAACTAACCAGATGCCTAAGCACCGGCAAAAGATCATGAACCATACTAAGAAAATAGAAGACATGGCCCAAGAAAAGGAATACAGCAAAGTCCCAGAAGAGATGCTGAATTTGAGAGAACTAATCAGTGAGATGAGCACAAATTTCCAAAATCAAATTAATGAGATGTAAGAGGATATAGTTAAAGGGATAAATGACACCAAGAAGTCATTGAGTGAACACAAAGAAGAATTTGAAATCCTGAACAGAAAAGTAACGGAGTTCATGGGAATGAAAGACACAATAGGTGAAGTCAAAAATACATTTGAGGCATACAACAGCAGACTTGAAATGATAGAAGAAATAATAAGTGATACTGAAGACAGAGCAGCTAAAATTGAAGAGAGAAAAGAATAGAAAAAATTGATCAGGGGCTTAGAGAGTTGAATGACAACACAAAATGAAACAACACACATGTCATGGGAGTTCCAGAAGGGAAGAGAAAAAAAAGGGGCAGAAAGAGTATCTGAGGAAATAATAGCTGAAAATTTCCCAACTCTCACGAAAGAAATGAACTAGCATGTCCAAGAAGCACACCGTACCCCAGTGAGAATAAATCCAAATAGACCTACGCCAAGATACATATTATTCAAAATGTCAAATGTCAACAATAAAGAGAAAATTCTCAGAGCAGCAAGAGAGAAGCAAACGATCATGTACAAAGGACGTCCAGTAAGACTTAGTGCAGATTTCTCTTCAGAAACCATGGAGGTGAGAAGACAGTGGTATGATACAATTAGGAAACTGAAAGAGAAAAACTGCCAGCCGAGAATTCTTTATCCAGCAAAACTGTCCTTCAAATATGAAGGTGAATATAAAGTATTCACAAACAAACAGAAACTAAGAGAGTTTGCAAAAAAGAATCCACCTTTGCAGGAAATATTAAAGGAAGCCTTAGAACCTGGAAGAAAAAGACAGGAGAGAGAGGCTTGGAGGAGAGTATAGAAGAAAGAAAAGCAGAAAGGGTAACCAATAGAGTAAAAAGAGAGACAAAAACAAGATGACATATGAAAACCAAAGAATAAAATGGAGGAAATAAATAGTGCTTTTTCAGTAATATCATTGAATGTGAATGGATTAAATTCCCCAATCAAAAGATACAGGCTGACAGAATGGATAAAAAAACATGAGCCATCCATATGCTGCTTACAAGAAACTCACCTCAGACCCAGGGATACAAACCGGCTGAAAGTAAAAGGTTGGAAAAAGATACTCCACGTGAATAGTAAACAGAAAAGAGCAGGAGTAGCTATAATAATATCAGACAAAACAGACTTCAAATACAAAAAAGTGATAAGAGAGGCAGAAGGCCATTATATATTAATAAAAGGGACGATCCTCCAGGAAGATATAACAGTCATAAATATCTGTGCACCTAACCAGGGTGCCCCAAAATATATGAGAGAAACTCTGGCAAAACTGAAGGGAGAAATAGACATTTCTACAATAATCATTGGAGACTTCAACACCCCTCTCACATCATTAGATAGAACAACTAGACAGAAGATCAACAAGGAAACAGAGAACTTGAACAATATGATAAATAAGTTAGACCTAATAGACATATACAGAACACTGCATCCAAACTCAGCGGGTTATACATTCTTCTCAAGTGCCCATGGATCTTTCTCCAGGATAGACCACATGTTAGGTCACAATACAGCTCTCAATAAATATAAAAAGATTGAAATTATACAAAGCACCTTCTCAGATCATAAAGGAATGAAACTAGAAATCAATAACAGACAGGAAAAAAGTAAATTTGCAACTGTGTGGAGACTGTACAACAAACTCCCAAATACTCCATGGGTCAAAGAAGAAATTGCAAGTGAAATCAGTAAATATAGTGAGACAAATGAAAATGAGAACACAACATATCAAAACTTATGGGATACAGCAAAGGCAGTCTTGAGAGGGAAATTTATAGCCCTAAATGCCTATATTAAAAAACAAGGAAGAGCTAAACTCAAAGATTTAATTGAACAACTTGAGAAACTAGAAAAAGAACAGCAAACCAATCCCAAAGCAAAAAGAAGGAAAGAAATAATAAAGATTAGAGCAGAAATAAATGAAAATGAGAACAGAAAAACAATAGAGAAAATCAACAAAACCAAAAGCTGGTTCTTTGAGATGATCAATAAAATTGACAAACCCCTCGCTAGACTAACAAAGAAAAAAAGAGAGAAGATGCAAATAAATACAATCAGAAATGAAAGGGGGGAAATTACAAATGACCTCACAGAAATAAAATGAATCATAAGAGGATATTATGAGAAACTATATGCCAACAAACTAGACAACCTAGATGAAATGGACAAATTTCTAGAAACGCACAACCAACCTACACTGACACAACAAGAAATACAAGAACTTAACAAACCAATCACAATTAAGGAGATTGACTCCGTCATCAAAAATCTCCCAGCAAAGAAAAGTCCAGGACCAGATGGCTTCACAGGTGAATTCTACCAAGCATTCCTAAAAGAATTAACACCAATCCTATTTAAACTCTTCCAAAAAATTGAAGAGGAGGGAAAATTACCCAACACATTTTATGAAGCCAACATCACCCTAATACCAAAGCCAGATAAAGATTCCACAAGAAAAGAAAATTACAGACCAATCTCTCTAATGAACACAGATGCAAAAATTCTCAACAAAATACTTGCAAATCGAATCCAACAGCATATCAAAAGACTTATACATCACGACCAAGTAGGATTTATTCCTGGTATGCAAGGCTGGTTCAACATAAGAAAATCAATCAATGTAATATACCACATTAACAAATTGAAGGAAAAAAACCACATGATCATCTCAATAGATGCAGAAAAGGCATTCAACAAAATCCAACATCCTTTTTTTGATAAAAAATACTTCAAAAGATAGGAATAAAAGGAAAATTCCTCAATATGATAAAAGGCATATATGAAAAACCCATAGCCAACATCATACTCAATGAGGAAAGGTTGAAAGCTTTCCCCCTAAGATCAGGAACAAGACAAGGATGCCCACTGTCACCATGGTTATTCAACATTGTACTAGAATTTCTAGCTAGGGCAATTAGACAAGACAAAAAAATTAAAGGAGTCCAAATACGAAAAGAGGAAGTAAAACTCTCACTGTTTGCGGATGACATGATCCTGTATTTAGAAAATCCTGAAGTATCCACAACAAAGCTACTTGAACTAATAAATGAGTTCAGCAAAGTGGCAGGATATAAGATCAACACGCAAAAATCAGTAATGTTTTTGTACACTAGTACTGAACAATCTGAGGAGGAAATCAGGAGGAAAATTCCATTTTCAATAGCAACAAAAAGACTCAAATACCTAGGAGTTAATTTAACCAAAGAAGTACAGGACCTATATGCAGAAAACTACAAAACACTGCTAAAAGAAATTTAAAAAGACCTAAACAAATGGAAAGACATTCCGTGTTCATGGATTGGAAGAAGAAATATCATGAAGATGTCAATCTTGCCCAAACTGATCTATGGATTCAATGCAATACCAATCAAAATCCCAACAGCTTACTTTACACAATTAGTGAAGGCAATTACCAAATTCATCTGGAAGGGTAAGTGCACCCGAATAGCCAAAAGTATTCTAAAACAGAAGAGCAATGTGGGAGGAATTTCAGTCCCTGACCTTGAAACATATTACAAAGCTACAGTGATCAAAACAGCATGGTACTGGCATAAAGATAGACACATCGATCAGTGGAATAGAATTGAGAATCCAGAAATAAACCCTCATCTATACAGTCAACTGGTTTTTGACAAACCTACCAAGCCCACGCTAATGGGAAAAAACAGTCTCTTCAACAAATGGTGTTGGGAGAACTGGATATCTATAACCAAAAGAATGAAAAAGGACCCCTATCTCACCCCCTATACAAGAATCAACTCAAAATGGATCAAAGATCTAAATATAAAAGCCAGGACCATAAAACTACTAGAAGAAAATGTAGGGAAACATCTTCAAGACCTTGTAGTAGGTGGTGGTTTCTTGGACCTTACACCCAAAGCACGTGCAACAAAAGAAAAAATAGACAAATGAGACCTCCTCAAAATTAAACACTTTTGCACCTCACAGGACTTTGTCAGAAGGGTGAAACGGCAGCCAACTCAATGGGAAAAAATATTTGGAAATCACATATCTGATAAGGGTTTAATATCCAGGATATATAAAGAGATGATACAACTCAACAATAAAAAGACAAATGACCCAATTAAAAAATGGGCCAAAGACTTGAATAGACATTTCTCCGAAGAAGAAATACAAATCGCACAAAAACATATGAAGAAATGCTCAACATCACTCATGATTAGGGAAATGCACATCAAAACTACAATGAGATATCATTTCACACCTATCAGAATGGCCACTATTAAAAAGACAGAGAACTGCAAGTGTTGGAGAGGATGTGGAGAGATAGGAACATTTCTTCACTGTTGGTGGGAATGCAGGATGGTACAACCACTATGGAGGACTGTTTGGCAGTTCCTAAGGAAATTGAATATAGACTTGCCACGTGACCCTGCAATACCACTACTGGGTATATACCCAGAAGAACTGAGAGCAGTGACATGAACAGACATCTGCACACCGATGTTCATAGCAACATTATTCACCATTGCCAAAAGTTGGAAACAACCCAGATGTCCATCAACAGATGAATGGATAAACAAACTGTGGTCTATTCACACGATGGAATATTATGCAGCTGTAAGAAGAAATGAAGTCATAAAGCATATGACAACATGGATGAACCTGGAGGACATTATGTTGAGTGAAGCAAGCCAGACACAAAAGGACAAATACTGGTGTGAATGTGTTACTATGAACCAAATATATTGTGTAATATATTGTTTGATTCAAACAAAAAATTATATGTATCCATTAGATTTAATTGAGAAATGTATATATTTATTCATCTGTGTTTACTTTTTAGTTTTTAATTGTTTATATTTTCAATTATTAAACGTATTAAAAAAAAAAAAAAATTAGGGGGTCCCCCCCCCCCCAAAAAAAAGAGAAAAGGGGAGATAAGGGGATATGAGAACTCTATATTTTCTGCATGATTTTTCTGGAAACGTACAAGTGCTCTGATTTTTAAAATTATGCTAAAAAAAGAGAGAAGGAGAAGGACATAGAATGTTGTATAGAAAAAAGGCTTGATGCTTTTTCTCCATCACTTCACTGAATCCTCACAATCATGCAATGGAAGTCAGCCTAAAGGAGTGTTGACACCAGTTTCAAATTTAGAAAGACAGTGAAGGAACATTCTAATAATGTCTTTATGGAAGGGGAAGAATATGCCGACAAAGTAAAAGTGAAGAAGTTACACCAGACATTCGTTCCATTTAAAAACTGCTATTTGTTCAAAATTCTTTGAAGAATGTGCCTCCGATTAAAAGAGGCAGCAGCCTTGATAAAGTAGGCCACATGAGCCTAGACAACCTGGTTTTCTCCTAAGCCAAATTCTAACCCAGCTTGGAATGGGAGGGGCTGACAGTTTCTTAGAATCCAAGCACCACCGCTGTGTGACCTCAGGTTTTTAATCTTCAAAGTGGTGAGAATAACATGTACCTTGTGGACCACTGTGAAGATGGATGAAATAAATGGATATAAATGCTCTGGGCCCAGTTCATCATGGGAACTCTCTAATTGTGAATTCCCCTTCTCACCCCTTCCATCATGTCTAGAGCGGGAAAGTCGCTGCCGTGGCTACATGGTGAAGGAGAAAAGGGGACGTGACCACAGCCTCCTGTTGTGGCACAGGGCAGGGGCCGCCTTGTGAGCTGTTGGCCCGTCAGCGACTGGACAAGTGACTGCCCCGCCTGGACCCACTCTCCCCAGGTAGTATTTTGGGGAGTATCTTATGTTTTCTTTCTTTTTTTTTTTTTTTTACAGTGGAACATGTCATCACACACGGAGTGGCTTAAAATAATGCACATTTATTATCTCACAGTTTCAGAGCACAGCTTAGCTGGCCCATGGTGCAGTGACACACAAGACCACAACCAAAGGGTCCGCTGCCTGTTAGCAAAATTATTTATTTATTTATAATAAACTCTTTTTTATTTAAGATTTATTTATTTATTCCCACACACACACACCTCTTGTTTTTACGCTCACTGTCTTGCTCTGTTCATTTGTGTGTGCTCTCTGTGTCTGCTTGTCTTCTCTTCTTCTCGTCTTCTCTTTAGGAGGCACCAAGAACCGATCCTGGGACCTCCGACGTGGGAGAGAGGCACTCAATCTCTTGAGCTACCTCAGCTCCCTGCTTTGCTGTATCTCTCATTATCGCTCCTCTTTGTCTCTTTTTGTTGCGCCAGCTCTCTGCGCATGCCAGCTCTCCATGCAGGCCAGCTCGCATTCACCAGGAGGCCCTGGGAAATGAACCTGGGACCTCCCATATGGCAGATGGGAGCCCAATTGCTTGAGCCACATCTGTTTCCCTCTTCGCAACTTTAGACTTCAAGGAGTTCTTAAAGATCATCTCATCTAAGCTTTGAGTTTTCTTCATTGTACTTTGTTGTTTTATAAGTTGCATAAGTAGTAATACTACTATGAGTAGTATATATTTATACTACAGATGAGAAAACTGAGGCTCAGGGAAGCTAAATAATTTGTCTAAGGACACACAGCAAGTTGGTAGCCAAACAGGCATCCATTGTCTGTTTCCCCTAACTAGCACTGGATTAGAAAATGCTCACTAAATGCCTGTCGCCTTGTTGATGTTTTATGGCTCTGGATCTAATTTTTAATTACTGGAGATGAACACAATTGTGGCCATTCTGAGATGGTTGTTGAAAGCTAATGATTGGTGGCTTCCAGATAAAACCCCACCCCAAAGTACAATCCCTTTGAGCTTTCAGAGAGCCGTTCATCAATTGAGTACCAGATGCTACTAGTGAAGGCTAACAGAGTCATCCAACTAATCTTAGGGAAAGTGGTCCCAAAAGGAACTACATGTAACCAGATTAAAGGCCCTAACTCAACTCTGCCAGCCCCAGGTGGCACCCAGCCTTCCCAGCACCCCAGGCTATGTAAGCAGAAGGCTAAAGATTGCAGAGGGAATATCCCAGGAGTTGTGGAGAGCACTGGACTGGGGACTATTTTGGATCTCCCCGGTCAAAGAACGCATTCCAAGAGAACCACCCTTTGAGACCAGGGATGCTTGGAAGAAACATATCTGGTGGAGAGAAGCTGAGGGGCAGGATGGAGCATCTGTCATGGTGGCTCGCATGCCAGCCGCGTCTCTAAGCCTCCTGGGGGCAGCAGGTTTCGTGGGCTGTCTCACCAGCACTTCTCTGCAAAAGAGCCAACCCCAGGCATGGGGCCTCCAGCAACCAGAGGGAGCCAAGGACAGCAAGAAGGGGTTGAGCCAAGCTGGAAAGGGAAGTCCGCACCCGCCCCTCTGAGAGGGCATTTGGGCTCCTGCCATCCTGAGAACAGCAATGGAGAACCCACAAAACCCACAGAGAAAGAGGATGCAATCAAACGCCCAGTGAAGCAAAAAGATGGTCATCCTCCCCCCCAGCCCTTCTCCAAGTCCCCGAGCACAGGAAGAGAAAGGGGCCAAATGAATGAGCAGAGGTTTGACAAGCAGCCCCAATCCAACCCAGTCCAAGGCTCCAGGCTGGAGGAGAGCAGGAAGTGGGCATTCCATTCGGTGCACAGTTTAAGAATTCAAAAAGGAACTAGATGGAACTGGAAGGAGTGTGTGTATGTGTGTTTAAACACCTGAACCAAAAAGCTAGGAAGATCAGTCAAAGAGTTTATCAAGGGTTGGTAAAAGGAAACTTGGTATAGATCTCCCAAAAATTGAGAGAAAAAAATAAAACCTTTTCATGTTTGTGCCCCATGAAGTTCAAAACTGTTAGCACATTGCTTCATCTGAGTCTCCTTTTGCTCATCCGTAAAATGAGGGCAATGCCTTCTTGCTGGGCAGTTGGGAATGTTAAGTGGAATAATATTTATAAAACAGAGACTTCCAGGAAGATGGTGGACTAGTAAGACATGGGAATCTCTTTTCCAGAAAAATAGCTAGAAGACAGGCTGAAACAGCCCCGAAAAAGATCTTCTAGGGTTTAGGACAGCAGGTGAAGGCTGCATACCACCCAGAGGAGAGAGGGACAAAAGAGGGAAATCGGGAAGACAGAACCGTGAGTTGGAACCAGCAGTGGCTGCTGCTGCCAGCACCCTCCCCCACACCAAAGACTCTTTAGAATTCTCGGGCCCCTGGGCCTGCGACTACAGACAAAGGGAGCTCCAGGGATCTACCATCTCAGGAAAGGGGAGAGAGAGGGCACAGCCTAAGGATGACTCAGGTTCTGTTCCACAAATTTGAGCTGCAGTGCCCCACGGGCCCTTCCAGGCCAGGTGGGACCACATGGGGGTTTGCCCTGGGAGCCGGTGAAGGACTGGAGAAATCCGACCCTCACAACCTCCCTCTCTTCTAGCCTAGACTAATTGTTGAGGACTCCACAGGAGAGGGGAGAGAGAGCCTGGGGCTGACTCAGCTTTTGACTCGCAGGTTTGGTCTGCTGTGTCCCGAGAGCCGTGCCAGGCCGGGTGGGGTTGCGCCATTGTTTGCCTTGGAGACTGCAAGGGACTAAAGATATACAAACCTCCCAATCTCATCCTCTACTAACAGGGACTGATTGTTGAGGACTCAGAGGGGAGTGGAATTATTTCCTAGCTGGGAAAAGGGAGGGGGCTGCCAGAGAAGACTGGAGAACTGTCTCAGAAAGTTTGAATTACAAGGCTCTTAGCCCCCAGACAGGGAGCTCTATCACATTGATCTGGTCTGTGTCACAACAAATACACTCCAACCAGGCATTGAATTGAGTGTTTCCAAAGAGCGCCATCTCCTGGCAGACTAAGGAAGTGCACATAAGAATATTAAAAATAAGTAGGAGAGGCTTTTCCTGGCCTCTATAGCCTCCCTGCCCAAGGCCCTAGGAAGCAACTCTACAACCAATTACTGGGTCCAGTGCCCAGTTTTGAGCAACCAGCAGGACAATCCTCACAATCCAGGTCGAGCCAAAAATCAAAGATCTGTGGTAACTCACAGACTCCTGCCACTAAATCCCTATAAAAGAGAAAGAGATTGAGCATCTGAGTAAACTACATCCTAACCACGTGCCTAAACACCAGCAAAAAATTACGAACCATACTAAGAAAATAGAAGACATGGCCCAAGAAAAGAAATACATCAAAGTCCCAGAAGAGATGCAGAATTTGAGAGAACTAATCAGCAAGATGAGCACAAATTTCCAAAATCAAATTAATGAGTTGAAAGACAATATAGTTAAAGAGATAAATGACATCAAGAAGACATTGAGTGAACGCAAAGAAGAATTTGAAATCCTGAACAGAAAAGTATTATTTATAAAACACTTGGCAAGTGGGCAGTCAATAAAGTGGGGAATGAAGCATCAGCCTGCAGGAAGCAAGGAGCTCTTCTAGGCAGAAACGCACACATCCTGGAGAGATTGATACTCCTGAAATATGGCTCAATTTTTCTCATCTCCTGGGACTTGAAATACGGATGGGCTTTTTTTTTCTCCTGAGGTCAGTTTTCTTCACTAATTGACAAACTGCTTTTGTCATCCACGAGGAAGACCAGGTTCCAATTCACACCATACCAAGCTGCAGAGAAGGTAGCAAGACACGGGATAACCAATAATGCTTGCAGGAGGCAGTAAACTGAGGAGTCATATCTTTCTAAAAACTCCACGGGACCAAGCAGTCCTATCCTTCCCAGAATTCACAAGAAGGGACTCCTTGGGGTGGAGACAGGGGGCCTGGGGTGGAGAAGGAGCCATGTCTAGCTGGATAATCTGGACCACGAAGCCCAATTACTCTGGTACTCCAGCTGTCCCTGGATCTCTGATGGGGAAGTTTCCCTCACTTTGGGGCCGGGCAGTGGCCACAGAATTCCACTATGAATTAGTCCTGTGACTAGAAACAGGGAGAGAGCCTGGGGATTGGAGGGAAAGAAAAGTGGTGTAGTTGTGCTCTGCGGTGATAAGGAGAGCTGGTTTGGGAACCCGGGGGCTTGGCATCAGTGTGGCTCCTGGTGTAGCTTACTAGACACATGGCTTGGGCACTTTGGGTCTCAGTTTCTCCATCTGTAAAAGTGGAGATAACAATAGCTCCCTTTGAGAGGTTGGACTGTTGCTCTCAATTCCTTACACACACACACACACACACACATACACGCACACTCCTTGCAGTCATGAGCAGCCAGTACATTTCACCTCCCATTAGTGCTGGGTTGGCCAGGTCACATGTTTGGGCCAAAGGACAGTGTGACAGCTCCCAGCCAAGGCCCCAGGAGGTGTCATCATGCTCCCAGGCTCCTGCCCTTTGTCCTGAGAATTTGCCCTGGATAGCCACCATCCAAAAGAGGATCAGAAAAACACAGAGCAGACATCAACCCAACCAGCAGCATGTAACAGTTGACTCGTGTCCCCCCAAAAGACATGTTCAAGTCCCAACCCCCGGTCCTGTGGATGTGACCTGAGTTGGAATTAGGGCCTTTGAAGATGTTTTAGTTAAAGATGAGGCCAAACTGGATGAGAGTGGGCTTTAATCCAATATGTCTGGAGTCCTTATAAGAAAGGGGAAACTGGACACAGACAGAGAGAAGGGACGACTGAGGCAGAGCCTGCCATGGATTGCTGTCCTGCCTCCGCCAGAAACCAGGAGATGGAACAGATTCTTTCCTACAGACTTTAGCGGGAGCATGGCGCTGCCATCACCTTGACTTCTGGACTCCAGAATGATGAGACCATCAATTCCTCTTTGTGTTAAGCCACTCTGTTTGTGGTACTTTGTCCTGGCAGCCCTAGGAAGCTAAGACACAGCCCAAGTCCTAATTCAGAGCCCAGCTCATGGCCAACCCCAGGCCCATGAGTCAAAAGTAAATTTTATTGTTTAAGCCATTGAGGTTTGACAAAAAGACTCCCTCACAGATCTACAGTGCGAATTAATGAACAGTATGCAAAGGAAAGATTTATTATTATTATTATTATTATTTAATAAAGGGATCAAGTCTCACTCAACCAAACGAGGGAGAAAACCAGTGGCATTCTTTGCATATATTTGCACAGTGGCCCCAGAATTCTTTGATGATGGTGTTGATGATGGTGAGAAATCTGGGGGACCTGAAGGGCTGGAGGTCCATTCCCATGAAGATACATGGGAAGGGTATTGCCCTGGAGGTGGAGCTGGGCCTTGAAGGCCAAACTTGCTCACCAGATCACAAGGAGGTAGAAGGGCACTCAAGAAGGAGAGGACCTGGGAAGCAAAGGGTCAGGGCAGAGGCAAATCTGATGAGGGTAGATGAGGTAGGGCAGAGCTTGCCCCATTTTCTCTGAAAATGTCCCCTTTCAACAATTTTTTGAAAGGAACTATATTGGCATCAATGGTGTGCCGGGGCGGGGGCTGTGGAGGCAGTGGTGCTCCCTGCCCTGCACACAGGCAACGAGCATTGTGTTGTCTGTAGAGAACTTAAAAACAGGAATGAAGCCACTCAAAGTCAGTCTGCTTTTTGTTACCAGCACGTACTAGCAACTTAAACAATGTCAATGATAAAACACTCCTCCTGCAGCCCGTTCTTCCTCCCCATCTCCACCCGCCCCCAGTTCTTCACTGGTAGACCTGACTCTTGTTAAGACCATGATAAAAAGCTATTTCCTCAGTCAGCCATATAACAAGGGTTAGTATGTTGAATATGTGACTAAAAAGTCAGTGAGGAAATCTCAAAAGGACATGTACAGTAAGTTAACACCTCTACAAAGTCTATACTATGTATTATTTAGGTGTACCTACATATATAACCAACATATATAGTGGTTCTCTCTGGGAGAGGGGGTGAGTTGGAGGGGTGAGTTGGAGAGGGAGGGGAAAATGTCCATTCATAGAAGGGTAGTGCTTCATTTCTTAAGCCAAGTGGTTCACTATATTACTTCCCATGCATTTTTTGTGTGATGTGAATCTTTTATTTTTAAAACACCCCCTGGTCTGTCAAGGAGCCCGCCCTCTCTTTCCTGCTGTCTCAGGCTCCTTGGTCTGTGAACTGGCTTCCCTCCTAGCCTGGAGGCAGGACTTAGCCTGGCACTTTAAGGGACAGCAGGTAGTTCAAGACGTCTGAGCACAGGGTGTGGTAGTGGACAGGACGAGGATGTGGCCAAGCAGCTGAGTAGGGACCAAAGCATGGAGGACCTTGTGTGCCATTTTGGGGAACTTGGGCTTGTCTGAAGAGGGGGAGTAGCTGGGACAGATCAGTGGCTTGGCAGCAGGGTGAGTGGGGTGACATTGGAAACCCACAGAGACAGTGAGGGTGGGGCATGCAGCAGTGGGAGGGATGTGGAAAGAAGAGTGGTCAGAAGAAATAGGGGCAAACTCTGCCTCATGGCTGGACTGCTATAGGATGATAGCCAGTTCCAGGCCAGAGGTGGAATTTTCCCCGGGTAAAAATGGAAGCAGCCAGTGATTGCTGTTTATAAAAATAACTACAAAGGCTTGACAACCCAGCCAGAATTCTGAAAAAGTAAATTGAGGGCTGTCGGGAAAATGCTCAGTGTTTCTCATCTTCAAAGCATTTCTGAGACATGAACTCATGAATCTTCCTTCCAGAGACCTGAGAAGGTGGGGACAGGTAGGTGACTTCGCCAGAGCAGCAGAAACTGGCAGCTGGAGATTTTATCAGGGGATGCCCTGGAAGGTTCATTGCTCCCATCTGCCCATCGGCCCTGATCCTCAGACCCAGACTGGTTAGAGGCTGGGATGGGCTAGCAATGGGTGGGGCAGCCAAAGGACAGGGCAGAGCTGGGCCAACACGCTGCAGCTGGGCAGAGTCATTGCAAGCCCCGGGGGCTGCTAACATCAGGCCCAAGCGAGGAAGGCAGGAACATGGACATGGGCCTTGGGCAGCCTGGGGACCAGTCAGGGGTCACACTTGATGGGCCAGGGGAGAGTGGGGAGAGGTGGAGCATGTAGGAGTTAATGCAGAGAATAGGGGGGCATGCCCCAACAGGGTAAGGGCTTGGACCCCCAGGGCAATAGAGAGGGAATGGAAGCCAGAGGGAAGTCTGGGAATGTGCTCCGCCCCTATGCCTGGAACAGCAGCTACTGGGGATTGAACGCCAGGACCAGCCCTTTTGCTCCCATTGTGAGTCTCCAAGCACAACGCGGAGGCTGTTACCCTATTGCAGCCAGGAGGAAAGCAAGGCTTGGAGCATCTGGGCAGTGAGGGGATTTCGACCTGCGCCTGGCTCTGGGACAACCTTCTCACTAAGCCTCTTAACTCCTGGTGGTTCCAGTTTCTGTCCAGGTCCCCTCTTCTGGAACCTCCGCGGGCAGCCCCAGGGTGAGGTCGCTTGTCTCCCACTGAACTGCGCTCTTGGAGTGCGCCATGTCGGCTTCCTCTTCGCCTACTCCCCAGCCCCGGCAGGAACCCGCCTCCCCTGCCCTCTCTTGTCCTTGTTGTTCCCCTGGGACCTGGGCTCACCCCCTAGCTCCTTTCTCTGGGTCGTCGATCAAACTCCCAAAGAGGGGGAGGTTTGCAGGTGCGAAGTCGCCCTCCGCGGCTGCCGGCTCCCTGCGGGCAGGGTGGGGTGCAGGGACTGAGCGCCCCCAAGCAAGGCCGGCTCTAGGGCTTTAGGCGCAGTTGGGTGGGTCACCCCACGTCCTGAGCATCTGCGGACCCCCAGGTGCTGGGAATACTTTAGGGAGCAAAACGGAGAGAAAGCCCTGCCTTCGTGGAGCTTGCGTTCCTGTGGGGAGGCAGGCAGCAGGGAAACAAATAAGGCATCTTCAGAGGGGTCTGGGCTGTGAAGACAGTGAAACAGGAAAGGTGACAGGCGGACCCTGGTGGGCCTTTCTCAGGAGCCGAAACTGGATCTCAATGTCAGGACTTCCCTGGGCTTTCTTATCTTACTGGGTCCACCTGGACCAGGACTGATCATTGCGTCCTGCTCTGCTCAGTGATACAGGTAATGTTGTCTGTACTCCAGGAAAAACTGCCCCAGACCTGAAAGCGTAGCTTCAATTTCATGGTTGAGCAAATTTTCGCCTCCATGGTGAAAGACTATTTCATTGTCTTCAACAGAAGGCGTATTTGTATGTGTACATATGCTCGAGAGAAATTTACTGAAAAGATGTGGGTACCAGACCAGCTGGCAATACTTTCCACGCCAGAATCCTTTTTCAGCAGTCTGCCCAAGAGTTCTCGTTTGCAATGCTGAAACCCAGCTGGGGAGAGATGCAATGTAAAGAATGCAGAGGGGCAAACCCACACTTCCCCCAGATCCCCTCATCCCTCCAAAAGAAGAGTGATCCTGACTTCAGAGAGGAGCAGAGTGAAGGCTTTTTTTTTTTTTTTTTTTTTTCAGAGTGAAGGCTTTGAAGGGTCTCCAGCACTCAGTCCTGCCCAGATAACAGAATTCACATTTGGAAGTGAAAGGCACACGCAATAATTCAGGAATCTCTCTTCTAGTTTCATTCTAAAACGCCTTTTTCTAAGTACTCTACTGTTGTACCTGCATGAGATCCATGTCATTCCTACCATATTCTTATAAGTAATTTTCTTCAAGTATGTGAGGAAAAGTAGTGCTAAACAGAGGTGGAAGTGGTGAAGCGAGTTTCAGAATGTAAAATCATAAATTGAGAGGCTACCAAAGACATTGAATTCTTTCTCTCCCTGATTTTCTCTCCCACCTGTTTATTTTTTTTAATTTTTATTTATTTATTTATTCTCTCCCACACACACACACACACACACACACACTTTGCTTTGCACTCACTGTCTGCTCCCTGTGTGTTCTTTTGTGTCTGCTTGTCTTCCCTTTATGAGGCACCGGGGACTGATCCCGGAACTTTCCAGAGTGGAAAGAGGCTGCTCAATCTCTTGTGCCACCTCAGCTCCCCAATCCGGTGCATCTCTCATTGTCTCTCTTCTGTGTTTATTTTTGTTGCATCATCTTGCTGCACCAGCTCTCCACTCGGGCCAGCTCACCATGCGGGCCAGCTTGCTTTTCACCAAGAGGCCCTGGAATCGATTCCTGGGCCTCACATATGGTAGACAGGAGCCCAATCATTTGAGCCACATCCGCTTCCCTCTCTCCCACCTTTTTGCATCAGTTTCTCTCTCTCTCTCTTTTTTAGCACAACTTATATATTTCAAATAGACAAAAAGTTAGCATCATTTATAGTATCTTAAGATAAAATGCCTTTGAATGGGAATGTCCTTTCCAGTACTTTGAGGTCTACAAGACATATCTAGCAAATTTACTTCTGTGGAAAATGAAGACTGCTTAAATCGAATGGGGTCAGGGTGGGGAGAGCCTGTGATTTTTCTTTTTGATTAATTGCTATAGTACTGTCCTTCAGGTGACTGAGGGAGTTTCACATTTTCTTTAGACATCATTAGGCACCAAAGCTCTTGCAGGATAACTTTGATGCTGTGTGAATTCTGCCATTTTGCTAGCACTGTATGGCTCTTGGGTCCCCCACTCTGATAGAACTATCAACTCCATTCATATTCATTTTTGTTACAAATCTTACAAAGGAGAGTACTTCTGGGGATTTAGGTCCACATTCTATTTTAAGGCTGTATATTCAGTTTTCATAAATTGTCCGAGCCAGTGGTGGCTGTCTTGTGTCGCTGTCACTTGAAGGCCCCAGTTACCCATTATGGTTAGTATAAAGGAGCTAAGAAAGCTCTGGGCAGAAAGCGGGCCAAAGGACAAGATGAGCTGGGAGTGGAGGTTGGGGAATGAAGGAATCAGATGAAATAATGGCGCCCCAAAGAAGTACATGTCCTAATCCCTCGGAGCCTATATGATAGGTTACATGGCAAAGGGGAATTAAGATTGCAGATTGTATTTGCATATTCCCACAGGCGATATATGTGTATGTGTTTGTGACTGTGTGTGTGTATGTAAGTATTAAGAGATTTATTATAGGAATTGGCTTATGCAACCATGAGTATTGGCAAGTCCAAGTTCTGTAGGGCAGGCTGCAAGTTGGGAACTCCGATGAAGGTTTCCATGAATTCCTCAGGAGAAGCTGGCTGGCTGAAGTAGAGATGGAAATTCTTTCTGACTGCTGAAATCCTCAGTTCTCCCTTGAAGGCCTTCAATCATTTGGATGAGACTCCTCTCATTGCTTCAGGCAATCTCCTTTGTTGATTGTAGATGTAATTAGCCATAGATGCAATCAACAGACTGTTGATTTCAATCCAGGAAATATCCTCACATTAGCAATCAGGCCAGTGCTTACTTGACCAAAGCAACTGGACCATACCCTAGCCAGGTTGAAACATGCACTTGACTATCACACAGATAAAATTAAGTTTGCTAATCAGCTACCTTAAAATAGGACAATTATACAGGTGGGCCCAATGTAATCACAAGGGTCCTTGCAAGTAGAAGAGAGAGGCAGAGGAGGAGGTCAGAGAGATGTGATGTAAGCCATCACATAGCTTACATGTGATGTAAGCTATGGCTGCCTCTGAAAGTGGAGGAAGGGGCCATGAGCCAAGGAATGTGGGTGGCCTCTAGCAGCTGGAAAAGGCAGGGAAACTGCCCATAGCTTGACTTTTGCCGACTGAGACCCCTGTAGGTCTTCTGACCTCCAGAACTGTCAGGTAATAAATTTGTGTTGTTTAAGCTGCCAGGTTTGTGATAATTTGTTATTGTAGCAATAGGGAACTAATACATAAGGATAGAGAGAAAAGGATTGAAAACAAGACACAGAGGAGGCATGACACAGTGAGCTAGAGAAGAAAAGGCAATTTGGGATGGAGGAGGAGGAAGACACAGGGCAGACCAGCTCCAATTCTTCATTGGGCCCCATGGGCCTCGGGATAGGGAAAAAGCATAAAACATCTCCCCTTGAGGGAAATCCTATATTCAGGGTCACTACATAATCTGTGGGGGCCCAGTACAAAATGCAAATGCAGGGATCCTGGTTCGAAATCATGAAGAATGTTGAGACAGCTATGGCAGAGCATTAAATCAAGCATTGGGCCTTTCTGAGTGTGGGGCCCTGTGCAACTGCACAGATCTACCCACTTGGTGTGCAGCTCCATCACGCCCTGATGTGGGTGTGGGTTATTCCAGGGCTCTAGGCCAGGCCCCTGGTGCAGAAGCCACAGCTACCTTGAACCTCTCAGCTCCTACTTCTGACACTTGTCCCTGACCTGAGACTAAAAGGATGATGTGCCTGTGCCATGTTAATAGAAGCCCCTTTCCTGCTCCTGCCTGCCGGCTCTCTGAGCTATTTGCTTCTGCTGTTGCTAGGGCCAGTGTGGGTTTAAGAAAGCTCGATTTGTAGGCAGGAATCATAAGGAGAATTTGTATCTTAAATCAAAGCAAAGGGAATAGAGTGTACAGTTCTTAAAATGCCCATGTTGGGAAGCGGATGTGGCTCAAGCGACTAGGCTCTCATCTACCATATGGGAGGCCCCAGATTCGTTTCCCAGGGTCTTCTGGTGAAGGCAAGCTGGCCCGTGCTGCAGAGAGCTAATGGCCCTTGCCACGGGGAGCTGGCACAGCAAGATGACACAACAAAGCAAGATGCAGAGGAGAGTCAGTGAGAGACACAGCAGACCAGGAAGATGAGGTGGCTCGGGCAATTGAGTGCCTCTCTCCCACACCAGAGGTCCAGGGATCAGTTCTCAGTGCCTCCTAAAGAGAAAAGCAGACACGGAATGCACACGGCAAATGGACACAGAGCAGACAGTGAATGCAAAAACAACAAGGAGGGAGGGAATAAATAAATAAAATAAATCTTTTTAAAAAATGCTTATGTTCCTGGAATTCATGTTACTGTAAGCTCGGCTCTTTTCAATATAAGGGTTTCAGTAGCTAATAAACCACAGTTTAGATATAGTTATGCAGGTGCAAGGCCTTCATGGCTTCTTTCTCAGCCAACCGCTCAAGGTTATCAAGTTTTTCGTCTCTGAGAAAAGTTATAGGTTTACACCATTCTGTCTGGTTTTGCTTTGAGACATTATCTTATGCCTGTAAGCAAAACTGAGAAGGTCTGGTTAATATCCTTCATGGAACTAAGTTCAAAGAGTAAACTTCTAAAATTATGTTGCTAGAAAACCAATTCAATTAGTTTTAGAATTGTCAGAGCTGCTTAAGTGAAGAAATTTTAATAAGCACATTTTCCAGCTGTCATTTAGAATCCCAGTTTATGTTTCTTATGGCAAAGCGCATACCCTAACAGAACAGATACTTCCTTACCAAGGAGCATTTCTGAAATTATGGTTGGGCTTAAGCGCTTTCTCCTCATTCATATGGGTAAACCATTTGGCCATGTGCAGCATCTCCCACCCACCTCCACGGGTTGAGATTCTGCATTTCTAATGAGTGATTCTGCTGGGCTGTGGACCACACTTTGAGTAGCAAGGGTACATGATGCATGCAGAAAAGTGAATAAATCCTAAGCCTACAGTGTATGGTAAACACACCCATGTAGCCACAATCCAGTTAGGAAATAGAATGTCACTGGCCTCCCTGAAGTCCTTGTGCCCCCTTTCAATCATTGTCCCCTCCTCAAAGGAGCCAGCTCTCCTGAGTTTTAAGACCAAAGATCTGGAAAGCGGATGTTGCTCAAGTGATTGAGCTCCCACCTATCCCACGGGAAGTCCCGGGTTCGGTTCCCGGTGCCTCCTAGAGAAGACGAGCAAGACCAAGCTGGCGCGACAGGCAGTGGCATTGAGCCGAGCAACAAGACGATTCAACAAGGAGACACAAAGAGGAAAGACAATGAGAGATACAACAAAGCAGGGAACTGAAGTGACTCAAGCAAATGGGCACCTCTCTCCCACATGGGAGGTCCTGGGTCAGTTCCCGGTGCCTCCTAAGAGAAGACAAGCAGACACAGAGAGCACACAGTGAATGGATACAGAGAGCAGACAGTGAGCGCAAACAACGGGGGCAGGGGAGAAATAAAATAAAATAAATCTTGAAAAAAAAAAAAAATAAGCCAAAGATCTGTGTGGCTTGCTTTTCAACTTTATATAGCCTGTAATCTTTGGAGTCCAGTCCTGAGCTTGATTAGCGTCCAACCTCCACATATCCACATGCTCAGGGAAGGTGCCACATCCCCCCAGCCACAGCCCTTGATGCGCTAAGCCAAGCAATTCCCTTCCCCATCAGTTGACATGGGCATATGATAGAATTCTGCCCAAGGAAGACAGTCAGCTGGGAGCCTTCTGGGAAACATTTCCCCGTGAACAAAAAAAGATGCACATGACAGCCCTTTGTTTCTGCATGACATTACCATGCCTTGAATTGGGGCAGTCACCTTACAACCATGACGGGAAGCATCCAGGTCTAAAAACAACATTCCAACGATAGACAAGGGAAAACAGGACTGGGACCAGGAAGAGGTAAATGGGATACTTGCCTGGGGTACAAAACTTAAGGCAGTTCCAGAAATCTCAGTAATCAAAATGAATCCCATTTGGTGCAATGCTTTTAAAAGGTGAAAATTAATGCAAAAAAATCCACAGTGAGGACAGGGTTGGTATCCTTGATTTTTTCTTTTGCCCATGGCTCCAACATTGCTCAGCACGATGCTCGTATTGATCCTATCTTTATGTAACATTTTGGTATTTTGTTCATCATGGCTTGTTTTGCATTAGTTTTCATTTTAGAGAATATTATTTATGTTTATTACTGAGTCTTTCGGCACCCTCTGACATTTCATACCTTAGGTTAGTGTCTCACTCACCTCACCTTGTTCGGGCCCCCAGTGAAAATGTGAAAAATCTAGAACTGTTTTCCTCTAGACTTTTTATTATGTGGAATGATAAAAACTCTTACTGTTTAAGTTACCTTAGGTAGGGTTTTCTGTTTCTACAGGAGGGTGGGGGAGGGGCATGAGACCCGGTGAGAGGGAAAACCTGGGCCATGGAGTGATGCTGGGAACCCCCTCTTCCCACTCCCACAAAAAGAAAAGAAAATCCCAATAGCAAATATAAGATCAATCAAGTGACAGAAACCCAAATCCAACTGGATTAAACAATGAGGAAAGATACTTATTTTTCAGAGTCCAAAGTAGGGTGGGCTATAGGTGCAGTTTGATCAGAGCTCCGGCTTTGTTTCTCTCATATCAATACTTTCCTCCATGAGTCAGGTTTGTCCAAAGGTCATCTTCCCCAATAGTCACAAAAAGGCTGCCAGAACCAACATTCTTCCTAGTTCCAGCAAGAAAGAGAGAAAAATCTTCCTCCCAAACATGGAATAGCTGATCTTTCCTTCAACCTTATTGGTCCCACTTATGTCATCCTAGACCTAGGACAGTCACCAAGAGAATGTCACATATTGATAAGTTTAGGACCAGTTTGTTAAATCAATCACTGGCAAACACAGGGTATTACCATGATGGGCTTAGATTAATCAATCTTTCCATCCTACTCCAAGTGTTGGAGATGAGGTCAGCAGCATTTGATCCACATGAACTATTCTGAGGAGTAGTAAATAACTAAACAAAGTTATTTAGGAAAGCAAAAGGGGCATGAATAATAGATGCTGGAGAGACCACTGATGGGCTAGCACCAAATAAAAAGAGACTTTGATTTATTTGAAAAAAAAAGAGCATTTGATCCATGGCCTGTGATTTGAATCCCAACATCAATACTTACCAGCTATGGGAACAGACTTCGAGAGTCTGGTTTTTCATCTGTAAAAAGTAGATTTAATGTCTACTTGACTTGAGTGTTTATAATAGGAGAGTTAAGTGAGAAGTAACTGCATAGTGGCCAACATAGCAAGAGCATAGATGTCTTTCCTTCCAACTGCCTCCCTGGGATGCTGAGGAGGCAGGGGGTGGGGCTGAAGGCAGCCTTTTCCTCTTTGATTAACTAGCAGTGTGCCTGGAGTATAGCGAGTATTTTATAGACATTTACTAAATGAATAGACAAAAGAATACTCCTCTGAGTAGCTTGAACCTTTTCCTTATCCCAAATACTAACAATTATCCAACTAACTGGGTAGCTCATTTTACTTTGACACTAGGAAAATTTTAGCTAGTTAAATTTGAATTTCATCTATAGCAACTCTTTGGACTTCATAGCCTACACATTTGTGTTCTTCTTTGACCTGATCTTGATTTTCTATTCCTATTTATTTTCCTTGGGCCTGATCTTCTCACTTTATGTTTCCAGCAGCATTTCCTTGTGTGTGTAAACCAGGTTTGTGGGAAAAGTGGGAAAAAGACAATAAAATAGACAAATCAAATTCTAGTTTAAAAAAAAAAGCCACTGAAAAGTGAAGTTAGACCCCTACCTCATACCATATACAAAAATCAATTCCAAATAGATCAAGGACCTAAATAAAAAGGCTAAAACCATAAAACTCTTAGAAGATAATAAAGGGGCAAATCTTCATGACCTGAGATTTATTTATTTATTTATTTTTTTTTTTTTTAAGATTTTTATTTATTTATTCATTTATCCCCCCCTTGCTGCTTATGCTCACTGGGTCAGCCAACCACGCCATGCGGGCGGGCTTGCCTTCACCAGGAGGCCCCGGGAACCGAACCCGGGGCCTCCCATATGGTAAACGGGAGCCCCACTGATTGAGCCACAGCCGCTTCCCATGACCTGAGATTTAGCAGTGGATTCTGAGATGTGACACCAAGAGCACAAGCAACAAAAGAAACAATAGGGGAAGTGGATGTGGCTCAAGAGACTGAGCTCCCGCCTACCATGGGAGGTCCCGGGTTTGGTTCCTGGTGCCTCCTAAAGAAGACAAGCAAGACAGCAAGCTGATGCAACAAGCTTGCATGGAAAGCTGGTGCAACAAGATGATGCGACAAGAAACACAAGGAGGAAAACATTATGAGAGACACAACAAAGCAAGGAGCAGAGGTGTTTCAAGCGATTAGGTGCCTTCCTCCCACATGGGAGGCCCCAGGTTCAGTTCCCAGTGCCTCCTAAAAGGAAGACGAGCACACAACGAACACAGAAACTGCAAACAATGAGAGAGTGGGGAGAAATAAATTAATTAATCTTAAAAAAAAAAATAGATAACTTTGATGTCATCAAAATTAAAAACTTTTGTGCATTGAAGGAAATTACCTTTTTTTTTTTTTTTTTACCGGGAGGTCCCAGGGATCGAACCCGGGTCCCTCCATATGGGAGACGGATGCCCAACCAGTTGAGCCACATCCGACCCCGGAAATTACCAAGGAAGTGAAAAGACCACCTACAGAATGGGAGAAAATCATTTCAAACCATATTACAGAAAGAGTTTAATATCCAGAATATATAAAGAACTACAACTCAACAACAAAAAGAGAAACATCCCAATTAAAAAGTGGGCAAAGCACTTGAACAGATATATCTCCAAAGAAGATATCCAAATAGCCAGAAAGCACATGAAAAAATGCTCAATATCATTAGCCAATAAGAAAATGCAAATCAAGCCCACAATGAGATACCATTTCACACCTACTAGAATGGCTAATATTAAAAAATGGAAAATTACAAGTGTTGGAAAGGATTTGGAAAAACAGGAAGACTCATTCATTGTTGGTGGGAATATAAAATGGTGAGAAAACTGTGGAAATCAAGATGGTTGTTTCTCAAAATTTTAAATATAGAATTACCACTTGACCTGGCAATCCCACGTCTAGATACATACCCAAAGAGAGTGAAAACTAGGACTCAAGCAGATACTTGTACAGCAAGGTTTGCAGCAACATTATTCCCAATGGCCCAAAGCTGGAAACAACCCAAGTGTCCATCAACAAATGGACAAACAAAATGTGGTACATAAACACAAGAGAATATTTTTCAACCATTAGAAGGAATGAAGTTCTAAGACCTGTTGCAACATGGAAGTACCTTGAAAATATCGGGCTCAGTGAAACAAGCAAGACACATGTGGACAAAAATTGTATGTTTACACTTATAAGAGATGACTAGGAACAGCAAATTCACAGAACTAGAAGGCAGACTAGAGGTTACTGTGGGAAGGATGGGGGGAAGGGAGAAGAGGGAAAGGGGAGTGTGTGTTTGTAAAAATTAAAATTAAAAATAAATTTAAAAAGCCACTGAAGACATACCAGGACCTTTCCACTATTTTTAAATGCTGGCCTTCTGAGAAGCATCCAGCATTTGCATCAGGCTTTGTTCCAAGAGGGCAGGGGTGCCAAGAGGAACACTGCAGGCTAAAAGACATCCAAGGAAAAGCCTTCTTTCAGAGGTGACCCGACATTACACAGTTGGCAGTACGAAGCTGAACATTCCCCCAGCTTTCAGGGGAAATGAGAGACATGTGCCCATGGCTTCCCCTCTAAGCTCTCAAGGCAGATTGTCACTTGGCTGCCACAGTCTGGTGATCAATTAGCAGCATCCAAAAGAAGAAAAAGGCCTGTCACACATCTTTTTTGCTTATCCATCACTAAATGCTCCATTTAATGCAAGAGAACCTGACTTTCTCTTTTGCTCTTCCGCTAAAGCTCAAGGAGAATGCCACTCCTGAGAGGGGGCAAAAAATGACAAAGGGCAGCAAGAGAAAGAGGATTTCTGAGCAGGCTCCACATTTGCCATTCTGAACCCGGAGCTGATTGTATTTCACAGAAACCGAGAATAGGAGGGAAACTGGGGGATTCTCACGTGCCATCCTTTATTTTACAGATTGAAAAGCAGATGCCTGTAGGGAAAAGTGACTCACCGAAGGTCACACAACTAGTTAAGGGCAAGGACAGGGCTAGATCCACATCACCCAGTCTTTTCTCGCCACCTCATATACTTTTTTCATCAGACCGTATTCACAAACTCGTGAGAGACTGAATAATTCAATAGATGATGCCCTTGCAAAGAAGGGCAAACTGCAGCATGTCCCATTGCTCCTATGTTATTTTGAACCAACCAACCCAAATAGTCAAATTAAAGAGTCCAGCTTAGTTTCCTCATCGTAATGAATAAAATAGTTCCCAGGCAAACATTTCCCAACTCACAAATTAGCTTGTTCTAACAGTGTGTTTAGAATTTGGCAATGTAGGGCTCAAGATGTGTTTTCTTCCAGGGAAATCACATGACCCAGTGTGGTTAGAAGTCCAGGGCAGGTCACAAAGGCCGACTCAGCCAACAAGTAACCACGGTGGAATCTCAGCATACCTTTGTCACGTTGCTTTCATGCAAAAACACACTCCAAGTTCCAAATGGGAACAGTGGAGACACAGCTAACCCACCAAGGTGCCAGCAGGAGGTTGTCTCTCCCAGGTGCCTGAGAAGAGCTGGGAGGTTGTGGAGAACCGTGTCCTAGACATGGGCTTTGGTTGGACCAAGCTGGATTCAAGCTCTACCCCTGCTACTTAATAACTGAGCAAGTTCTTGAACTTATCGGAGCCTCTGCAAAACGAAGACGATAATAAAACCTCACAGGTACTTTATAAGGACAAAGTAAGATAATGTATATCAAGGACCTATTAAAGCATCTTGCATATATCAGCACAAGTTATCTTTTAGTAGTGTAGCTGCTTGGGGGAGGGGAGGATGAGCTCTGGCAGTTTAGACAGCTGGGGTGTCCCCTTTGGGGAGTGGGGTCCAGGTAGGAGAAGGCTCCTGCTATGCCTGATGGACACAGGGCAGTGAGGGGGCTCTGGGTTCTTGGCAGAGGGTGGATTGGGCCCTCCACCCCTATCCCCTCCTATCACCCCAGGCTGTAGATGTGGTAGCAACCGTGGTCCCACCCCTGGCTGGGCGGATCAGCCCTGGGCAGGGCCGCATTGGCTGTTTCACGTAACCCTGTTAAGGAGAGGCTGGACCCAGCAGCTTCAACCTTTCCACTGCCCTCTGGAATCAGCCTTTCCCATCCTGAGGGGACATCACAGCTCCCATAGTGCCCCTGGGCCCTTTGAAGTCTCCTTTCAAATGACTGAAATGTCCAAATCAGTGTAGTAATCACATCTAAGTTTTGTCCAATTGTAAGCTTCTGCCCCTGCCCCCCTGAAAAGTTGGGACCTGCTTGAGGCATAGGCGCTGCTGTGCAGAAGAGGCGGGGCGGGGTCTGAAGTCACTGACTGGGAAGCAGATGTGGCTTGAGTGATTGAGCGGCTGCTTCCCACATCGGAAGTCCGGGTTCAGTTCCCAGTGCCTCCTAAAACAACAACAACAGCAAGCAAACAAATAAACCAACTCAGGGTAGCCGATACCTAAAAAACAAACAAAAAAACAAATCACTGGCTGATTCTCTCTTGCGGTTCCATCGCAGCCCCCACATTCAGGAGCTAGATTTCAGAGCTCTCTGGGTTGGGACGCAGAGGCAAAGGGGATGGGCTGAAGGGAAAGAGAGCCCAGCAGCCTGACCTGTGACTAGGTGGGGCACAGCGTTAACACTGTCCCCAACTTCAAAGGCCTTCACATTTGCCTTGAGGCCAGAAGGAAGCACAAGAAACTTCCCCAAGGAGGAGGTGACCAATCTGCCCAGTTTGCCCAGGACAGGGTCAATCAAACAGGAGGAGTTGGTCACCTTACCTACACAGCTATCTCCAAAGTACTCTGTGACTCTTGAGCCAGGGGGTCCACTAGGCTAGATTGTCCAGTTTTGTACATGTTCTGCATAGAGGGTCCACCTCGCTGAGAATGTGGACTCTTGTAGCTTTTATGTGGTTCTCTGCCCTTGGGGCCTAAACTGAGATCCATTCTCGAGAAAGACCAGAGAGAGACTGACCAGAGAGGCTGATTTCCCAGAAGTGCCTTGGCAAACCCCAAAGTGAAAGGTCCCACTGGGCGATCAGGAACATCTTAGAAGACTCTCAAGAGAGAAGTTGTGCATCTTGGAGCAGGCCATGGTCTGGGTGCAGTTCTTAGCTACACCCCTCATTAGTTTGGGCTGTGCTACATTGGGCGGGTTATTTAGCACCTCTGTGCCTCAATTTCCTGATATGTGAGATGGGATGATGATGGCACCGACCTCTTAGACTTATCCAGAGGATTGCAGGAGTTAAATTAGATCATGGAACACAGTGCCTGGGACGTGGTAACTAAGCAGCAAGTGTTAACTGTTATCATCATTATTATAGCAAGCTGGGCTTGTGTGATAAAAACTTACTAAGTTTCAAATCTTTTGCACAGGCATATTTTCTTAAATTGTTTTCTTAATTTTAAAGCAATTGATGGGTCAGTGTTGGCAAAGGCACCAGGAAAAGAGAATACACTCAGACCCTGCTGGTGGGAGTGAGAATTTATAGTTTCTCTGGAAGGCCATTTAGCAAGAAGTTTCAAAATCCCTAAAAAATGCCTTTGACCCACCAACTTCACTTCTAGGAATTTGTCCTGAGGAAATAATTGGAGAACTGGCTAAAAGATTAATGTGAAAGATCATTTATTGAATTGTACTTAAAAGAGAAAAAGATGGAAATAATCTAAATGTGATAAAATAGGAGATTGGCTAAATCTTGTTTCATGCATACAATGGAATACTAGTCAACTCTTAATGATGATTCTTGGATCTATATTTATTGAGATGGGAGGATGTTCATGATATCTATGGTACACATATATAGAGAGTGTACATTTTTAAAAATGTATATTCTGGGGTCATGGAATAATATATATTCCAAGGTGAGAAAAAATAATGTAATTTTTCTGACCGTGGGGATTATTACATTCTGGCTGAGATCAAAATGTGTATATCATTTTATATCTTGCTTTTTTGCCCTTAACATTATGTAAGAGCCATTTTGCAACATATGACAAAGCTTCTTTGCAACATATAACAAAGCTCTATAAACTTCAGTAGTAATTATATCCCAGAAAAATGATGTTTCATAATTTAGATTATGAAAAGTCAGATGCTTGTCCTTTAATGTAGTATCTGAGATGTGCTCTGCAAAGAAAGGAGATTTCACAGTTCACATGATGCTTTCCATGGATTTATTGTGCCAAATGAGCAGATAACCCTTAGAATATCTAATCCTCATGTTCTGAAAAAGTCTTGTGGTTCTAGATGAAACTGTGCACCAAATTACTACTGATACAGTATATACTGAGGATAAGTATTCCAGGGTAACAAAATCCCTACCAATATTTGTTAACAGATCTGTCAGTATACCAAAAATGTAATCTGATTTCACAATATGTAACTCGACACAACATTTCAGCAATTTTAAGTGCATTTTAATTGCTCCAGAAAATGCCTTAATTTCTGATTAATTTTTCAGAATTATTAATTATTCAAAATTCAAATTTGTTGAGAAGGAAGCATCAGACAAAAAGTGAAAGATGAAAGACTGAGAGAAGCTTCAAAATGCAAAAAAAAACAAAAACAAAAACAAAAAAATTTCTCTTGTTTTATCACAACAGAGCCTAAAAGTCTAGTGGTCAAAAGCATGAAGTTAAGGAAAGAATCACATTAGCCAAGAAAATATAAATTTTGAGAATGACAAGAGAAGAGAGAAAGAAGATTATGAGAATCCGATCATGCCAAAAGCAGTACTTCATTAAGAGAAAGAGATCAATTTCAAGCATAAATAAATTGATTGAATAACTCAATTTAATAAGTACAGTGAATCATATGAGCATATTTTTTACTAAGTTGTATTTGTATACACCCCAGTTTATTTTGATGTATATCCAAATGAATGAGATTAGAGTTTTCTCAAAGTACACAGAGATTATTTAGATTTTCCCATAAATGAAACAGTGATAAAATACCTAACATTATTTAAGGACTTCAACATAATCTAAGTCAATATATATTTGACATCTGGGTTATATGTGCATATAAAAACAAATCTGTCAAAGTGAGCAAAAGATAAAACAGCATTCAGCATCCTTTCTGGATATAATTAAATTTTCATAGGCAAAGTGGTCCAAATGAGAGCAAAAGGTGGCTCCCTTATGAAAAACTAGATAAACACAAAATTAAGAATAATTAAAGATGATATAGATTAATTCCATCAATCATTCTCTCTTTCCTATCCTTACCATATAAATATACACTATAGGTGTGTGTGTGAGTTAGAATACTTCCAATCAAGATTCTGAACGCCTCTGACTAGGGATATGGAATTCAATAAAATGCCCTGGGGTAAAGAGAGGTAGTATAGTTGAACAGAGGACATCTGTCCATCAAGTTATCCATATCAACTTACTGAAGAGGTAGATTATTAAAAGTTTCAGTGGGCTCAGATATTAATTTGGGCCTTGTGATGTTTTATATCATTATTTTTTTATTTTATTATTATTACTTTTTAAGCATATTAGAATGCTGTCACTAGATTAGTACCTTAAGGCTAAACACTAGAAAGAAATTACTGTGTTACAAGACACACAAAACATTGTATTTTGTGGTTCTGCTATTTGTTCCATTATTTTTGTAACTGGGGCAAGATAAGAGGTCCAATTGGTTTAAAAACATTTAATGTACCCCATATTGTCTGAATCAAAGATTTTTATTAATTCTTCTGCCAAACACAACACTAATTTCCATCACAATTATTAGAGATGAGAAATAGTAAGTCAATTGAAAAAAAAAAAACACAAAACAGTTGTGGCCTTGAGCTATGAAACATAACTTTAACACACTGATTGAAAAATCTAGAACATCACTGTAAAGATGTTAATCATGTTGGCCTTCATCAATGAATGGATGCAACTTTACTGTCACTTCTCCGAAAATGCTTTGCAGCACCTAACACACTGCTGGTGCACAGTCTCAAAGTCGGAGTCACTGCCATAACAGGGATCTTCAATAATAAGTTGTTTTTGTGGCTCATATCTTCCAAGTAGTTCAATTTTAGTTTTGCAGTTTTAAACATGATTACCTTTGTTATTCAAATCTCTCGGATTGTTTTCATCCATACATAGTATATAATCAAATGTGGCAAAGTCTTCTGTGGTTACCTGCTGGGCAACATGTTTCTTCATGCAATTTTGCCCTCGATTTCAAGAGGGTTTTCTATCTCATATGAGGATGTTGCAGCACTGTCTATCCTCCAGTTATCTGAAATATTTTGATCAGTTACAAGTTTTCTGAAAACTGTTTCTGCAATGGGTGATCGACAAATGTTACCCAGACATACAAACTGCACCGACTTGGACGCCTGCTCTGCCATCGTCTCAGGTTCAAGTAACCACACAGTACAACACCCATATGAGCATATTTTTTTTTAAAGATTTGCATTCTTGGTGAGTTAACCACAAAACACTGGTGTCATCAACAAGGTCAACATGAACTACAAGGACACAGACCAAAAAATGTAGGAAAAAATATATAGCCAAAATATGTAAAAAAAAAAAAAAGGACAGCTCATAGCCATGTGTCTAACATTTAACCAATACAAATATTGTGTTATTTTTCTGGATTTTGTGATATCTGTGCTTTTGTTAGACTTTTGAAATTTATCATCTTTTGTGAATTATCCTAAATAAATGTTCACAATTATACCTAATTCCGTCTTCATAATTTTATATTTTTTGTCCCCACGTTGTGTAAACTTCAGGTCCCGAAAACCTAAATCTGCCTCTGCCATGATATCAATTGCCCAGTTGTGATCCCAGAGAAGACTCCAAATCCAATTAAGTTTATTTCCATCATCTTTACTGGCATGTTTTGTAATAAGACGGCTTACCATAGCCAAAATGCCTCTGGGAAGGATTATATAATGCCAAAAAGACTCTCTTCATAGGTCCTGTAGGTGAAAAAAATGGGTTGATTCGCTGAAGCTCTCAACGTTCTACACATTTATGGAATGTCCCCCACGTAGGCCAGGTGCTGGGGCCACAGAGATGAATGATAAGACTCTAGTGAGAGAGATGGATATGCAAAAAGAGATCACTTTAGGACGCAGCTCTACGCAGCCAGGCACAATCATAAAGTAACTGTCCGTCCCTGCACTGTCTTTTCAACCTGGCTCCAGGTCCCTTGAAGTCACAAGAACAGTAGTAATTCTATGTCTGGTGCAGGGAATAATCCAACACCTAAATTTCATTCAGGGAAGAGGCTGTGGCTCAAGTGACTGGGCTCCTGTCTACCATATAGGAGGTCCAGGTTTCCATTCCCAGGGCCTCCTGATGAAGGCAAGCTGGCCTGAGCAGAGTGCTGGCCCACGCGGAGTGCTGCCCTGCGCAGGAGTACTGGCCCGTGGAAAGCTGGCACAGCAAGATGATGCAACAAAAAGAGACACAGAAGAGAGACAATAAGAGACGCAGCAGACCAGGTTGCTGAGGTGGCACAAGAGATTGGGCGCCTCTCTCCTACTCCAGAAGGTCCCAGGATCAGTTCCCGATGCCACCTAAAGAGAAGACAAGGAGGCACAGAAGAACATACAGTGAATGGACACAGAGAGCAGACAACGAGGGGGAGAGATAATTAAATAAATAAATCTTTAAAAATAAATAAATAAGTTTCATTCGGAGTTACAGCTTCTCCCCTCAGCTAGCTCAGAAGCCTGCAGGGATACAGGGTATGTGGCTATCTCCTCTGCCCCTACCCTCCCTTCCTCCCCCTCCCACTCACTAGCAAGTCTTCATGGGGGTGCACTAGGGGCCAGGGAGAAGGTGGAGGGACAGGATAAAGGAAAACAAAGAACAAAAGGTCTTATATGACTGCTACAGCCATGACCTGACATTGGAAGTCAATAGCTAAACTCTTTGGGGCACATCTGTTGGTTTCTTGGGAAAAGCCATGAGAATTTCTGCTGCAAATCTCCAGACTTAGGGCTGCCAGATAAAATAGAGAATGCCCAGTTAAATTTGAATTTCAGATAGACAACAAATAATTTTTTAGTATCAGCATGTCCCAAATATCACATGTGACATGCTTATACTAGAAATGTATAAGCATGCTGTTTATTTGAAATTCAAATTTAACTTGGCATCCTTCCTGTATTTTCATCCACTGAATCTCAAGTACAATTTTCATGATAAGGTTGGGGTGTTGTCTATTGGTGGTGGGGGCGGCAGTACCCATCTCTGTGCTGGGCCCTTTGCCCCTCCAAGCAGCCCCTCTTGGGTGAAGCCCCTTTCAAGGCAGCTCCAGCAGGTCCCCCACCTCGACCCACACCTGGTCCATGGGAACCATGTACCTTGGGCCCACTGCCCTCTGGAAGTGGGCACCTTTGGCCAGTGCAGCCCTGCTTTCTCAAGCCAGGCCTCGTTTCCCCAACCACTAAAGAGGCACAAGGAAGGCCCCCCTGAAGCTCTTCTCACTTGCCTTGAGGTGAGGGAAAAGCACCTGTCTCCCCTCTCCAGGGAGTAGGGTGGTAGGAAAACCCAAGCCTCAGGCAGCCTTCTCCAAAGAAACCCTCCCATGCTTCCGTGGGCTGGAAGTGGGCGAAGGGCTAATACTGGCAGAGGAAATTCGCTATTCTTTTAGCTTGTCAGATGGTGAGTATGGGACTTCTTGGCACCTGCTGTTATCTCTGAGGCCTCTGATGACATTTCTGGACAACAGTGCTTAGGAGTACCATGGGAATCTCATAAAAAAAAGTTGATTCAGATTCAGTTGGTCTGGGGTGGGGCCTGAGATCCTGCATTTCTCAGTTGATGGTGGGGGGGTCCTCAGAAGTACTTTGAGCAGAGAGGGGCTAGAAGGAGGAGGAGGAGTTGCTAGGCCCCTGGGGGAAGGAGGGTGGGGTTGGGAGGAGACAGCAAGTGTAAGGCAGAGGAGGCCTTTGTGACTGCAGCCTGTAGATCAGAGGCTGCATGGGACCAAGCCACCTTGAAGAAAGGGGTTGAGGTCATTGGCAGCAGGTGATGTCCCAGAAAGGTCCTGAGGCCTGGCAAAGCTAGAACAGGAAAAACAGGCTGAGTGGGTCCCTTTGTGTCAGATAACGTAAAAGCGCTTTACGAGCCAGCCTACATCACTGCATCTCACAGCAGCCTTAACCACTCAGTGCACCTGATGGCTTGACCACAGAGGGCCTGCTTTGCACCATGCCCAGCTGGCTTGGCTGCAGTTCACACACCTTGGTGTGTCCCCCAGCCTGCACAGGAGGTGTGAGTCACCTGATAAAGGTTTGCTGTGTCCGTGGTACATCTCACCAAAGCCAGCAAAGCACATAGCCTAACTTGACTGTGGTTGGCAGAATAACGACCCCCTAAAGAGGTCCACGCCCTAATCCTCAAAAACCTATGGATATGTGACCTTACATGACAAAAGGGACTTTGCAGATGTGATTGAAGTTAAGGACCTTGCCATGGGGAGATTATCTCGGTGATCTAGGTGGGCCTGATCAAATCGCCTGAGTCCTTAAAAGCGGAGAGCCTTTGCCTGCTGTGGTCAGAGAAATGGATGTGACAAAGAACGAAAGAGCAGACGGATGGCAGCGTGAGAAGAGGCTGCTGCCGGTTCAGAGATGCAGAAGCTGAGAGCAAGGCCCTGAGAGAGGCCTCCAGGAGCCAAGGACAGTGCCCGTTGGCAACCAGCAAGGAAATGGGGACCTCAGGCCTACGTTTTCATGGAACTGAATTCTGCCCCAAACCAAGAAAACGGATCCTTCGTTAGAGTCTCCAGAACATAAGACGACCTTGTCAACATGTGTGACCAGCATTGGACTTCTGACCTACAGAACTACCATAGAATGAGGTGTGCTGTGCTAAGCTGCTATGTGTGTGTGCTGATCTGTTACAGCAGCAGTAGGAAGTTAATACACTCAGTCCTGCCTGGAATGATGTCCCCCTTCCTTTTTAGACGAAGGCCCCATGCCTTCTGCTGAAAACTAGCTTCCCTAGGTTGGCACACCCAAACGCTAACTGCTCCCCAAAAGCAGCTACTGTTTTCTGAAAACAATGAGTTGCTTGTCAGCCTGAGAGAACTGGATGACAAATCTTGCACAAATCCACAATTCCCTGAGTCTGCTGTGCATGCCCTCAGATGGCAGCTTGGGCCTTGAACCTGCCTTCCGTCTTGCCTTTATTTTCCATGCCTCCCTGTCTGGCTCGTTCAGCTTTGTCCAGAAATCCATCTCAACACTTGCTGTGGGAGAAAAGCTGAATGGATATAGCGTGTGTCATTACCACACACTTCCCTCATGGGTGTCATCAAAGAGAGGCCCCTGCCAAATCTCTCAATGGCCCTCTTCTTTCAGACCAGATGGCCCAGTGAGAGCAGGGAGGGATTTTGGAGTTGGTGTAGAGCAACCATCTCATTTAACATGGAAGGAAAGAAGGAAGGAAGGAAGGGAGGGAGGGAGGGAGGGAGGTAAGGTCACGTATCAGAGAATCCCCCTTCTAGGGGTGGGCCTGGTTAATGGGATCCCAAGAGATGGCATGCCACTGAAGTCTAGAAAGCAAGAGAACTTGAGAGCCAAGTGAAACCAGGCCCATCAGCCAAGAAGGTGTCCCTGCAGGCTAAGGAAGCCATCAAAACCAGGACACCCAGTGGAGGCCAGAGAGGCAGGGCATCTGGAGGGCCTAGGGGCCAAGAAAGGGAGCTGGCACTGGGGCTTGGGTCTGCTTCTGTACACCCACCCAGCAAAGGTCGGGAGGGTCCACTGGGACAAGGAGACCAAGGACACGCACCAGTTAAATAGAGCCCCCTGGTCTTTGAACTGCCCAAACGCCATTGTGCCCAAAGAGCAATCAGCTTCCCTGAATCTTATAACCATTCACTAAATATCATCAAGTGAGTAGGCTGTTTCCACCTATCCATATTGTTTTCTAAAGGTTAAAATCTCAGCAAATCAATTAAGCCTGCTAGTTTTCCTGATTAATTGAGCAAATTCAGCTTACCCTCTCTTTCCTTCCCTTCTCTCTCTCTCTCCATTTAAAACATGTTCTCTAGCCAGTTTGGGGGTTAAAACTTCACAGACGAAGGCCACCTTTTCTGTTTCAGCTGACAGTGAAGCCTCCCTAAGACATCCTCATCCTTGGGGATTTGTGCACCCCATGGCAGAGCCCTCCTGGGCTCTGAGCCAGAGAAGCCTTGACACTGAGGTTTGAGGAACCCCAATGGGGCTCAGCCACAGACATTCCTGTCCCTCCCTGTCCCTCTAGGAGCCACCCCTGGAAGACTGTCCTTGGTTGCTGAGCCATTAATTAATTAAAATTCCTTCAACAAATATTTATCGATCACATACCTTCTGCTAGGCATGGGGTCCAATGAGAGGGACTCTTCATCTTAGTTCTTATTCCCATTGGCTATGGCCATCGTCCCCCTTCCCTTACCTCCCCCGCCCAATTCTACTACAACTTTCCAGCCTGACACAAGAACCTGACTCTCTTGGCCTCTGGCTTCTTCTTTCTTCCTGGGTCTATTTTTGTCCCTTCTCCTTGGCTCAGTAAATGCATGGACAATTCCAGACCAGCCTTCCAGGCAGCACCTCCCCAACCCCTCCATTTCCCAGCAGACCTCGGCCTCAGGGCCAGGGCAGAATCCTGGCCTACCAACAATGCACTCAGAGATTCCATCCAGTTTCTGCAGTGAATGGCAGCAGACAGCCCCCTCCCTGGATGACTAAGTCCAACACCTGTTCCCTGGTACAGCAGAAACCCTCCAACCAGGCCCTTGCATAGCCATTCTGACTTTCCACCACTAGAGACGCCCTCACAGCAGGCACAGGCCGCCCACCCTGAAGTGCACAGCCAGTGTCGGCCGCTCCATGATGACTTAAGCTGAAGCCCTCTTTCTACTCTGTGAAATGCCTTTTCATGCAGTGCACTCAGAGAAAGGGCTCTACCATCTGCAGTGAATCAGTGCGGAAATGTGGGAAATGACTCTGCATTTGTTTATGCCATCCATTGTTAGCTAAGAACATGCAGGTGTTCTAAAAATGGAGGTACTAGGGCAGGAAAAATTATGGGCTGGTGGGAAGGATGCTGGACTCAAAATCAGAGGCGGGAGTCCCACAGGCCTGAGCTGAGTGACCTCCAGCAAGTCCTTCCTACTTCTTTAGCCTCAATCTCTTCATTGGGGGGCGGCGGCGGGGGGGGGGGGGAAGAGCCTCCAAGTTCTCGCTCTGCTTCCCTCAAACAGAAGAAGTGAGAATCCAAGGAGAGGATGTGTGGGTATCCCAAATTCTCCCAGGCCCAGCCACCAAAGGGACAAAAGAATTCACATTGACAGATGTCAGCGGCTCATGCCTCCCACCTGCTTACACAGGGCTTCCAGAATTCTTTCTCCCAATAAGTCTCACCATAGATATTTTTGGGAGCCCCTGAGGGTGTCACAGGGGAGCCCTCAGATAATCTCTCTCAAGTCACTGCCTGGGAAGGCCCTCCCTGCCCCAAATCCCCAGGTGAAGCTGAATCTTAGGGCTCCTGAAGCTGCAAACCAAGAAGGGCCAAAATGATCTGTCCCTCCAGACCCCCACCCATCAGATAGACAGGGGAGGATGGGTGTGCTCCTAACACCCCAGACATATCCAGGAGCATTCCAGCTTCAGGTTTGCCTCAGAAGAACCTCACTACATGGAAGGAGGGAGAGGGCAGCTGGAAACAGCTTGGGGCCCCGGGGCTGGGGGATTTACATGTTTCCACTGAATCCACGCAGCCGCCTCAAGAGATGGGCATTGTCCTCTTATTTTGTCAAGGTCACACAACTATAGGTGGTCAAGCCATGTGGTGGTCATTTGTCATTTTGGCTGCTGAACATCTGGAGATTCGTATTCTATGCTTTCTTCTAGAAGTTTCATAATTTTCATTCTTAAATCTAGGTCTATGGTCCAATTCATGTTAATTTCTATATATGATGCAAGGTAAAAATTGAAGTTTTGTTTTTTGTTTTTTTTTGCATATGGATATCCAACTGTGGGTATGGTCTTTTTGGGAAGGGGGTTCCACTGCCCACTGTGGAAACCAAGCTAGAGGGGAATATATTCCCTCTTTCCACTCTCTGGTGCCCAAAACTTTGACCCTTTAGGGAGGCATGCCAAGGCCCAAGGTCAGTAAGGGATTATATGAAGTGGCCATGGAGTGGAGTGACAAAAACTCCTCCCCCCTGGTAGCCCCTGGGGCAGCATCTTGACCATGCTTCACCTCCTTTGGACCCTACCCCAGCCAGGCCCTCCTTTCTGTCCACTGTGCCTCACAAATTCCTTTTCTGCTTAAGTTAACCAGAAAATTTCTATTTGCTACCAAATCCCTAGGACAAGGCAGAACTTGAACCTAGGTATCTCCTGCCTGCAAAACCCATGTGCTTCCTATATTATAGGTGTTAGGCCTATACATATAAGCCATAATTATTATTAAAATGCATTAAATTGAACAATATCCTAGTAAAATCAGTGACAGGGTGAGAGTCATTGTAGAAGAGAGTAAGCTCAAAGCATCAAGGTTGAAGGCTTTCAATCTACATTCTTACAGAAACTTTGGAAAGGAAAAGAACTACTTAAGTCAGCAGAGCAACAGTTTAAGTAGAAAACACCCAGCTAGGTAATGGAATTTCCATCACCTATTTTCCCAATAACCGAATTCAGTTGTGATTTGAAACAAATAAGCAAACAAACAAAAAAATCCTATACGGTCATAGTTAATGGAACCTAGAATTTTAAAACCAGAGAAGACCTTAAAAGTCTATTGAACTTATTTGCCTTAGGAAGGAAATTGGCACCCAGGCAGGTTAAAAGACTGACAACACATGCAAGGTTGTGGCAGAACCAGGACTAGGGGAAAGCTTCCTTTCCACATTGTCAAGATGCCGCAAAAAAAGCGATGATGAAGGGGAGCGGGTGTAGCTCAGTGGTTGAGTGCCTGCTTCCCAGGTACAAGGTCCTGGGTTCAAAATCCAGTACCTCCTAAAAAAAAAAAAAGGATGAAAGTCATCCAGAAATTCAGAGCAAAGTCCCTCTTACGCAGTGGAAAATGAGAGTGTTCATTTAATTATCTAAGACATCAAATTACTCATCTTTTTGTCTTTGTGAAGTCACAGGTTCATTCCCAAAGTGGTCCCCTTGAGATGTACCCACTCTTTCCTCTGTTCGTTCTGAGGAACTGTCCAGGCAAACCTTACCTCCCAACGTCCCCTGGAACATTCCTAAGGCCCATATGGAAGTGAAGGAAGCATTTCGGGGGAGTAGAGTATTATAGGTGCAAAGTGTATGTTTTCCTGCCATTTGCACAAGCTTCCTTACATGCATTAATTGAGAGGGGTGATATGCTATGTGTTATCTTAATATGAATCATTTCAGATTTGCAACTAGGGAAAAAGGATGCTGACGAAATTAAACAGAAGACTTGAGATCTCTGCTGTGCATTTTTCACATGAGCATTTCATTATCATCAACAAGGCCAACCTTAATGTGGACCAAACAGGCAGCCATTCCAGGTACAATTTGAGGGAAAATCTTCCCATCCAATAAATATATTTCCCAACTAAGGATATTGAAGTTGGAGGAAATCCTGGAGGTTGCCGACACCACCTCCTTCCCTGGGAGAAGCCTCCTTTCCAGCGTGGTCCCCACCTGCCCCAGCATGGAGCATGGTCATTGCAGTCAACCAAAGATCCAAGGCACATCCATCAGGTGAATGCAATGAAAATATTAGAGTGAGGTCGGTGATGTGGAAAGTTCTCTGAGATATACTGGGAATGAAAAACGCAAGTGGCAGGACACTGTGATACTATGATCCCATTTGTGTAAAAAAAAACATCATATATGATTTGGCGATATACATATAGACAACTTCTGAAAACAAGCCCATAAAACTGTTTTCAATGTTTGCTCTTGCAGAGTGGGACTGTGATAGCTGGGGTGCAGGAGGGAGTTTTTGGGTTTTTTTTTTTACTTTTCACTTAGATATTTTCTGAACTATTTACATTAACAACAAGAACAACTAAAACAATGAGTGTGTATTGCCTTGATCATCAAAAATAGAAACAGACTTTTAAAAAAATCAGGTTTCCAGGGCAATGCCTCCAGATCTGGGGTAGAGTCTGGAAATCTGTGTTTCAGTAAATGTTTCAGGTGATTCTAACACACAGCCTGAGTTGAGAATCACTGGGTTAAGGTGTTAAAGGTCCCCAATAAAGTATTACCTGGGTGGGGTGGTACATTATGGTATTATCTCAGTGTGACTCACTATCAGACTAGCTTTTTGGGAAAAAGGATGCTGAAGATATTCAACAGAAGACCTCATCGTGTTCGAGGAACAGAAGTGGATTATTCAGGTGGGATACCCCAGAGGGCATGAGGGCAAGGGGGTTGGGGCCCAAGAAGTGGAGAAGAGAGCAAAGGGGAGGGTGGGCCAGGCATAGGAGAAACGCCTCGGAGGCCCCATCTCATCCCCGGAGCCTGTGCTGTCTGCCTCCTGGTCTTTTGTTCTCACCACTACCAAGTAAGGACTCCTAAATGAGGAACCCACAGGCAGTTAGGATATTTGTCTTATTCAGAAACCCCCAAATTATATTTAAAATATAATTCTGGGTTTCCTTTGAAAGGCAGTTTGGGGAGAAACATTTGGAATGAAATGAACCCACAGACCACTTACATAGACCAAAAGAAAAAAAAAAAAAAAAAAAAAAACACACTCCAAATTATGCTCTACATAATTGTGCCAGGAAAGACATAAAGGAGGGAAGTGGGGTGGGGGTGGGGGTGTCTATGTGACTTTAAGAGAGGATGGAGAAAACCAGAATGTGGGTGGGTATGGGAACACTTTGCTCTCCTACTTTGCAAAGAAGGGAGTTTTATTTCAGTAAATTTGAGTCTTTCTCTCACTTAAAAAAAAAGCAATTTTTTTGTATGGTTCTAAATTATATACTTGAGTCAACTCCGACAAACTTCACACAGGACAAAAGCCAACTGGAATCTAAATTCCCATCCTCCCCATAATCCTGGCTCCATGATCTGTTTCCTGCCCCTACTAATAATGGAGGAAATGAGCTTCCTATGACATTGTCTTCACAGCAGCGCTGGGGGTTCAGTCTGCGTGTTCAGTGAACTGAGTTGAAAGGGACTGACATCTGTAAAAGCGCTTTCAAGAAGTCCACGACAGCGGCAGTTTCTTATTGCAAATTAGTTCATCTTGGAAAGTTCATCTTGGGAAGAAATATTTACTGAGAGCTCATGGCCTTAAGGGTCTATGTCGATTTCTTCAGAAGAAAAGATGGCAGGAAGGCCTGGATATCTTTTAGGGGCTAGAGAAACTGGGCCGCCATGGGCCTGGTGCAGGAGGGGCACCCAGCTCACAGAGGAAGGGGGCCAGCCCACCAGGTCACAGTGGCCAGCGGCCGAGTCTGCAGGGAGCCAGGGAGGGATCCCCCGGAGAGGACTGGCTATCAGGGATTTCATGATTTACCTGCATCCCTGGCCATTCTCAGTCTTTCCTAGTAGGGTGTCGGAATGGGGGTGAGTGTATATATAAAGATCCCTCAGGAAACCAGGTGTTGCACAATCATTTACACATGAGGCACTTCACACATATACTGTTTTGTTTTGTTTTTTACTTTTTTAAAAAACAATTTATTGAAGTATATCATTTATACATGAACATACATAAACTATAAGTGTTTAGTAAACATCATGATCTTACAAAACAAACATGCATAACATCATACAAGGCTCCCACACATCACCCCTCCCCCACAAACACCCTGCATTGTTGTGAAACATTTGTTAACAAATCATGAAAGAGCAGTCAAAGTATTACTACTAACTATAGTCCGTATCTTCCTCCCCTATACATTTTTTAAGGATTTATTTATTTATTTACTTTTATCCATTTTTACCCCCCACCCCCGTTTTTGCTGTTTCTGTGTCCATTCACACAACTCTATGTGTCCGTATCCTGCCCTCTCTTCTCCTCCTTCTCCTCCTGTCTTCACTGGGATTCTATCCTCGAATCTCCAATGTGGGAGAGAGGCATCCTACCGCCTGTGCCATTTTAGTTCCTGGTTTTTTGGTGCGTCTTGTCTTGGCTCTCCCTTGTGTCACTGTCTTGTTACGTCATCATCTTGCTGCGTTGCTCATGGGGCCTGGTAGCGTATCCGCAGACAGGTCCTGGCAGCTCACCTAGTGGCCCACATGCCTTCTATATTTTTCCTTTTTTAATTTTTACTGGGAGGTCCCGGGGGTCGAACCCAGGTCCCTCCATATGAGAGATGGACGCCCAACCATCCGAGCCACATCTGTCCCCCTGCTATATCTCTTAAGGTTGACCAAAGATACCCAAAGTTACAGTCTTTTCCCATACAGGATGCTCATATAATAAATCAGGCTTAGTTTATCACCTAGGTCTAAAAACCAGACCTAGGGAGAAAAACTAGGTCGGGGGACACATGCATGGTTTCTAATATAGCGAATGTTTAGCCTACCCTGATTATCACAAAATCAGGACAGCGAGAATATTCACATCACACACACACTCTTAGTTCTCACCACAGGCCCATCTGGTAGTTATTATCACCCCCAGGTTACTGACAAGGAAACTGAAGCTCAGAGGAGTCAATTTGCTCAAGTTCAGGGAGACTGTCTAAAAAACTGAAAAAGCATCTACTTGGAATACCTGCAACATAAGGATACCCATAAACCTATTAGGGAAAGAATCTGAAATTTGATTTTTCTAAGAAATCATCCAAAGAATCTCTGTTGGAAAAGTCAGAACTTACTTTGTTGTTTTTATGTCCTAAACAGAATGGAAGGGGAAGGGTGGAAAAAGGGCTTTCTCCTCACTTTTCTCTTTTGGGGAGGTGGGGTGCCTTTCCTAGAAGCCCTCAGCAGATGTACTCCAACATGCCATGGGCCAGGGCTGGGTCACACATGTACCTCTAGGTCGGTTCCTGGCACATGGAAGTAGCATTGCCTTGATTGTCTTAGAATAATCACAGTTTACATGGGACTGGGAAAATTACTATGTCATCAAAATGATGTTCTCTTGGCAAGAAGAAGGGTGCAATGGCTGTTGAGTTGGCAACTGATAAGCTATCACAACTCTTAGGGCGGAACTAGTGAAGAATGGACTATTCACTTACCATTTGGTTACCTTGGGTTAGGGTTTATTAACTGTGGTTTTTAAAACTGCAAATATTAATTAGCCCTCATGAAGGCTTGAATCCCATGTCCTGGTATCATTAGTGCTATGTTCTAATGAAAGCTTCCTCTCCATCTTATTCCCCCTCTATATTTCTCTCACTTTCCTTAATCAGCTAAGCTCCTTGAAGACTGTCTACTCTCACAGTCTCAACTTCCCACTCCCTCATCAACTCACTGCCTTCTGGCTTCCATGCCCCCCTGCCCTTTGAAACTGTTTTGGCAAAGGTCATGAATGAATACTAGGGGTCGGATGTGGCTCAACTGGTTGGGCGTCCATCTCCCATATGGAGGGACCCGGGTTCAATCCCTGGGACCTCCCGGTAAAAAAAAAAAAAAAAAAAGAATGAATACTAAATTCCCTGATGCCTTGAACACTTTTCTGTCCCCAGCATACTCACCTCCATAGCACATGGCACAGCCAACCCCTCCAAGGGTACTAAGGGGCTCTCGTCCCCTGCACTTTGCCCTCTTCTGAGCTCTCTGGCTGTTCAGCCTCCCATCTGGTCTTCTACAAGGGGCTATCCCCAAATGTTGGCGTTTGTTCCCTAGGGTTCTGTCCTTGGCCTCTTCTCTTCTCTCTCCAGACACTGTCCTCATGACCTGTGCCACCATCTCCAAACTCTAATCCAGTGGAGGCTGGAGACCCAGACTGCTGTCCTGTGCCTTCTGGATGTTCTACCTAGAATCTCACAGGTACCTCCAATTCAGTTCCTTTGAAACTAGACTCATCATCTTCTATGTCAAACCTACTCCCTTTTGTCTTGTACTCCCGATCTCGGCAACTGGCCCTAGTGCCCATGCAGGTGCTTGCCAAGCTAGAAATCTGGGTACCATCCTTGACTTCTCCCTCATTCCCATCAAGTAATAAATGATAGATTCATAATGCTCCTACTTAGTTAATATCTCAAGTATTTCTGTTCTCCTTTGGATACCGGTTTTCCACCTTGGCTTGAACATTTATCATCACTCACCTGGGTTATTGCAAGGATCTAAAACCGGTCTCAAAAAATAATAATAATAATAATAAAACCGGTCTCACCACCTTTACCTTACCTTCCCCCAGAATATGCTTCACTATCATTGGAGTGGCCTTTATAAAATACACAGATGATCACATCTCTCCCCTCCTTAAAAGCTTCGATGGCTCTTCTCAGCTGCCAAGATCAAGCTGGTGGCACACAAATGCAAAGCCAGCCCACCTCTCCAGGCTTATTCCTGCTCTTTCCCCTCACTGCTTATGCTCTATCCCTGCCCGCTCCCACCAGGCACCCTATGGCATCACATTGTTTTACCTTTAACAGACTGAGTTGCTTGCATTTGGTATAGCACATTTTGCTTTTTATTTTTTTTATTTTTATTTTATTTTTATTTTTTAAAGATTTTATTTATTTATTCATTTATCCCCCGCTTGCTGCTTGTGCTCGCTGGGTCAGCCAACCACGCCATGCGGGCGGGCCTGCCTTCACCAGGAGGCCCCGGGAACCGAACCCGGGGCCTCCCATATGGTAAACGGGAGCCCTACTGATTGAGCCACAGCCGCTTCCCCACATTTTGCTTTTTAAAGCTCTTATTGTAGGAGGTCAATATTTAATATGAGACACAATGGGCTAAGCTTCAATCCCTCACTATGTGTGTGATTTGGATGGCTGAAACACTAAACCTCTGTGTCCTTGTCTGTATAACAAGGAGACTAATATTTGTTCAGAGGGGAATTGGGACGTATAAATCTGGTGATGTATGTAAGAGGCATGGCACACGATAAGTGCCTGGTCAATGAAAACACCAATGTCCTCCTCTGTGCCAGGACAGTTTAAGTGCTTTAAGTTGGTTAGATCTTTGCAATAATCCTATGAGGTAGGTACTGATATTTTCATTCTATGGATCGAAAAACAAGCACAGAGAGTTTGAGCTGGCCTAAGCTAACACGTAGTGAGTGGCTGAGGTGGGAGTTGAATCCTGGCAGGGTAGTGTCAGAAACTACTCTTACTCTGTATGACGCCTTCCTCTACACGACTGGTGGACATTTACAATAATATCATTTATTTTCCCTAGATGCATGTTTTAGTTTCCTCGGCTGCTCAAGCAAATACCATGAAATGGTTTGGCTTTTTAAACAGTGGGAATTCATTTGTTCATGATTTTGAGGCTGGGAAAATGTCCAAATCAAGGCATCATCAAGGTGACACTTTCTCCCCAAAGACTAGTCTTCCGGGACTGGCGGTCGGTGATCCTTGGTCCTTGGTTTGTCACATGGCAAAGCACATGGCAGTCTCCTTATTTCTCCCGTCTCTTCTGGGCTCCACTGATTTCAGCTTCTGGCTGCTCCATCTGTGGTTCTCTCTCTCTCTCTCTCTCTCTCTCTCTCTGAATTTCACTCCACTTATAAAGGACTCCAGTAATAGGATTAAGACCCATCCTAGGGGGTCGGATGTGGCTCAACTGGTTGGGCGTCTGTCTCCCATATGGAGGGACCCGGGTTCGATCCCTGGGACCTCCCGGTAAAAAAAAAAAAAGACCCATCCTGACTAAGGGGAGCCACACCTTCTTAAATGAAGCCACTCATCAAAAGATCCTACTTACGATGGGTTCACACCCACAGAAATGGATTAAATTTAAGAAAATGTTTTTCTGGGGTACATTCAGCTCCAGAGCACCACAATGCACCAGAACATACACTGAGTTCCTAATTAAATGTGCTACCAATTATTTGCAGGACACAAAATGTAAGGACTGATTTTTAGGTCAATGTAAAGCCAGTAGGACGTCCTCAACCTCCCAATTATATGAAGGTTCTTTTTCTCCTTTGACTTAATCCAGGAACTAATTGCTTTGATGTTCACTGATACAAAATAATTCAGACCAATAAATAAAATCTCTCATTCTGTAAATTAGAGAGTTTGGAAATTGCTTCAAAGAGACTTCTGACATTATTGCACTTTTCCAAATTGTGATTTCACATTGCCTTCATTTTGTAGGAGCTTCAAAACAGGGCCTCTTGTGGCCACATGTTTAGGTCATCTCAACTTTCAGATAGAGCAAAGTGCTCACAGTATACACCTAGTTCTTCTTGGGTTGGATTTTAGCCAATCTGCCAACAATCAGAGGTACTCAAGGACAACTTTAAAAGTATATTGCAGGAATTGGAGTATGTACATTATGTCAATGCAAACAGGTCTCAACTCCATGAACACTTGGAAAATTCACTCCTTGGAAAGAGAGGGAGAGCAGGTGAGCAGACTTTTAGACCGTTCCCTTCTCCCCTGGTCTACAAACTCCTTTGGGGAAGGAACCATGTTGTTTCCTCTCTGCAAACTCAGATCCTGGCAGGCACTCAACTAAGCCAGATGTTCAACCCTGGGTGGTGGGGTTCAAGGTCTAACTTACCCTCCACTTCAACCCAGGATTGGTTCAGAATGGGTGAGGGTGGTGGTGGAAGGGTACCTACAAGGGACACCTACCAGCATCCTCCCATTCATGTACCTGGATGGTAGAGATGAAATATGATGGGAGCTGATGGTACTTTGAGAAATAGTAACATTGTTGGGAAAACATATAGCTTCTCAAAACGACTAAATTGGAAGACTGTACTAATTTGACTATAGATTGTGGTGTGCTTGTTTTTTTGTTTTTTAGATGACATGTCTTACAGTTATCACATTTATTTTGACACATGCTCCCTCTTCTCTAATACGGTTCTTCTTTTTTTTTTTTTTTTTTTAAGATTAACCCCCCCTCGTTTTTTTGGTTTTGTTTTATTTTGTTTTTTTGTGCTCGCTGTCTGCTCTCTGTGTGTTCTTCTGTGCCTGCTTGTCTTCTCTTTAGGTGACACCAGGAACCGATCCTGGGACCTTCCGGAATGAGAGAGAGGTGCTCAATCTCTTGTGCCTCCTCAGTTCCCTGGTCTGCTGCATCTCTTATTGTCTCTCCTCTGTCTCTTTTTGTTGTGTCATCTTGCTGCACCAGCTCTCTGTGCAGGCCAGCCCTCCTGTGCAGGCCAGCACTTGGCTTAGGCCAGCTCGCCACACGGACCAGCTTGCCTTTCACCAGGAGGCCCCAGGAATTGAACCCTGGACCTCCTAATATGGTAGACGGGAGCCCAATTGCTTGAGCTGCAACTGTTTTCCCCTAATACAGTTCTAATTCTCTTCTCTTCATTGGATGTTTGTCCTACTCTTTCCCCACTAAGGCTAGACTCTGATTCTGTAAAAATCTTCCCTTCCTTCTTACCTAAGCATAAAAAATATTCATATATGGAAAGATTCTGATATGTCTGATGATTCCAAATGTTGCAAACCCAAAACAGAAACAAGGCACAGCCCTGGAAAATTTCTCAATTTAGTACCTTGCATTACTTAAGTCAGGACTTTCTTAAAGCACTTAAAAAAAAAAAAAAAAAAGCTTAGGGCAAAGACGCAACAGAAGTAGCATAAAACAGGCAGTTGAAGGGAAAGCCCAGGAGGGGGTCTCCCCCCAACTCCAGGCAACAAGGCATCTTATAACTGGTTGGTTGAGAATTGGGTGAAGTCCGTCAGACATGACTGGAT
>JAKSZT010053928.1:53206934-53222713 GCA_026826555.1 Tolypeutes matacus | reverse complement strand
CATGTACCTAATTTTCTCATAGAATTTCACTGGGGCAACATTCTACCCTGTGACCCTGGGCTCTCCCATGGGTAATGTGTACAAGTCAGCACAGCTGGTGCTGGGTGGAGATTTGGAGCCCCATCCCTTCCACAGCAGGGAGTATAGTAGCAGACAGTAGGAATTAAGAGTAGCCCCCAACTGCCCTAAACCCACGTTGGGTTTAGAGAAGCACAGATTGCCTAGGGAATGGGGAAAACCTCTGCACTCAAGAATGTGGTTTTGGAGAAATGTCATGAATGTGCCCCCAAAGGAGTCTCTGGCCAACTCCCATTAATCTGGGCCCAGAAATCTCAGGTCATGACCCAGGTGCTGGCTCAGGTAGTCTCTGGCTTTTAGAAGCTCAGATTCAGTTTGGGCTATGAGCACCTTACAAAATACGTACACCACAACTACATGTGATTTTTTGAAATTTATTGCACAGCAAATGTCTTAGATGTCTCAAAGAGAACTGATTTCATATCAGTCAATGCTGATCATAATTTGTGGTAGGATTCCTTTATTTCTTGCTGTCTTTAATTTTTTATTTAAGTTTTGCAGTCTCTTTTACAGTTGTTTTTCTTCACAAATGTTCTTTTTGGGTATGCCTTCCGTTTTTACAGTTATTGAGGAGTGGACTTATTTCTTTGTTCTATTCTTACCTTTTTCCTTATCTTCCACAGGCTTAAAACTCAATGTTTTGCACCCTCTGGCTCTTTCTCCTTTTCTGTGATTTTGATGGTTTTGATATTTCGTACATTTGTGGCCAACCCAATGAGGAATACAAATATCAAGGCATAAATGCGACCATAGACCACTCTCAAATATATCACTGTGTCTATACGTTGTGTCACGGACCGCATTTTCCTTGGAGGGCGTCCACTGTCTACACTTCCACCAGCACCAAGCTTTAGACATTGTGGAGGGTCCCAGCCTACATGACAATGACAGTTCTTTCTATTGTTGCAAATTCCTCTATAATTGCACTTCTGAGGGACACAGTCATACTTGATATCTTTCACAGATCCATTGCAAACGACAAAATTACAGTACTTACCAGGGCCACATATGGAACCAGTTCTCACTTTTCCAACATCGGTAGTTCCTGATCGACGGTGTTCATCCACTCCAAAACAAACGGCATTTCCTATATAAGACTGATGGAATGAAACATGTTCCTGCAACCGGGGAAGATGAGTGACATTGGTGCACTGCAACCTTCCACATTTTAAATCTGCTTGAGAACATTTCTCATATACATTAAGTGATGGTTTTCTCCAACAGTGTCCAAATCGGGTGCCGTTAGCATTTAAAGTATAGCAAATGTCTGGAGCATTGATAGCATCTTTACCAAAGATGTCTTTGCAGTGCAAGTCGAAGTCCGTGCAGTTGCCTCTAAAGCAGTAGCTCTTTTCAGTGCATGGGGTTCCATCTTGCATATAATAGTCTAGAGGACATGTATAGGAGTTCCCAGAACAGTACTCTGGAAGATCACATATATTTCTCATAGGCCTGCAGAGCGTCCCAGATGGGGATAAAGTACAGTTTGTACAGCACAGTCCCACATCGCAATGACTCCCGGGCGTCAGTGCACAGTTATTTGTACAACAGGGGTCGCTGTAACACTTCTTGAAGGAGCCACAGTCACATTGCTCTTTGGACTCCACTATTCCATTTCCACAACGAATCTCTGTTAGCGTGTCATTTAAAAACTTAGAAGGATCTTCAGCAAAGCAATGGGGTCCATATCTATGTATATTTCACACATGGTCAAAGGAAGAGTTGCTGAATGCATCTGTAAACAGAGGATATTTCTGCATAATGCAGGTGGTCCTTCTCTGGCAAACACAGGTTTCCCCATCATAATACATCCCTATACTTAGCCCAAAGAGTTGTGTTGTATATGTAGAAAGTGCCATATAATGTCTATTTAAATGGCCAACCATTAAGAGATTATTAGGCCTGCATGCCTGATAATGTCGTGCAGAAAAAGCATAGTCTTCTGGTCCCTTTTTAATCAGCAGAAAAGATGAATGGTGTCTAAATTTTTGAAAGATGTTAGTTAAGTAAAATGTATGAAATGGACTTCCTGGCACCACAAAAGGAGTCAGCCTGGCCGGATCCCTTTGATTATATATGAACAAAGCAAAAATATAGTACCGCACATGTATGCCCATTAGAAATGAGTCAACTACATTAGTATAACTTATCATATATTGGACAGCTTTTGTAAAATTGTTCATTGTCTGATACATTGAATTAGAACATTGAGGAATGCTTTGAAAACTGAGTTCATGGGATGCAAATAGCCTAGAAGATATCCTTGGGGTTGAACTGATATTTTCTGCAGAGAATAAGGGGTCTATTTCCTCTTTGGTTCCTAGTCTATAACCAGGCTTCATTGCATTTTCATCTGCCACTATCTGAGAAATGATGTGTTCAAACCTGTGGGAATCCTTGAGGGGTTTGATTTCGTATGCAAAGTCGTCCAACTTCATAATACCTTCAATACCTCCATAGCACGTGTCAACAGTGACCAGGGAATAAGGAATGTCCTGCAGGTAGCCAATGTAGTAACAATCTCGAGGAACATAGGGATAGTCCGTCTGTAGGGCTCCTTGGTCGTCTTGGGACACCACTGGCAGATATCTGGGCCTGAGCAGTTTCTTGAGCTGCATATGGATGATGTGTCTCTGGCCACTGAATTTTAGGCTGTAGGAGACCCAGCCTGGCACCGGAATACTTTTGTCATGGTACATCTGCTTCCTGGGAATCACCACTTCAGAGGAGCTGTAGTGCCACGAGGGACGGCCGTGAGAACACTGGGCTGGACACAGGAGTGTCCAGAGCTGGAGCAGTAAGATGGTTCCCCTGAGGGTTGCCTGGCCCTCTGCCAGTTTCATGCCCCAGCTCAGTGATACCTGCCCAAAGAGAATATATAAAGAGAATACACTCAGAGAATCTGGGTGTAATCCATCTGCTGAGGATGTACGCCACCTAGGCAGAGCCTGACAGGCATCAAAGACCTGCGTCAGGGCTCTGGGCATCCTACCCCTGGGCAGGTCACCTGGTCACCTGAATGCATTAGGTCACAACCACTGGTTGTGGCAGTGGGCGGGTCTGGAGAGTAATCCCTGGGATTAGGTGGGATAGGTAAGGGTCTGGTCTCTGGGTGCCAAACTTGAAAAGGAAGAGTGAGGGAAGCAGGAGTGTTTGTGTCTAGGTACACTCAGGAAGCCTGAACAATCTTCATGGAAAATCACTGGCATTTTGGTTGTTATCCTTGCCTGTGTAGCTTGGGAAACAGGTGTTTCTATGGTCAGGCTGATTACCCACAAGACGCAATTCCATGAGAAATCTAGGAGGAAGCCAGACAAACTCTTGGGCTTTACCATTTTAGGGTCTTGTCCCTGCCTCGATGGTCCAGCCTCCACTTCACTGACAATAATTGCTTCCCTTCCCTACGAAGGGAGTTTTAATTTGTAGAGTGGTAGCAAGAGTCAGCATAGCCAAAGATAAATGATTCTATTTCTTATTGTGGTAAATGCCAGTCGGGTCTTTCTGCTTCTCCAGAAACCCTCCTATGCTGAGACTTGAGCACTCCCAGAATCCACATGATCTAGATACAGTGAGTGTAAACTCACCCTGAAAGTAACAATCACTCAGGTCAGGAGACAGCTTCCACGGAAACAACAGCAATCCAAGGGAGTAAAAAGGACTTCACAGGATGATACCATGTTTAGAGACAAATTCACTGCCTAACACCCACCTACCCCTGATGTAGTAGATGAAGGAAAAGTGAACTTCCATCATTTTGGATTCCACATTGTTAGATCTCCTCATTACAGGATCTTGAATGATTTCTTTACTATTATTCAGTCCTACATTTCTTATTTTTATATTCTCCTTCATATTTTCATGTAAAAATCTGATACCATTCATATCTCAATGGCTGCTCAAGCAAATACCAACGGGTAGGCTTAAACAATGGGAATTTATTAGCTCATGGTTTTAAGGCTTGGAAAAATCCAAATCAAGCCATCATCAAGGCGATGCTCTCTTTCCAAGGACTGGCATTCTTCGCTTGGCTGCCAGTGTTCCTTGGTCCTAGGCTCCTCTGTCACATGGCAATTCCTATGTCAGCCTCTCCATTCATTTTGGGCTTCTATTGATTTTGGCTTCTTGCTTCCTATGGCTTTCTCTCCATCTGTCTGAATTTCATACTGATTATAAAGGACTCAAGTAATTGGCTTAAGAGTCATCCTGACCGAATTGGGCCACACCCTATCTGAAGAAACTTCATCAAAAGATCCTACTTGCAATGGGTTCATTCACAGGAATGGATTAAGTGTAAGACCCTGTTTTTCTGGGCTACATTGCTCCAAGCCATCACAGAAGCTCAATGTGTTTTAAGAACCTTGTTAATTATATTTATGTAGACATGCTGCAATTGTCACCAACAGGATAATTCAGTGGCTTCCAACAAGGCCCCGGTCCAGGATATGTAAGTCACTTGCTTCACACTATGCTGGCCTCTCAGGTAGGGCATAGGACATGGGAAAATGCCAGTCAATGAAATATTATGTTTGTAAATTTCCTCAAATCTAATGAAATCCACAAATAAAGTAGTCAACAATGGCTTTCCCACCGGGACTGCATTTGTTGAGGGAAAGCAGACCCAGGCAGCCTAGAACTAAATCAGTCCAATGCTCTCCTCTATGCTGGCCCCTTCCATGTCATGTTCTCAGACCCTGAGTTCTCAAAAAGAACATGGAGAGAAGAGGCCAAGAAGACATGTGGACTTCCAGGGAAGATAGCAGACTAGGAAGCTCCAGGAATCAGTCATTCCAGCAAAATAACTATTAAACAGGCAGAAACTCTCTGACAACTATTTTGAGGCCATAAGAACACAATTCACCATCCAAGGAAGGATGAGAGGAAGAGGCTGAGACACTATGGTAAAGAACAGTAAATTGCTCTCTCTGCACAGCTAACAGCAGCCATCCCCTACTCTCATGGCATGTAAATTTGGGGTCCAGTCCTTGGCTAGCATTCTAGTTTCAGAAAGGGACATAAAAACCCTCTTCCCCAAGAACAGGGGTGGGCATGGCCAATCACTGTTCATGGCTTTTGATGAGTGAATTGGATTGCTGGGGACCCAGCTCTGAAGGAAGCTATTGTTTCAACTGCCCTGGACAAAGGTGGGGGCAGCCATTGTTTCAACCCAGCCCCAGATAAAGACAGGGAAGCCATGGTTTCAAGGATGGAGACGGGAAAGGTGATGGAAATTTAGGACAGAGTGGTTCCTCAGGGCTCCGGGGGATGGTTAGCTGAAGGGCCATATTTGCTGGGCAGGCCAGGAAAGCTCAGCTTTGGGGAGCCATCAGAGAAGCATTTTGTGCCCTTCCTGATCCCTTCCCCAGTGCCCTTTTGAAGCTTGTCTGCACCCACTTCATGGTTCTTTGGCCTGGTATTGGCTGGGAAAGACTCACTTGGGAAAGTCCTTTGTGGCGTGACCCTCCTACCAGAATTTGCCCCTCAAACAAAAGCAGCTAGAGACAAAGAAAGGAGAGTGAAAAACTAAAGAGTTTGACAGTCTGCAACAAAGGCCTGATGACTTCAACCACCTGGGAGAGGTAGGTCTGGCCCTGGGAAACAGAGAGGAAAAACCAAACTCCTGAAAACAGAGGAACCCCAAGATGACTAAGAAGCAAAGCCCAGGACAAGACAGAGTCTTAGAAAGACAGAGAAAACCCTTAACACTGCATTTGCCTTGGGCAGACCTGCCTGATAGGAGAGTTGCCGCTCAATATAATCTCTGTATTATCACCAGCAGGTTACAAAAGCAATAAATAGATATTTCGGTGAGTAAATCTAGAGCTAACATTTTGTAATCTTAAAATTCTGGAAATACAGTGCTGGAGTAGGTAGGCAGGACTCAGGTCTCTCACAAAAACAACAGAAGAAGGGCAAAATCTGTACATGCGAGCTGCTTTGAGGATCTACAGACCAGGAGGATGCTGTGCGTCATCCAGGAGGGCAAGGAACAGAGAGATGAAGAAGCCCAAGTGAAAACCATGAGTTACTAGCCCCCACAGCTGGGAATGGCACCCATCTCCCACCCTCATAGCAACCAGTCTGGATAAAGCCTGTGGCGCACTGCAGCCAACTGGGAGGGGAACAGACATCTTCCTCCCTGGGAAGAGGGAAGATGAGGATGAGGGCAGAGAGTGGTTTCTTTTCAGTGAGTTTGGCCATCAAAGACGCCTTTGAATGTCAGCTCTGGCCAGATCAGAATCACAGGCAAGTGCAGCTTGAAAGAGACACCTCTGTGGAAAGAATCACCAATGAGTGCCATCTGCTGGCTGGCCAGGAAACAACAAGGAGGAAAGAATGCTTTTTGGCATCGCTCTTGTCCCAGACACCTTGGATCTGATCTGCACACCATTAGTGGGTCTCTGGCCCCATTTTGATAACTTAAGCTGGGCAATTTTAAAGATTTAGAGTAAGTTGTACCAAATATCAAAGAAGAGCTCTGAAACAAAACCACTAGGTAAGAGAGAGAAAATGACCATAAGAATAAATTCACTATGATAATCAGGTGCCTAGAGAACAGCCAAGAAAATTACAAGGCAGGGGAGCAGATGTGGCTCAAGCAGTTGAGTACCTGCCTCCCACATGGGAGTTCCTGGGTTTGGTTCCCAGTGCCTCCTAAAGAAAAAATACAAACAAGGAGCAGAAGATGAGCAGACATCAAGCAGACAATGAGCAAAAAGAAAGAGCAAGACAAAGAACAAAGAATGAGCAGACAACGAGCAAAAACAAATGAACAGGGAGCAGATGTAGCTCAAGCATTTGAGCACCCGCCTCCCACATGGGAGGTACCGGGTTCGGTTTCAGGTGCCTTCTAAAGCAAAAATCAGACAATGAGAGCTACCAAGCAAAACAAACAAAGAAACAGAAAAACAAAAACAAAAAATGAGCAGATAATGAGCAAAAACAATGAGCACAAACAACGAGGAAACAGATGAGGGAGCCATCTTGGAGCGGGCTAGGTGGGGGGCAGGGGCAGATTACAAGGCATACTAAGAAACAGGAAGAGATGGCCCAGCCAAAGGACAAAACAAAAACCTGATGAGAAACAGGATTTAAGACAACAAATCAGTGATAATCACACAAATCTCCTAAATCAATTCAAGGAGTTGAAGGAAAATGAGGCTAAAGAGATAATGGATATTAAGAAGACACTGGGTGAGGCACAAAGAACAATTTGAAAGCCTGCAGAGAAAAGTAACAGAGCTTATGGAACGGATATACATCACTATTGCAGGGTGGTGGGAATGTGCAGAAGCATGGGATAAATACAATTAATGTAATCTATGGACTATAGTTAACAGCAATACTGTAATATTCTTACATCAATGCCAAAGATGTACTGTGTTAATAATAGGGGGGTATGGGAAAAATATGCCAAAAGTACGCTATGGACCATAGTTAGTGGTAATAGTCTGATGATATTATTTCATAATCTGTAAAAAATGCTCCACAATGGTGCGATGTGTTGGTGAAGGATTATTGTATGGGAATTCCACACATGTGCTTGAGTGTTTTGTAAGTTCACAACATCTGTAATAAATACATATTAAAAAAAAGAAGAAAGATTTCAAGTCAGAGACTTAACCTGAAAACAGGAAGAACAAGAAGAAAAAAAAAATAGCAACCTATACCCAAAGCAATCAGAAGGAAAGAAATAACAAAGATTAGAGTGCAGATAAATAAAATAGAAAATAAAAAAACAATAGAGAGAATCACAAAAAACAAAAGTTGGTTCTCTGAAAAGATCAATACATTTGAATAAAAAGAGAGAGGACACAAATAATGAAAATCAAAAGGGAAATAATTTGAATAAGCAAACTCAGAGTCAGAATCTAGAATATAGGTTACCAAGGAAGGGGGTCAGGATAGAGAATAGGAAATTAGGGCTTAAAATGTACAAGATTCTTATTTGGAATGATGGAAATGTTTGGTAATAGATGGTGATGATGGTAGCACATCATTGTGAATGCAATTAAGAGCACTGAAATACATACCTGAATATGATTAAAAGGGTTAATGTTAGATTGCATATAAGGTAACAGAATGAAAAAAAAAATCCATGGAACTACATCACACAAACATTGAGCTGTAATTTAAACCATGGATTTGAATTAAAAATACAATTATAAATAAGTGACATCATCTTTTTTAACAAACGTTCCACCCCAATGCAAATTGATATTGGTGGATTGGTGTATGGGAATTCTGTATTTTATGCATTATCATTCTGTAAACCTACAACTTCTCTAATAAAAGGAAAAAAGAAGACATGAGATGTGCAGGAATGCCAGGCTTCTCCTGTCCAGTGTGGGCAACCTGCTACTCAGGCCATCCACTCCTGGTCCATCTCCCTTGCACACTGAACCAGGTTCTGCTTGGTCTTTAGACCTAGGAATGAAGACTTTTTTCAAAAATGCAAAAGCAATTCCCTGGAGAATGGACTTACCTACACATGGTGCAGGAAAGCTTGAATAAAATGATAAATGAAGTAGACCTAACAGACATTCACAGAAAATTGCACCCTAAAACAGCAGGATATACATCCTTCTTGAGTTCTCATGGGTCATTCTCCAGGATATACCACATGTTAGATAAAGAACAGCTATTAATGAATTTAGAAAGATTGAAATTATACAAAACTCTTTGTCTGACCACAGTGGAATGAAGCTGGTAATCACAAAAGAGCAGAGAATGGAAAACTCACAAATATATGGAAATTAACTCGCTTCTAAACAATCAGTGGGTCAAAGAAGAAATTGCAAGAGATATCAGTAACTATGTCAAGGCAAATGAAAATGAGAAGACAACACATCACAACTTATGGGATACAGCAAAGACAGTGCTAAGAAGGAAGTTTATAGACCTAAAGGCCTACATTTAAAAAAAAGAGGTAAAATCAAAGGCATAACTGCACATCTGGAGGAACTAGAAAAAGAACAGCAAACTAATCACAAAGCAAGCAGAAGGAAAGAAATGAAGATTAGAGCAGAAATAAGTGAAACTGAAAATTAAAAAGAAACCGAGAGAATTAACAGAACCAAAAACTGGTTAAGAAAATTGATAAAATTGACAAACCCTTGGCTAGACTGATAAGAAAAAGAGAGAGAAGATGCAAATAAATAAAATAAGAAACGAGAGAGGGTACATTTCCACTGACCTCACAGAAATAAAAAGGATCAAAAGAGAATACTATGAATAACTCTTTGCCAGCAAGTTAGACAAATTATATGAAATGGATACCTCCCTAGAAACACATGAACAACCTACACTGATGAAAGAAGAAAAAGAAGATTTCAAGAGGCCAATCACAAGTAAAGAGATGGAATCAGTCATCAAAATCCTTCCAAGAAAGAGGAGACCAAGACATGATGGCTTCACAGGTGAATTCTACCAAGCATTCAAATAAAGAATTAATACCAATCCTGCTCAAAATCTTCTAAAAAATTGAGGAGGTTGGAACATTACCTAACTCATTCTATGAGCCAACATCACCCTAATACCAAAGCCAAATAAAGATGCTACAAGAAAAGAAAACTACGGAACAATCTCTCTAATAAACTTTGATGCAAAAATCCTCAACAAAATACTGGCAAATAGAACCCAACAATACAGTAAAAGAATTATATACCATGATCAAGTCGGTTTTATCTGAGGTATGCAAGGGTGTTTCAACACAGGAAAATCAATTAATGTTCTATACCACATTAACAAATTGCAGGAGAAAACCACATGATCATCTCTATCACTACAGAAAAGGCATTTGACAAACTCCAGCGCTGCTTTTTGATTTAAAAAAAGAAAAGAAACAAAAGCAAAAGCAAACAAACTTCAGAAGTTAGGAGTGGAAGGAAACTTCCGTAATATGACAAAGTGCATATATGAAAATCCAACAGCTAAATATCAGACTCAATGGTGAAAGACTGAAAGCCTTCCCTCTAAGATCTGGAACAAGACAAGGATGCCTAATGTCATCACTCTTATTCAACACTGTGTTAGAAGTTCTTGCTAAAGCAGTTAGGTAAGAATAAGAAATAAAGTGCATCCAAATTGGAAAGGAAGAAGTAAAACTTTCACTGTTTGCAGATGACATGATCATATATATATATATATATATATATATATATATATATTCCCCCCAAATTCTACAACAAAGCCACTAGAACGAATTAATGAGTTCAGCAAAGTGCCAGGATATAAGATTGAAAAGCAAAAATCAGTGCAGTTTCTATACACTAATAAAGAACAAGCTGAGAAGGAATTCAAGGAAAAAAAAAAAAAAACCCTTTTGCAATAGCAACTAAAAAGAATCATATATCTAGGGATAAATTTAACCAAGGATATAAAGGACTTGTACACAGAAAACTACACATTTCTCAAAGAAATTGAAGTAGACCTAAATAAATGGAAGGACTGTATGCCAACAAATTAGACAAATTATACGAAATATTTGGAAGACTAAATATTGTTAAGATATCGATTTTATCCAAATTGATTTGCAGATTCAGTGCAATCCCCATAAAATTTCATCAGCCGTTTTTGCAGAAATGGAAAAACCAATGATCAAATTCATTTGGAAAGGTAAGGGGCCTTGAATAGACAGAAACATCTTGAAAAAGAACTAAGTTGGGGGACTCACACTCCCTGACTTTAAAGCACATTATAAAGCTACAGTATCAAACAGCATGGTACTGGCACAAGGATAGATATCTTGACCAGTAGAATCAAACTGATAGTTCAGAAATAGACCCACACATCTACAGTCAACTGATATTTGATAAGCCTTCCAAGATCACAAACTGGGACAGAATAGTCACTTTAACAAATGGTTCTTGGTGAACTGGATATCCATATCCAAAAGATTGAGAGAGGCCCCTTCTCTCACACCATACAGAAAAAATCAACTCACGATGCATCAAAGACCTAAATATAAGAAACAGGACCATAAAACTTCTAGAAGAAAATCTAGGGCAACATCTTCGAGATCTTGTACTACTCAATGGTTTCATAAATTTTATACCCAAAGCACAAGCAACAACAGAAAAATTAGATAAATGGGAACCTCCTTAAAATTAAAAACTTTTGTGCTTCAAAGAAGTTTGTCAAGGAAGTACATAGGCAGCCTACTTAATGGGAGAAAATATTTGGAAACCACATATCGCTTAAGGGCCTAATACCCAGCATATGTATAGAGATCCCACAACTCAACAATAGAAAGACAAACAAATTACAAAATGGACAAAAGACTTGAACAGACATTTTTGCAAAGAGGAAATACAAATGGCTAAAAAGCACATGAGAAGATGCTCAACATCCCTAGCTGATAGCAAAATGCAAGTCAAAATCACAAGATACCATTTCACACCGACTAGAATGACCACCATTAAAAACAAAACACACACACACACACACACACACACAAACCAAACTCCTAAAACTACTGGTGTTGGAGAGGATGTGGAGAATTAGGAACACTCATTAACTGGTAGTGGGAATGTAGAATGGTGCACCACGAGACAGTGTGGTGGTTCCTAAGGAAGCTAAATACAGAATTGCTATTTGATGTGGTGCAGTATATATGTACAGCTTTGCAATTTTTTTCCCCACAACTCTTCCAACTCTTTCCCCCTTTAAATCAGCATTTCTATTCTTAATAGTTACACAGCACAGCTTGAGAAATAACTGTTTGTGAGCTTGTAACTGACAAAGTATACTTAGACTTCTCTCCCAGGAAATTCTAAGAATAATCTGATCTGTGAACTGTTTAACCATCTTCATATCACTAGAACTATGTAACTTCAGCCCTACTGACAGACATTGTAATGCTGGTCTTACTTAGTTACTGTGAAAGTGTAACTTTTGCCCTGCTGGGAAACATTAGGAATGTCTGGTCCTTGGTGATCTGTCCTGAGCACTGCACTTTTTAATCATGCTCCCGCATCTGTGCACATTATGTAACTCTAGCAGAAACTCTGTTTTCATTCCACATGAAATGTCTTTGTGCTGAGACCCTTTATATTACCCACCCCCTCCTTTTCTCACCTCTTTGTGGAGCACTGCCTTCATTCTCTGGACCGATGCCACAAGAGAATCTCTCCTGTAAGTAAGCCCCCAAAAAACTCATGTCTAATTCAGTGACTGGTGCAGTCTTTGGTCTCGCAGCTGCCCCAACTCGTGACCTTCAGGGGTTGGGTTGAAACAACTAGCGAGCCAACCAGGAGACCAAAGGACAGTGGCAGGCATGAGCTCTGGGAAGGGAGAATCCTCAGAGGAAATCCTGGATTTGGCCTGTAACGTCCATGTGAGGAAGAGTGGCTGCCCTCCTGGATGAGTAGGGACCTCTGAGAGAATATGGGGACACCCTAAAAACTCTGGCAGGTATACTGGCTATGCTACAGCAGTTAGCAAAGCAGCTGCACTTAAATGAGAGAAAGAGAGAGGGAGGCTTGAGCCTCGGAATTGCCATACTGTCTGCCACAACAGAGAGGATTTAGGCCATGACTAGGCTTGGATCTACCCCTGTGTGAAGAGTTTCCCCGTGTAAGTCCCCTATTCAATGCTCTTTTGCTCGCCAAGCTGGACTTGTCTGAGTCTTTCTTTGGTCTGATGTATCCCTCTCAGTTTGGTGGGAAGCTGTCATTTTACATGGCTTCCTGCTATACTTGGAACTATTGGCGTGATCAGCAGGATTCATCACACCAAAGCATGAGCAGGGGTGGGGAATTCATGGGAGAGGATATTCCAGGGTGATCCACAGACCAGTTGGGGTGGGGTCGCCTGCTTGCTTGACTATTGTGGAACGTCATGTGAGTACGAAGATGCCCCCAAAACCCTGATGGGAGTAGAGCATGTGCTGCAAGAGAAGAGTATAATTTAGTAGAGATAGCAGGCACACTGCCACAGCCATCCGCTGGCTGTTGCTATGGGCAATATGGTTAGCTACAGCAGATTTTCTAGAGAAAGACAAAGAAATCCACCTTTTGAGGGAAGAGTTACAAATAGAAAGGCATTTAAGGACTTCCATCTCTGCCTTAAAGACAGGTCTCTCTGAGAAACTAGATAAGGAGGATAAAAATATGGAAATATTGGCCTGTCAGGTTTTAAAGTTAAGGGGTCATACAAAACCCCAACCCAAAGTATGGGCTATCTTAGCAAGAAAAAAAAATTAGGGTCCTAAGACTTAGAACCTTTGGGAGGAAAACATAGTGATTCAGATGTAGCAACTCTAGAAGAAGCTTCTAAATCATGTTAGACTGCTTGTGCAAAGGAAGACTAAATCACAGATACAACATCCACACAAGCAGGAGTACTAAACAGGGCACTTGTCGGTGAAATCATGCTTGTAAGAAAATATTCTGGCAGAGAGTTAACTGACATAGGGAAAACATCCCAGCAGCAACTCTGTGAACTCCTTGCCACCTGGGTGTGCACCTGTGGGCTAGTGGGGCTGATGGAATTAGTTTAACTGCCAGAAAAGTGGAAAGACTTAGCAACATTAATGTTCTCTCTTCTGTTTCCACGTTAATTCTAATTAACTGGAATAGCCACATTGATAAAATTGGTGTTGTTAAAGTTCAGTAACTTTGGAACTGGACAACTTTATGAAAGTGGAAGAGGGGAAAAAAAGAAAATTTCTGGCTACTTTGGAAGGCTGCAATTCAATCATGGCTTACCCCTGATAGCAGCCAGCATCCCCTGCCAACTTGTCTCCAGAAAACTGTTTCAGAAATATGTCCTTTTAGTGTTTCATATTATATCTCACTGAAATATTGATAAATCATAAAACTAAAGAAAGCATATATTTCTTTCTTTTTTTTTTATTGTGGGTAAAAATCAAAATTCTCACAATACATACAAACATTTGCAAAATGATATATAAATATATATGCATATATGTGTATTTGCTTATAAAAATATTATTTATATATACATATACACATATATTTTAAGAGGTGCTTAGATTACCCCAAATATTACACGGAACCCACTGGGATTCCCATGTTGCCCACCTCCCACACCTCCCACCACATCCCACACAAACATCTCCCACAAGTGTGGCCCACCACCCTCAATGAACTTACTTATCCTGGAGCATTGCCACCAACCATAGACCACAGTTCACACCGTAGACCACACTCTCTCGCACTCAGTTCTGAGTGGTGTGTGCTGATTTAAAATGGCCTACATCCGTTGCCACAACGGTACTCAGGACAACCTCTAACTCCCAAAGAAGCCCCTGTATTTCAACTGCTCATCCCCTCCCTACCCCAAAAGTATCAAGTGGCCACTGGCTCCACCTCATTGTTATAATTTCTTTAGTTGCTAGAATCACCATATGTGAACAAGAGAACACCATCAAGTCCACTCTAGTCCACAGTTCTTCCCCCAATCCTGAGGGGACTGGGATGGTGATGTCCACTCCAACTCCAAGTGAGAAAGGGCTTATATCCCATGGATATGGTGGGTGGGATGATCCTGCCTGCAGATGCAGGCCCTCTCCATTCCCTGGGATGGCCATTGCCCATCGTTGTCTCCTCACCAGGTGCCTTGGATGAGTCCATTGAGCTGTAGGGTAGGAGTTGCAGCTCCACCGAGATTTCATGCACAACTGGCACATAGGTAGGCCGGAGGCTCCAGTCTCTGGAAGTATACCTAAAAACTCCAGCATCACGTATAGGTTTGAATAGAAGGGACTGGTGAACCATGTGCAGGGAGGACTTATTTGAGTCCAATTCTGTCACTCTCAGGAGCACAGATTCCAAAATAGAGCCCACTGATAAGGCATCAGTCTCTGGGGCTATCCCCCCTTATATAGACCTGGGTGTGTCCAGAGCTCTCAGGAACCCCTCTGTGTGGGGTGATAGGCATTTAGATGTTCTATGAGCTCCTACTGAAGTGTGCGTAAGAGTTACCTCTGAAAAAAAAAAAAAGAGTTACCTCTGGGATGACCTCCCGACTCTCTTTGAAGTCTCTTAGCCACTTGAACTCATTTGTCTTTACCATTTCCCCCTTTTATTCAAGGTCTTTTTCCAGTTGTGTTGCCAGTTGGCACTTGGTATTAATCCCTCATTGCCAGGGAGGCTCATCCCCGGGGGTCATGTCCCATGTTGGGGGGAAGGTAATGCAATCATATGCTGAGTTTGGCTTAGAGAGAGGCCACATTTGAGCAACAAAGAGGCTCTCAGGTGGCAACCCTTAGGCACCCCATAACTGCAGGCTAAGTCTCATTTACAAGAGCAAAGACTCACAAGGGTAGTCATCAATAAAAAAAAACACATCAGTGGGTCATCCTATTTTGACAGGCACTGTTCCTACACTCAGAGGATTATTGCTGCTCCCTTGGAGAATGTGGCAGAGCTCTCCAGGCTAGGAATTCAGATTCCCTCATTTATTGTATGATTATCCACCCATCGTGACCATGCCCCATCCCCCGATCCTTTGAACGATTTTGTATGTCTTTCATGTATATTCGGATGAATCAACCCCCACGAAACCCCCCCCCAAACACCCCCCCAATAATCCCCCGCAGTACACATTGTAACCCTTCTATGATCCAAATCCTCCATGAACATTCAGTCCATAAAATAATCAAATACACTTACTAGGAAAAAGAAACAAGTGTGATAAGCTTACATGCAAGAGACAAACATAAGGAAACTCAGGGGGAT
>JAKSZT010053928.1:53185851-53205622 GCA_026826555.1 Tolypeutes matacus | reverse complement strand
TTTTTTTTTTTTTTTTTTTTTTTTTTTTTAGTCAAATGCAGGACCCAAAATAATTCCTCCTCTAGACCAATCCCCTTACGGAAGGGACCCTAGCTGGTCCCATGGAAATTAATCAAGCACGTCCCACTTTCCGGACTCCCCAGGTTAGCTGTAGCTCTGTTGTTAGTCAGTGAGGAGTGCTAAAGATGGCCGATTCCGCCCCTTCTGGAGCCAAGCTCGAGCCTCACCGGGCTGCTCAGTAAATCAGTTTGAGTGCAGATTCGCATCTGCTCTCAGCCTAATGCTGCTTCAGGTCGGCTTATCTGTTCCCCAAAGCTATGGGGCGGTGCAGGAAGCCAGATGGATGTCTAAAAATATAAAATACCCTTCCCTGTCTTCCAACAGAACCCTCCCTTTTTTGGGAAGTGTCCCTTCTTCCTGGCTCCGCAGCGGCCCGGGTCTTATCCCTGGGTGGCTAGGAAAATCAGCTCCGTTCCCCGACCAAAATCCCCCCTCCGGTTCACCGGGTGCTGATTAGCTCGTTAGTTCTGTTCACACAAGATCCAAGGGGCGCCAGGCAGCCAGATCCCCAGAAAATAAAACTTTTTTGCCCCGCCTGCAGCTCCAAATGGCCGTTTTGTTTAATTTTTTTTTTTTTCCCTAACCGCGGGGCTCAGCCGCCCGTGCCAACCTCCACCGGCAGCCTCAAAACTCACGAATCTCCACCGTTCCGTCCACGCCGCCGATCCGCGCAGATAGATGTCCCAAGCCTCTCACTCCACGCGTGCACAGCACAGACCCCCGGGCAGGACCCCGCCCACAATCCGCTTTGCTCTGGGAGCTTGCAGTGTGTGCCCTCCTACACTAACGCCATCTTGGCCCAAGAAAGCATATATTTCTGAAAACCATCCCTATACACTATCAATGTTCTACTATTGCATGACACTAGGTATTTAAAATGAAAAGGGAAGCGGCTGTGGCTCAATTGGTTGGGCTCCCGTTTACCATATGGGAGGCCCCGGGTTCGACTCCTGGGGCCTCCTGGTGAAGGCAAGCCGGCCGCGTGGTGTGGTGAACTGGCGCAGCAAGATGACGCAGCAAAGGGAGACAAGCAGACACAGAAGAACGCAAAGCAAATTAACATAGCGAGCACAAGCAGCGGGCGGGGGAAACATATAAATAAAAAATAAATCTTTAAAAATAAATAAATAAAATGAAGAAAAGTTATGCTTGCAGATACCAAGTTAAGTCATTATTCTGACAAGTTTGCTTAATGTTGATGGTATTTGTACATTGTAAGAGGTTTGCTTAAAGATAGTTTCCAAAGTCATTTTGGTAACTTAAATATGTCAGATATATAGAATGTGGTATTTTTTCCTTCTATTAAGGGAAAATATATTTTGTCCTACAATAAAACAACTAGTTATTAAGAAAGAGGAAAATGTGGAACAAAACCTGAATGAATACAGAAAGTGCAGAAGGTTCGCAAAAAAGGAATTTTTGTGGTCAAAGTTAGATAAGATTTGATGGGTCTGTCCATAAAGTTTTGAAAGCCTTAGTATCAATTAGTATACTGTTGCAAAACTAAAATTTTGTTCTTTCTCTGTTAAACTCACAAAGTTGCTTAAATCATTAGTGTGTTTTAGAAGAGTATTTCTCCTGAATAATCAGTATACAAAGCAGAAAGTCTGATCTATCAAAATAGCTTCTTGTATTTTATGTTAACGTTCTCGTGTCCTTGGTTGTTTAAGAAAAACAAGCCTTCTCACTTTTAAAAGAACATAATTTTCCAAACCTAATAACTTTTAACATTTTGCTTTCTCAAAGTCAAACCCAAGAAGGTATCTTTTTGAAAAAGTACAAACTGTTGCAAAAGACTCATTCTTTTAAAGAACCTTGAAAAAAGTGAAGTACTAAAAATAAAGTTCATTTAATATGTTGTAAGTTAAATGCAAAGTGTTTAAAAGATGTTATAAAATTAAAAAGGATTTTCTAACCTTCTGTTCATCAAAACTATATGGGTGAAATGTTCATATAAATACTTAAAGATTGTATAAAATTACTAAAGATGTAACAATGTTTTCTGCATGATACTAAATAACAGTATAATGTGTTATTCATGGTTTTAATTATTTTTAAAATGTTCTATGTCACAGAAACAACTCTCTACCTGGAAATCAAGAGGTAGATGCTGGGAAACGGATGTGGCTAAAGTGATTGGGCTCCCATCTACCACACAGGAGGTCCAGGGTTCAATTCCCAGGGCCTCCTGGTGAAAGGCAAGCTGGCCTGTGCGGTGAGCTGGCCTGAGCAGAGAGCTGGCCTACGCGGAGTGCTGGCCCGCACAAAGAGCTGGCACAGCAAGATGACACACACACAAAAAAGAGACACAGAGGAGAGACAATTAGAGATGCAGCCGACCATGGAGCTGAGGTGGTGCAAGAGATTGAGCACCTCTCTCCCACTCTGGAAGTTCCCAAGATCCGTTCTTGGTGCTGCCTAAAGAGAAGACAAGCAGACACAGAAGAACACACAGCAAGCAGACAGTGAGTGCAAAAACAATGGGGGCAGGGGAGGTCATCGGGAGCAGAAATAAATAATAAAATCTTAAAAATAAAAAAAAAGAGGTAGGTACTTTGGCTCATAATTGTCTAATTTGTCCCACACCTGCTAAGAAAGCAGACTTGTGGCCACACAAAAGGAGTGGCCATCAGTGGGCTGCCACGGAGTGGTACATGGCTAAAGCATTAGGAGCTCCCATAATGTATTCCGACCTAGTATATGTCATACAAGGTTGTGAGGCCTGCTCTCAACTCCGGCCACGAGCAGTGCCTTATAGCAAAGGGCATATACATAAAGCCAACATACCCTTATGGAACTGGTAAAGAGATTACACAGATCCCTTGGCTCTTAGTTCTGGCAAATGCGACACTTTAACCTGGGAAAATACCAATATAGGCCTTCTTCAAGCTTCCCCCCGTAAAACAAGTTACCCAACAAAATACCATTAAAGGGTTAATGTGGGAAACCCCGTCACATAGATAGTGACCAAGAAACACATTTCACTGAGCATAACTTACAACAATGGGCCAAAAAGCAAATAATTAATTGGTGTCTTCATTTATCTTAAAACCCCACAGGGCAGGAGTAATAGAAAGAAAGAATGGTTTATCAAAAGAACAAATAAAGCAGTTAACTAATAGCCACACATGGTGGGAATGGATTTCAGTAATGTCAGACTCCTTTATGCATTTAACCCAGGTCCCCAAACAGTGCATAGTGCCTCTCCATTTGAGTTATTGGCTAGGAAGGTCACTGTGACCCCTAAAATGTTAAAGATATCTGCCACATCTGCTGGTCATGCTCCTTAAGTAGATGGGAACACGCTGGTGCTTCGGACTCCTGCGACTCTGCCAGGAAGCAATGGCTCGATGTCGTTAGCTCTACAATGGACACTGCCACCAGACTGGCTCTGTTTCATAGTGCCAGAGGGTACCATGCACCAGGCCGGTAGAACCCTGGTGCCTACATTCTCTTCTCTCAAGGACCGACGGTGCTGCAGTATGCTGGCTGTGAAAAGGATATGCCAAGTGGAGCAATAAGTGCCCGAGTAACGTGGGTAGAACCGAAACAAGCATTAAGGCCTGCTCACATGGGGGGACAACGTGTGGTATTGCAAACCTGGAGCTAGCCCTGTGGCAGCCATGTCTTAAGCCTCATGGGAGAAGCTTAACTGTCATTTTGCTTAACAGAGAACATCTCCCTCTCTTACCCACTAAACATTTATGTTTGCATCCTTAGGCTAATCTTCCTGCTTCACATGAGCTCATCCAATGTCCTCCTTGACTGAGCTGCCACTGTGGCAGCTGCACACAACCAAATGGACTGTTGGGAATGTGGGTATGTGCCGGCCTCTAGTGGCTCCAGTCTCCCTTGGAACATCTTTCCTTTATCTCTAATTGGAGTAACTGGTTCCTGAGCATAAATCGCAGCCGCCCTTGTAGGTGGCAACTCCCAGAACCCACAAACTCCTATAGTTACTCTTCTTCTGTTAAATATTTATCTTGTATTGTCAGGGAACATTTCAACAAAACCCGCCCATCCCTTGCATCAGTATGGGATGACTTCACCTGGATGGTGGCAAGACATGGTGTCCTAAATGCTCGAGTAGCCTTTTGTCTCAAAAGAAACAACGAATCTGATCAAAGAACCCACTGTCGTGTGGGATGGCTGTCATCACAGGTGTGTGACCACGTCATCATTGTTTGGCAGACTGAATGGACTGAACGGCAAAATGCATACCCCCTTCGGGAGTGGGTTGGTTATGTGAAGCAGACTTTTGGCCATATCTATCCTATAATTGGACAGGAAGACGTACACTAGGGTATACTTTTCTACTGGAAAGCATACACAAAATTTTGCCCAGCACTCTCCAAAACTTCCCAGCTCCACAAACTCATTTTGGCATTAGAGTAAAGCTCTCTAGCATAGAGGGAGAGGCATCATGGTCCTGGAGCTTTGGAGGTGTAGCTCAAGTAACAGCCCTGGTTAATTTCCCTGATCAAGCTCTTAGTGACATTAAACATAACATAGGGCTCTTAAATGAAGAAACAACACAAATGAAAAATGGCATGACAAAATTGTAGGGCGTTACATATACTTACTGCTGCACAGGGGGGCACTTGTGCTATGATTCACACTTCTTGCTCACCTATGTACCTGATGAACATGCTAATGTTACCAATGCTCTGAATCATTTACCAAATTCTGTCATAGAAAACCCCTGAACTTAGTGGACTCTTTTTCCTCCTGTCTCACAAACCTACCTCACATTGGAGCTATACTTTAATTTTTGGGAGTCCCATTGTAATAGTCATTTGTTTATCTTGCTGTTGTTTCTACTGTAGCTGTGGACTAATAGCACAATCCCACTGTTTTTAAGTCCCCTGTTCCATGCTCAGGGCTTCTTGTGCAAAAGGCGGTGGAAAAATTGTAAAAGTTGTGGGACGGGCTGGATTGTAGTATATACATACAGCTTTGCAATTTTTTTCCCACAACCCTTCCAATTCTTTCCTCTTTAAGTCAGCATTTCATTTCTTAATAGTTACACAGCAAGCCTTGAGAAATTACCATTTGTGAGCTCGTGACTGACAATGCATGCTTAGACTTCTCTCCCAGGAAATTCTAAGAACAATCTGATCTGTGAACTGCTTAACCACCTTCATATCAATAGCAAGATGTAACTTCAGCCCTACTGACAGACATTGTAAATGCTCATTTTTACCTAGTTACTGTGAAAGTGTAACTTCTGCCCTGCTGGGAAACATTGATGATCTGTCCTGAGCACTGCACTTTCTAATCATGCTTCCCCTATCTGCACACATCATGTAACTCTAGCAGAAACTCTGTTCTCATACCCTACGAAATCTCTTTGTTCTGAGACTCTTTATGTTGCCCCCCTTTTCTCACCTCTCTGTGGAACACTACCTTCATTCTCTGGACCTCTGCCACAAGAGACTCTCTTCTGTAAGTAAGTCCCAGTAAAACCCATGTCTAATTCAGTGCCTAACGCATTCTTTGGTCTTTCAGCTGCCCCAACTCATGCCCTTCAGGAGTTTCATTAAAACATGTGGCAATCCCACTACTAGGTATATGCCCAGAAGCTCTGAAAACAGGGATATGAACAGATATCTGCACACCAATGTTCATAGCGGCATTCTTCACGATTACCAAAATATGGAAGTAACCCAAGTGTCCATCAACAGATGAGTGGATAAACAAAATGTGGTTTATATTAAGGATAAACAAAATGTGGTTTATATTTTGTTTATCCTTAATATAAACAATACTTAAGATGGAATATTATTCAGCTGAATGAATGAAGTACTGATACATGCAACAGTGTGGATGGGCCTTTAGGACCGTATGTTTAGGGGGATAAGCCAGGCACAGAAGGGCTAATATTGTATGATCCCACTAATAGGAACTACTTATAATAAGCAAACTCGGAGAGATCATCTAAAATATAGGCTACCTGGAGATAGAATGGGGGTACAGAGAGGAGAGCTGATGCTCAATCATTGCAGAATTTATAATTAGGTTGATTATAATGGTTTGGGGGTGGATAGAGATTATAGTAATGCAATATTGTGAGTGTAGATGACAGTGCTGAAATATGTTTGTGAGCTGGGTTGAAGGAGGAGGCTTTGGGTCATAGATGTTACTAAAAGGAAAGCTTGAGGATAAAACATGGGATTATATAACACAGTGAACCTTGTGGTAGACAAGGATTGTGGTTAATGCAAATATAAGAATGTTCATTCAGGATCAAAAACAAATGTACACCACTAGTACAGGGTGTTAATAATAGGGTGGTCCATGGGGAGAAATGCACCTAAGTCAAAATATGTACTACAGTTAACAGTAACATTTTAACATCCTTACATCAAAAACAAATCCCCTACTCTAACATGATCTCAAATGTGGTAGTGTGAGAGTGTATGTACCCCCAGAAAATCAAATTCTTAAAGCTTCTCCATTCTTGTGGGTGTGAACCTGTTGTGGGTGAGACCCTTTGATTAGGTTACTCAGTTAAGGCTTGGCCCAGGGTGAGTCTTAATCCTCTTACTGGAGTCTTTTATAAATGGGATGAATAGGGAGGGAGTCACAGAGAGAATGCCAGAGAAGGAAGAGAGAAAGCCACAGAAGCTGAAAGAAAAAGCCATGAAACCAAGAAGCTGAAAGTAACGAAACTTGGAAGAGAAAGGTGGGCGCAGCAGATGCCACCATGCACCTTGCCGTGTGATAGAAGTCTAGGATCACCATCTTTGAGGAGAAAGTACCACCTGATAATGCCTTGGTTTGGACATTTTTCTTAGCCTTGAAACTTTAAAATTGTAAACTAATAAATCCCCATTGTGGAAGCCAGACCATTTCTGGTATATTGCTTCAGCAGCCAAACAGACTAAAACAATAAATTCCATATGTAACAAACTTATTTCCAACTAAGGTCACATTCTGAGTTACTGGGGTTAGGTAGATTTCTGCACTTGTACAGGAAGAGTTTCCATAGTGATTCATTAATTTTCCTCAAATATAAAGTTAATCTTAGTTTAGAAAATATACTGGCCTCCAGAATCATGCATGCCTCAGTTCCAAAAAAACAAAACCAAACAAACAAACAAAAAAACCTAGCCTTTCATATTCTATAATTGTGAAAGTCTTTTTAAAACAATTTTATTGAGATATATTCACATACCATACAATCCATCCAAAGTACAATAAATAACCTTTAGTATTATCAGGGTTGTGCATTCATCAATGGTGAAAGAATTTGTAAAAAATTTTATAGCCATCATTCCCCAGGTGAATCTATAAAACTTTGACTTTTTCTGAATAAATAAAATGATCTTGGCTTGAGATCATTAAGGTAAACAGATCCATCTCAAACTCAACTGCTCTCCCCTCACAGGAGTACAGAAGTCTCTGTCATCTGCAGTTCAGCTGGGTGGGGCATGGGACAAGTACCTCAGAAAGGGCTTCATTCCACATACCTGTGGTGATCAGAGACACAGAACATGGTGCATATGTTCTGTTCCAAAATCAGTCTAGATCTAGGTCTGTATCTTAATATCCCCTTCCTACCACAAATTGGAGAAGGTCAGCATGATGCTACAAAATTCATTACTTCTCGGACCATTGATAACTCTTCCTGCAAGTTATCAAAATCAATTTCACCTCATCCAGGGTCAGAGTAACAGTGGATTGGACCACATTAAGGGACAGTCCCTTGCTTCTCAAGTTCCTTCAATAAAGAGACCCAGTCATGTAGCTACAGGGTCATCCAAATGCAAATCTATCTTCAAGTCATATAGGGAAGGAGAAGCCTTAAGCTTGGGTAGATCAGTCTCATCTCTCACTTTGGGCTAGGATCTGAGGAAGGCAGGACCCTTAAAGAGAAAAAAATTAAATTAGTATACATCTTCCTCTGCCTGGTGTAACCCCTTGTAAGATTTTCCCAGAAAAGGGGCCATGGGCTGTGCTGTCAGCTGTAGCTCACTGTGGTTCTCCTTGCACCCAGGTGTCCCATGCCAGGTACAGCTGCAGGAGTTGGGCCCAGGCCTGCTGAAGTCCTTGCAGAACTTCTCCCTCACCTGCACTTACTCTGGTAACTCCATCACAAGCTGTGGTTACTACTGTGACTGGATCCCCCAACCCCTGGGGAAAGGGCTAGAGTGAAACGTGGATATATGTTATTATGGGAGCACCCATTATAATCTGTCCCTTAAGAGTCCAGCCACCATCGCCAGACACATCTTCAAGAACTGAGTTACCTTGCAGCTGAGCTCTAAGATGCCAAGAACACAGCTGGGTACTACTGTGTGAGGAAACAGTGAGGGGAATCAGTGTGAGCCCAGACTTAGCCTTCCCCTGCAGTGGGGGTGGGCCAGGGCAGAAGAGGTTCCCAGGACCCCAGAGCAGGGAGGCCCAGCCACCTGGGACTCAGAGCAAATACTAAGAGAGGAAGAGCATTTCCGGTTATGGTTTTGATTTATTTTGCTTTTTCTGTGTGATCTTTATTTTTCCTTCTTTGAGAGAATGGTTTCCCCCAGGACCTCTCCTCATTCCTGCCTTTGTGCCCTCTATTTCTCTCATAAACAACAACAAAAAGCTCTGGTTTCCTTCCAAAGAGTACGTTGTGGACAGAAGTAAAAGAGTAACAAGAATTTTGGCAAAAACTACCTCAGCCAGATGATCAAAGTCAACATCAACAAGGATGAGTCACATTGATTGTAGAGGTAGGGGTCAAAATTTTTTCCCCAAAAGATATGCTGGCTTATGAAGTCCTAACCCAAGGTACCTGTGAATTTGAACTTATTTGTACATAGGGTCATTTTAGATGAAATTGTAAAGTTAAAATGAGGTCATGCTGGTTCAGGGTGGGCCCTTAATCCAATATGATTAGTTCTTTATCAGAAGGGGGGGATTTGAACACACACCAGGAAGAAAGTCATTTCAGGAAGGAAGCAGTGATTGGAGTCATGCATCTACAAATCAAGGAATTTCAAGGATTGCCTGTAAATACCAGAAACCAGAAGAGGCAAGGAAACACAATGTCTTCAAGATTTATCTAGTTTACAGCATGTCTCCAATTGTCATTTCTTCTTAGGAATGATTGCGCATATGTACCACATTTTGTTTACCATCCATTTGTTGATTGACAATGGTGTTGCAACCACTTTTGACTACTGTGAACAATGCTGCTATAAATATTGCTATAAAGAAACAGTTTGAGTTCCTGTTTTCACTTTCTTTGGGGATATTCCTGGGAAGACAATTTCTGAGCCAAGGGTAATTTTATACAGAATTTTTGAGGAAACACCATGTGGTGGTGTGGATCTATAAACTCCTGAAAACACGTTCTTAAACTTAAACCACTCCTGTAGGTGTGAACCCACTGTAACACAGATGATGAGGTTACTTCAGTTAATGTGTGACCCAACTCAGTCAGGATGGGTCTTAATCCTATTCCTGGGGTCCTCTACCAGAAGAATGATATTCAGACATAGAAAGAAATCCACAAGAAGCAAGAAGCTGAACGTCAATGGAACCCAGAAAATAATTCAGAGGCCAGGAGAGGCCGCTATGTGCATTGCCATGTGACAGAGGAGTACAGGAGCAAGGATCACCTGCAGCCAGCCTCAGAACACCAGTCTCCAGTAAGAGCATTGCCTTGACGGCACCTTGATTTGGACTTTTTCCTAGCCTCGAAACCATGAGCTAATAAATTCCCATAGTTCAAGCCAACCCAGTGCATAAGTATTTCCTTGAGGAGGCAAGGAAACTAAACCTATCATATTGTTTTCCACAATGGATACACTAATTCACATTCCCACCAACAATGCACCAGAGTTCCAATTTCTCCACATCCTCTCCAACATCAGTTAATTTCCATTTTTTAAATAGCAGCCATTCTTGATGGTGTGCAATGTTATTTCTTTGTGGTATTGCTTTGCTTTCCCTAATGGCTAATTATGTTAAACATCTTTCATATGCTTATTGACCATTTGTATATAATCATTGGGAAAATGTCTGTTAATGTCCTTGGGCCATTTATTAATTGGGTTATCTCTCTATTTTTTTTATCAGGAGTTGTGAACTTACAAAACAATCATGCATAATATGCAGAATTCCCATAAAACACCCCTCCACCAACATCTTATAATACATTGTTGTGGAACGTTCGTTATAGATTATGAAAGAACATCATCAGATTATTAACACTAACTGTGCTCTATAGCATACATTTGGTACATTTTTACATACCCCACATTATTAAGACAGTACCTTCCTTGACATTGATGCAAGATTACAATATTGCTGTTAAGTATAGATCATAAGCTATATTAACTGTATTTTCTCCATGCATCTCCACATTATTACCACCTTGTAATAGTGATGTACATTTATTCTAAGCTATAGTGTTGCAGCAGACAGAATGAACCCCAAGCAGCATGCTGAGGGTCAGATGATAAAGGCCCCAGGCCTTAACCCCCCTCAGCAGAAACCCACAGCTTTAGGAAAATAAACTCCACCACCCACCCCACCCCACCCCCGTCCCTTTTCTCACTTCCTCCCTTTTCTCCCTGGAATCCACATCATTAGGAAGATAAGCACTCCCTGCCTGCCCCTTTCAACTGGAATTTACAACTCTAAACAGATAATGACTCTTTTCCTCCCTAATAGCTCTCTGCTTTAGGAAGATAAATTAACCTTGCTCTTTCTGCTTTTGTAACCCTGCCTGCCTGCTTGCTTAGGAATTTGCCCACTTGGAGTTCCACTTAGAGTTCCTATATAAACTTATGAAAATCAAGACAAGGTGCTCAGATTTTTGGAGACTTGACTCTCCTCTGGGCCCGTGCGTAATAAAACTTCTTCATTCATCCGCTCACTCAGAGTGCTGCTTGGGTTTTATTCTGTCTGCCACAACATTTGGTTCCCTGACCGGGAAAACCCAATCAAGCAGGCCAGTTGTGCCTCTGGCTTGGGGCTGACGAGCACAGCCGATGGCGATCTCCGAGCGAACAAGGTGGGTGCCACCAGTCCTCTTGACAGGACCTCCTTCTGAGGCGGTCCCCGCAGGCCGTGTCCTCACACCCCAGCCTGACTCAGTGAGAAGGCGGACTGAACAATGCCAGAAGACTCCAGAAAGGTAAGGCCCTGGGTGACAAGTCCTCAGTCAGACCCATCTCTGGACAGAAGGGGAGACTGATCACCTCCCGAAATCTTGAGTACTGAGATTCCAGAATAGGGCAGTCCCTGTGGGAGGGACTGCATAACTTCTGAGCGCTTGTGTGTGTGAGTGAGGATGACAGAGGCTTGTCTCTGTTATTCCAGTCTGTGACTTCAAAGCTTTATGCTACAGAGCCCGTGTGGGCCCTAACCTGTTTTCCGTGGCTATGTCATACAGCATAACAGCCAACCCCGAACCCTGCCCGGGCGCCTTAGCCAAGACGAGCCAAAGTTCTCAGGAGAGATGCGGACAGGCAGGCATCTGAGTGACCTCAGAAGAGGCAACCCATTCCTTCATCTGTCTTGCACCACCAACTCAGGGTGTGGAATTATTACTGTTAATTCCTGAGGGAGGGACTGTGTAACTTCTGAGCAATTGTGTGTGTAAGTGAGGATGACAGAGGCTTGCCTCTGTTATTCCAGTCTGTGACTCCAAAGCTTTATGCTATGGAGCCCGTGTGGGCCCTAACCTGTTTTCCATGGCTACATCATATGGCATAATGGCCAATCCCGAACCCTGTCTGGGTGCCTTAGCCAAGACGAGCCAAAGCTCTCGCGAGAGATGCGGATGGGCGGGCATCTGAGTGGCCTTGAAAGAGAAGACCCGTTCCTTTGTCTGTCTTGCGCCACCGACACAGGGTATGGGCTCATCACAGTCAAAACCTACCACCTTAAACTGCATGTGCAAGAATTTCAAGAAGGGTTTTTCCGGAGATTATGGCACCCTCCGAAACTTATGTGAAGTAGAGTGGCCCACTTTTAATGTTGACAGGCCCTTGGAAGGGACCCTGGATATAGCCAGGGTCCGCACAGTGTGGCTGGTTGTCACAGGAACTCCTAGCCACCCCGATCAGTTTCCCTACATCAACTCTTGGTTAGAGATAGACCAGACTCTGCCCCCTTGGGTTCAATTGTACTTCGAAAAAAGGGACGGAGCAGGGTCTTGGTTGCACAGGGAATGGGGTTCCAGAAGCCAGTCATTCATCAAGGGTCTTCGGAGGAGGACCCACCACCCGCATCACCACCACCATATGCTCTGGCCGCTCTATCCTTTCCTCCTAGCCCGGGAGTGCAGGCAGATCTCCCAGAAACACCCCCACCTTCGGTCCCTCTGGGAATATCGACCCCCTCTGAGGAAAGCCTTGGAACTCCAATAGCAAGGAGGCTCCAGTAAGCACAACCTGTGTTACAGATGCCCCTCCATGAAACACAGGGTCCGGCCCAGATCAGTGAGGGTGGGACCATCCGACCTGGGAGGCCTGTTTTATACTATCAGCCCTTCACAACTACAGACCTCTTAAAATGGAAGCACTACACCCCCTCCTACTCGGAAAAGCCCCAGGCCCTTATTGGTCTCATGGAATCTACTTTCTAAACCCATCATCCTACTTGGGACGATTGTCGCCAACTCCTCCTGACTTTGTTTAATACAGAGGAGAGACAACGGATTTTGATGAAAGCCTGAAAGTGGCTGCAGGAGCAGGCCCCCACTGGTGTCTTAAACCTGGAAGATTGGGCACGAGAGGCGGCACCAGAGGCTCAACCAAACTGTGACTTCAGCACTGATCAGGGACAGGCTGCACTCCAGCAATATCAGGAAGTGCTCCTCCGAGGGGTCTGAGAAGGGGCAAAACGACCCACAAACATGACAAAGACAACTGTAGTTACTCAAAAGCCCGACAAATCTCCAGGAGATTTCTATGAACGACTTTGCAAGGCCTTCAGAATCTACACCCCTTTTGGCCCAGAAGCTCTGGAAAACCAGAGGATGGTGAATGCCACCTTTGTTGCACAGGCAGCAACGGACGTTAAAAGAAAGCTCCAAAAATTAGAAGGGTTCGCGGGATTGAAGATCTCTCAACTCCTTGAAGTCACCAACAAAGTATTCATCAGTCAAGATGAAGCGGCCGGAACGAGAAGCCAAGAAGTGAATAAAACATCAAGCCGCCCTACTGACAGCAGCCTTGGGAAATCCTGACCCCACCAGATGAGAAGGGCCACCTCGAAAAGTGGGGACTAGCACAGAAGGGTGCCTCTGGCCAGAGACCAATGTGCCTACTGCAAAGAAAGTGGACACTGGAAAAATGAGTGCCCCCAAAAGACTCAGGCACATAGAGGTAATATCTCTAAAGGGAAATACCAACCTGAGCCCCAAGACCATCTGATTGGGCTGACAGGACTCAACCCTGGATAGGGGTGACCAGGCTCACTGGAACTTGGCCCCCACGAGTCCATGGTCAAACTACAAGTCGGGGGCCAGTCATGACTTTCATGGTGGATACTGGCACTCAATATTCTGTGGTCACAACCCCCATCGCCCCCTTTAGTGGAAAACCCACTAATATCATAGGAGCGACTGGGGACCAGTCAAGCCAATGGCCTTTTTGCCAGCCAAGAACTTGCCAGCTTGGTGGCCACGAAGTAACTCTTGAATTTCTGTACCTGCCTGAATATCCAGTTCCTCTCCTTGGTAGGGACCTCTTAACCAAACTGGGAGCCCAGATTACCTTCAAACCTGAAGGGCCAGCATGCTTAAGCCTCAGGACCGGCCTCACTCTACCCCGAAGTGAAGAATGGAGACTTCATGTGGAAGAAAGTTCAGGTCAGAATCTGGAAAACTGCTGGAACGTTTCCCCCAGTTTTGGGCGGAGAAAAGCCCACTGGGAATGGCATGGAACCATGCATCCATCATCACTGACCTGAAGCCTGGAGCAGTCCCAGTCTGGCAGAGGCAGTATCCGATCCCTCATGAAGCACAATTGGGCATAGTCGAACACATAGATTGCCTGAGAAAAGAGGGTATCCTAATCTAGTGCTAGTCACCCTGGAACACCCCATTATTACCAGTAAAAAAGTCAGATGGGACCAGATATCGACCAGTGCAGGATTTACAAGCCATTAATAATGCCACTCTCACCTTACATCAGGTTGTTCCCAACCTGTACATTTTGCTAGGACAGCTGCCACCTGAAGCTGCCTGGTTTGCTTGCCTGGGCCTGAAAGACGCCTTCTTCTGCCTGCAGCTGCACCACCACCCCCGCCCCCCCACCCCAAGCCAGCCTCTGTTTGACTTTGAATGGGAAGATCCCAAAACCTGGCAGAAAATTCAGCTAACCTGGACCCGGCTCCCACAAGGCTTCAAAAACTCCCCTACCCTTTCCGGGGAAGTCTTGGCAGCAGATCTGGCTACCTACCCCCAGGAGGACTGCAGGTGTGCCCTCTTACAATACGTAGATGACCTCCTACTTGCCAGTGAGATGGAAGAGGACTGCTGGAGAGGGACCCAGACTCTCCTACAACTTCTAACACAGACTGGGTACAAAGTGTCTTGGAGAAAGACCCAGATCTGTAAACAGCAGGTCAAGTACCTGGGGTTCAGCATCACACAAGGGCACCAGATGCTCGGACCCGAATGAAAGAAAGTGATCTGCACCATCCCTATCCCCATCAAAAGAAGAAAGCTTCATGAGTTCCTCAGGGCTGCAGGATTCTGCCGCATCTGGATTCCTGGGTTTGCAGCCATGGCCAAACCCCTTTACGAAGTTCTGGCAGGTCCAGAAAAAGAGCCTCTTGCCTGGGGAGAAGCTCAACAGGGGGCCTTTCAAAACATCAAAAGACAACTCAGCCGAGCCCCTACCTTGGGGCTCCCAGATATAACTCGAAATTATAACCTGCTCGTGCATGAAAAGAACAAAGTAGCATTGGGGATTCTCACACAAACAGTAGGCCCAACACGGACTGCCACTGTCTATTGGAAGTGACAATGGCCTGGCCATCATGGCTGCCATAGTCCAAGAGCTAGCAAAAATGCTAGGAATCAAGTGGAAGCTCCATACCGCTTACAGGCCCCAGAGTTCAGGGAAAGTTGAACGCATGAATTGAAACCTCAAAGCCACCCTAGCCAAATTCTGCCAAAAAACTGGTCTCCCCTGGGTAGACTTACTTCCCTTAACCCTTCTCCAAGTTAGGTATACCCCAGGACCCACAGGCTATTCACCCTTTGAAATTCTATTCAGACGGCCACCCCCAATTATCCAGGCCTTCAAAGGAAATCTCAAATTTCTGGGGGAGGCTAGCCAAGATTCCATTCTCCAGCAGCTAGGGAAAACTCTAGCTGAAATACATTAAACTGTCTTGTCCCAGAACCTCATCCCCCTGGGACACCTGGTGCACCCCCACCAGCCAGGGGACCTAGTCTGGGTCAAAGACTGGAAAAAAGAACCCCTTCAGCCTTCCTGGACAGATGCAAATACTGTGATCCTTTTAACTCCTACTGCTCTTAAAGTTGCAGGCATCATCCCTTGGATCCATCATTCCAGGGTCAAGAAGGCACATCTCAATAAAGAGCAGGACAGCTGGACAGCCCAACCCATACCCGGCCACCCCTTGAGAGTGTGAGCCGCCCCGGATCCCTGAGCACCGACCTTGTCAAATGCCTGCTGAATGGACCCCTGCTCCTGGTGGATCCTGTGCTTATATGGCCTGCTCGCCTTGGTATTTGGAGTTGGACTCGCTGCTGTGGCCCCTGCAGAGTGGGCTATTGTGAATAGAGCCCTAACTGCAATTGCTTACTGGTGTATAAAAGGATGCTTCTGTGCCTTGACTTGCTTGTCCTTTCCTTCCTTGCCCCCTCCCTAGGATACCCGTGCCCAAAATCTATGGCAGCTGCAAGTTAGTTAAAGCTGGGGCAAACAATCCATGTTGAACGCTTCAGTCCCATTCTTGGCAGGTGCAACTTCAGCCTCTGTAATATTTGACGCTTGCAGGGCAATCCAATATCATATTCCTTACACCTTGCTAGTTGCCCTGTACCCACACGCCCCCATACCTGCCCCCAGGAGAGGTTGTAGGGGTCGCAATATGGGAGTTATGACAAATACTTCTGCCAAGACCCCACCGCTCTTGAAGCTTGCTGGTAGATGCCACCATTCCCTGGAAGGGGGTTCCACTGACTTCTCCATATCTCCTACAGAAAATCCCTACCCGGCAGGGTGTGGCATAGAAACCTGTGACCCCATAAAACTCACCTTATTAAACATAATCACTGGATCAGAAAATACCTTTTTAAAGGCCCAAACAAGACTAAAACTAGGAATTAGAATATACAACCCATCGGGGCCAGACCCAGGGGACCTCATACTTGTCCAACTGATCCCAGTAACCCAACCCCCAGAGAAAACCCTTATGAAAAATATCAGCAAAGCTGCCCAGACGCTAAAAGCCAAAGTTAGGACTCTCCCCCGCAACGTCCTTTTGAACCAGGTTTGAAATTTCCACCAACTCCTAAATGAATCCCGGCCCGACATAGCTGCATCCTAACCATCTTCCCCATACCTGTCCCATGGAACGTAACCCTCCTGACCCATGACAGCTCTGCGGCAGGGACCAGGCCCCTCCCAGTCTGCATAAACGAACCTCCAGGAAAGCTAGCTAACTGTAAAAGCATAACTACCAGGTCTCCTTCAACCAATTAACCTGGAAGGGCTAACTGTAACACCACCCACCCACTCAATGAGCCTGACCGATGTGCCACAAGCTCCACGATTTGGGTCTGTGGCACCAACGCCTACCGGTGCCTACCCCAGGATGGCCAGAGCATCTGTTACCTGGCTTGGCCAGTATCATCATTCTCAGTGCATGGAGATGAATTGCCTGGAGAGCTCTCCCAAGCCAAATGAGCAATACAGGCAATTCCAATACTCAGACCAGATAGACTCTTGGCAGAAGTGGTTTTACAAAACAGGTGAGGATTAGACTTGCTCACTGCAGATTCAGGGGGATCTGCCAAGCCCTGGGGGAAGAACGCTGTTTCTATGAAAATTCCTCAGGGATAGTTAGAGACAAGGTGGCCCTACTAAAAGAATGAGCCAAAGACCGCTTAAACCGTGTATACCAGGCATCTGCCAACAGGAACTACTTCCAGTACCTCCTTTCCTGGATTTTGCCATTCATGCCAGTAATAGCCTCAGTCTTCTTCCTCTTAACTTTAGGGCCATGCATTCTACGGTACCTAACACAATACATCACTTCCTGCTTAAATGCCTTAAAACACCAGGTGATGCTCGTGTTAAATATCAGCCCTTGGAGACTACAGAAAAATCCCCATTTTAGCTGATGATGCCCCATAAAAAATTATACGGGCATCAAAGTGGGGGATGTTAAAGAAAGGCCCAAGGCCTTAACCCCCCTCAGCAGAAACCCACAGCTTTAAGAAAATAAGCTCCCCTTGGTCCCTTTCTCCCTTCCTCCCCTTTTCTCCCTGGAATCCACATCATTAGGAAGATAAGCACTCCCTGCCTGCCCCTTTCAACTGGAATTTACAACTCTAAACAGATAATGACTCTTTTCCTCCCTAATAGCCTTCTGCTTTAGGAAGATAAGCTAACCTCACTCCTGCTTTTGTAACCCTGCCTGCCTGCTTGCTTAGGAATTTGCCCACTTGGAGTTCCTCTTAGAGTTCCTATATAAACTTATGAAAATCAAGACACGGCGCTCAGATTTTTGGAGACTTGACTCTCTCTGGGCCCGTGCGTAATAAAACTTCGTTCATCTGCCCTCTCAGAGTGCCGCTTGGGTTTCATTCCATCTGCAGCAACAATAGAGGAACATTCTTGTATTTGTACAATTAACCACAATCCTTATCCACCTCTGGGTTCACTATGTTATTCAGCTCCTAGATTATTCTCAAGCTTTCTTTCAATTGACATTTATATCCTGTATTAGTCAGCCAAAGGGGTGCTGATCCAAAGTACCAGAAATCTATTGGCTTTTATAAAGGGTATTTATTTGGAGTAAAAGCTTACAGTTACACGGTTCTAAAGAGGCCAGCTCAAGTTTGCTTCCTTACCAAACTCTGTTGCCACATGTTGAAGCAAGATGGCAGGCAACATCGCGAGGGTTCAGCCTTCCTCTTCCCTCTTAAGTCTCCATGGGTCCAGCTTCTTCCCATCTCAGCTGTAGGCTGGCATAGGGCTCGTCTTTCTTCCTGGGACTCCATTCTTTCTGGGCTCAACTGTTCTGGTCTCTTCTCAAGGTCAGCTATAAACTATCAGGCAAATGGCTTACCTCTTTTCCCGGGGCCTCTGCTGTGTCTATGGAGCTGTCTCTCTTCCTCTTTTCTTCTGTGTATCTACTTCTCCGTGTGTGTCCATTTTTATAGCCCACCAAGGGGGCAGGGATACAGCCCTGCACACCCTAATGTATCAAAGCCCTAATCTTGATTTAATATAATGAAAGGCATCTCAGCTGCATCTAATACAATCAAAGGGTATCACGCCCAGAGAAACAGACCAGTTTACAAACATAATCAAATATCTTTTTTGGAATTCATAAATAACATCAAACTGTTACACATCCCTAGACTACCGCTTTTAACCACAATCCCATTTATAAACCAGCCATGTTATTTACACTCACTATGTGTTTCCATATACTCTATCCATTTCCAGGTGCCCAAGTCCCTTGTGTTCCCTCTCTGGCCAACAAAACATTGCTGTCACCACAGATATATCCCGATCAGCATGAAGGATGGGCTCCTGCAGCTGCAGAGCCTGCTCCCACCAAGAACCTTCATCTGCGTTGGAACAGACCTCATGGCATTAGGGCAGGGCTCCAGAACTTGAGGAACTCATGCTACATGAATGCCCTCTAGTGCCTGACGTATTCACCTCCCCTCATCAACTATCTGCTTTGCAGCAGCACTCTTGGGCCTGTGGGCAGCAGGGATCCTGTATCATGTGCACCATGCAAGCTCCTATTGTTTGGACCCTCTCTCATCCTGGGAGGGTGTTCAAGCCCCCTCCTCCACTGCCTAGGGGCTTCCATAGGTAACAGCTGGAAGATGCTCATGAACTCCTTATGTTCACTCTGGACACCATGGAGAAAGCATGCTTCCATGGGCACAGGCAGTTAGACTACCGCTCCTCACACACCTCCCTCATCTGTCAAATCTTTGGAAGGCACTGGAGACTTGAATCAAGTGTCTCCACTGCCATGGAGGTGTTTCTGACACCTTTGACCCTTACCTGTTTATTCTCCTGGATATTCAGGTGACTCAGAGTGTGAAGCCTGGTCTAGAACAGTTGGTGAAGTCTGATAAGCAGGACGGTGAAGATTCCTCTCTTTGCAGCACATGTGCAAGGAAGGTGTAGGTGTCCAAGAACTTGACTGTGCACACCTCACCAAAGGGTCTTATCCTTGTCCTGAAATGCTTCTCAAATTTCACAGGAGACAAAATTGAGAAGCATGTGCAATATCTGGAGTGTCTCCACATGCAAATATACACGTCACAGACAAATGGCCCACCACTGTTTTATGGTCTCTATGCTGTGCTGGTCCATATGGGATCCACTTGTCACACAGGGCATTACCTGTGTTACATCAAAGCTGGGAGCAGCGAGTGGCATAAAATGGATGATGCTAAGGTCTCGGCCTGTCACGTTACTTCTGTCCTGAGACAGCAAGCCTATGTCCTCTTCCACATCCGGAAGAGAGAATTGCA
>JAKSZT010053928.1:53056615-53114560 GCA_026826555.1 Tolypeutes matacus | reverse complement strand
ATTGGAACTGTGTTAAATCTGTATATCTCTTTGGCGATAATTGTCATCGCTTTTATGTTTAGTCTTCTGGTCCATGAATATGATACATTTCTCCATTTTTTTAGATCTACTTTGATTTCTTTCATCAGCGTTTTGTAGTTTTCAGCATGTAATTCCTGCACGTTTTGTTAGATTCACATCTAAGTATTTCATTTGTTGAGCAATTGTAAATGGTATGGTATTTTTCATTAGAAAAGTTGTGAGTGTACAAAACAATCAAGCATAAAATGCAGGATTCACGTACACCACCCCCACCACCAACACCTTGCATTGGTGTGAAACATTTGTTACTATTGATGATAGCACTTTTTAAATAATTGTACTATTTTTTAACAAGGTTACCTTTGTTATAATTGATGAAAGATTATTAAAATAGTTCTTATCACCCATTATTTACATTAGGTATATTTTTCCCATATACCACCACCCTATTATTACCATCTTCTATTGGTATTGTATTTTTAATTCAATATCCACATGTTTATTGCTAATATATAGAATTTACAATTCATTTTTGTATATTTAGCTGGTATCTTGAGACCTTGATGAACTCAGTTCTAGGAGATCTTCTTGTGTGATGATAATCCTGTCATCTGCAAATAGGGACAATTTTACCCCTTCCTTTCTGATCTGTATGCCTTTTATTTCCTTTTCTTGCCTTATTGCACTGGCTCGAATTTCTAGCACTATGTTGAATAAAAATCATAAATGTAGACATCCTAGACTTGTTCCCAATCTTCAGAAAAAGCATTCATCTTTCAACATTACGTATAATGTTAGCTGTAGGTTTTTTGTAGATGCTCTTAAGCTGAGACAGTTCACTTCTATTCCTATTTTACTGGGAATTTTTCTCATAAATGGATGTTGAACTTTGTCAAAAGCCTTTTCTGCATCAAATAACATAATCATGTGATTTTCCTTTTTAACTTGTTAATATGGTGGATTACTTTGATTGATGTTTCAAATATTGAACCAGCCTAGCATCCCTTGAAAAATCCCACTTGGTATATCATTATTTTTTTATATTGCTGAATTCCAGTTGCTAATATTTGTTAAGAATTTTTGCATCTGTATTTATGAGGGATATTGGTCTATAGTTTTCTTGGTTTTGTACTTCTTGGTCTGGTTTTGGAATAATACTAGCTTCACAGAATTAATTGAGAAGTGTTTCCCAAACTCTTCTGTTTTTTTTTTTTTTTTTGGAAAAGATTGTGTAGAATTGATATTAATTCTTCTTAAATGTTTGGTAGAATTCTCTAGTGAATGCATCTCGGCCTGGAGATATCTTTTTTGGGAGCTTTTAAATTACTGACAATCCTTAATAGTTCTAGGGCTTTTCTAATTATCTACTTCATATTGGGTAAGTGGTGGTATAATTGTAGATCAGTCTATTTTTCTTTTCAGTTCTAATAGTTTTTGCTTCACATACTTCACAGCCTTCATGTTTGGTGCATAAACAAATTTAGGATTGCTAGGTCTTTTCAATGGATTGACTCTTTTATCAGTCTATAATGTCTCTCTGTCTCTGGTAATTGTCTTTGTTCTGAAATTTACTTTATCTGATTTTCATATAGTCACTTCTCTTTTCCTTTATGTTTGTATGCTATATCGTTTTCCATCCTTTTAATATTCAGCTTGCCTATATTATTATATTTGAAGTGAGTTTCTTCTAGACAACATATATTTGGAGGATGTTTTTTAATCTAATATACTAATCTCTCTTTCAATTGGCATATCTTGATCATTTGTATTTAATGTAAGAATTGATATGTGAGGGCTTGGTCTGTCATTTTATTTTTTATTTCCTTATCTGTTTTTCGATTCTCTGTTTTCTTTTTCTTACCTTTCCTGTGGATTACTTTCTCAGAATTCCATTTTGATTTACCTATAGATCTTTATTCCTTTTTTTCTTTGTGTGTCTATCTCTTTGAGTTGTCTTTTTAGTGGAGACTCTTGTACCATTTCCTTTCTTTTTAGGGAACTTCTTTTTTTTTTAATAAAATTTTATTAAAGTACATCATTCATACATGAACATACATAAACAATAAGTATGTAGTAAAATTTGTGAATTTACAAAACAAACATGCCTATCATCATACATATCCCCATCACCAACATCTTACATTGTCGTGAAACATTTGGTACAAACCATGAAAGAACATCATCAAAATATTACTAACCATAGTCCATTGCTTACATTTGCTATATTTTCCCCCCAATCCACCCAATCATTAACACCCTATATTAGTGCTATATGTTTACTAATGTTCATGAAAGAATGTTCTTATGTTTGTCCTGTTCACCACAGTCCATCATCCACCACTGGATTACCTGTGTTATACTGTCCCATGCTTTGTACAATCCATTCAAAGTATATACTCAGTGGCTCTCATTTTCATCACAGAGTTGTGCTGTCATCACCTCAGGCAATTTTAAAACGTTTCCATTACTCCAAAAGGAAAAATCCCAGATCCTCTTATATTTCCCTATTGTCCCTTAGTATTGAAAAAATGACTTCTTGCCATGGCTTCAAAATATTACAATATTATTATTAACTATCTTCCATAAGTTACACTAGTTATAATTTTCCCATAAAAGAAAGGAGGCTTTACCTCCATTTTATAGATGAAGCCACCAAAGTTCAGAAAAAATCCATTGTTTACCTAATATCTTGCTGCTTGCACATTGCAGTGATTTTTTAAATAATTTTTTAAAAAGATACTTAGATTACATAAATGTTACACAAAAAGTATAGGAATTCCCATATGACCCACTCCCCACACTTTCCACACCCTCCCACATAAACAACATCCTTCATTAGTGTGGCACATTCATTGCAATTGATAAACGCATCCCAGGGCATTGCCACTGACATGGACCGTAGTAAACGTTGTAGTCTACACTCTCTCCCACACAATTTTGCATGTTATGGGACGATATAAAATGGCCTATATATGTCGTTGCAATGTCATTCAGGATGATTCCCAAGTCCCAAAAAAGCCCACGCATTACACCTCTCTTTCCCTCCCCCTGCCCCCAGAGCCTCCAGTGGCCACTGCCTCCACATCAATGTTATAATTTCTTGCATTGCTAGAATCACAATAAATCTATAGTAGAATACTAATAAGTCTACTCCAGTCTATAGCTCATTCCCCAATCCTGAAGATTCTGGGATGGTGATGTCCACTCCACCTCTAATTAAGAGGGGGCTTCGATCCCATACAGCTGATGGACAGGACTCTCTTGCTTGCAGTTGTCGGCTCTCTCATTTCCTTGGTATGGTGGTTGTCAATCCTCACCTCCTTGTTAGTTGTCCTGGATGAGTCCAATGAACTGGAGAGTAGATGTTGCACTCCTCTGGGGCTCCAGGCCCAGCTGGCACATGGACAGCCCAAAGATTCCAGTCTCTTGGATGTACATGTACAACCTCCAGCATCAAGTATAGGTTTAAATAGAAGGCATAGATGAGCCATGTGTAGGGAAGCCATAGTTGAGTCCAACTCTTTCACTCTCAGGAGCACAAACCAAAGTTGGGCCTACTGGCAAGGCACCAAACTCTGGAGCTGTCTTCTCTGACCATAGAACCTGGGTGTCTCCACAGCCCTCAGGAGCCCCACTATTTGGGGTAGTATCCACTTTGGCAGGATCTATGAGATCCTGTTGAGATGTGCATAAGTGTTACCTCTGGAATGACCTCCCGACTCACTTTGAAGTCTCTTAGCCATATAAACTCATTTGTCTTTACCTTTTCCCCCTTTTATTTGAGGTCTTTTTCCAGTTGCATTGCTAGTTGGTGCTTGGTAGTAATCACTTGGTGCCAGGGAGGCTCATCCCCAGTGGTCATGTCCCACCCTGGGGGGAAGGTAATGCATTTATATGCTGAATTTGGCTTAGAGAGAGGCCACATTTGAGCAACAAGGAGACTAGAGAACTTCTTTTAGACATTCTTTTAGGGCAGGTCTGCTGGTGACAAATTCTCTTAGTTATTCTTATCTGAGAATGTCCTGATTTCCCCTTCATTTCTGGAGGATATTTTTCTGGGTGTGGAATTCTGGATTGACAGTTCCTTGCTTTCAGCACCTAAAATTATTGTGCCACTATCTTCTGGTTTCCATGATTTCTGATGGGAAATTAGTTGTAATTATATTTGTCTTCTTTAGGTAAGGTGTAGTTTTTCTCTGACTGCTTCCCAGAATTTTTCCTTGTCTTTAATTTTCAAAAATTTTATTATAATATTTTTGTTGTGGATTTCTTTAAGTTTATCATATTCAAGGCTTGTTCAGCTTCATGAATCTATAAGTTATGTGTTTTTCCAAATGTGAGAAATTTTCAGCTATTATTTCTTTCAGTACTCTCTCAGCCCCACCCCCTTTCTCATCTTCTTCTGAGATTCTGATGAAAAAATGTTAGATCTTTTGTTATAGTCCCACAATCCCTGAGGTAGGGTCTGTTCTTTTTCAATCTACTTTTTTTCTCTTGCTCAGATTGAGTAATTTATTTTCTTTTTTTGTAGATTTACTGAAAACTTAGTCTGAAAATACAGAGTTCCCATATATCCCCATATTATTAACAATTTGCCTTAGTGTGGTACATTTGTTACAGTTGATGAAAGTATATACTATAATTGTACTATTAATGATAGTCCGTATTTCTATTAGGGTTCAATGGAGTAATTTATTTTGTTCTATCTTCCAGCTAATTGATTCTTTCCACCATCATCCCTCTCCCCACCCCCAACCATTCTGCTGCTGAGCCCATCCACTGAATTTTTCAGTTTCATTGCTGTGGTTTTCAGTTCTAAAATTTTCATTTGATTCTTCTTGATATCTTTTATTTCTTTGCTAAGCCTCTTTTTTTTTTTTTTTTTTTTGGCTGATTTTTATATTTTTAGAAATGTTTCAAGCATGTCCAAAAGTGCTCATTGATGCATTTTTACAATGACTGCTTTAAAGTCTTTCTCATTTCATTCTAACATGTCATTTCAATGTTGCCATCTATTGTCTTTTTTTCAATTTGGTCAGATCAAATCGATCTTTGATTGGAAATTGGATATTTTTGTTTTATGCTATGAGAGTCTGGCTCTTATTTAAACCTTCTCTTTTAGTTGGTGCTTTCTGTTCAGGGGAAGTAGGGGGTGCTGCCCTGTTAGTGTCAGGTGGAACTAGAAATCACCTTCCCTGTGCTGCATCATTTGACAACTGTTGGGCAGAGGTGCAAGTGTCACTCCTCACAGAATCTCCACTGACACCATGGTTGGGAAGAGCCTCATTACCACATGGCAGGAATGGAAGTTCTGGCTCCCTACTTGGCCTTCTCTGACACTACACTGGCAGGCGTCTGAGAGCCTCATTAGAGCCTGGCAAGCATGTAAGTGCAGGATCCCTCTCAACCTTTATGGGCATGGGGAGAGGGAGGGGTCACAGTGGCTTCTGTGTTCTTTGGCTGAAGTAGAGCATGTTTTGTCTAAACGTTTTCTGTCTTGCTAGGCTGCCCTTTCCTGGTTCTTTGTCTGGAGAGAACAGGCTTTGTCTGAGTCCATGTATGTTTCTGTGTTGCTGACTTTTTCAGTTCCAAGCCTGAGATATACAAGGCAAAAAGGAACCCAGGGAACTCACTGCCACATAGTTCTCGGGTCCTGAGGTCCCCAGCCAATCTGCCTTCTTTTCTCCACCTTTCAGTGTCATCTTATATTTCTTTTATATGTAACATTCAGTGTTTTAGTTGTCTCATTTTCTTTCTACATAAAGCTTCCCCCTTTATAGGATGGATTCCCAGAAGTAGAGTCAGTTGGCCAAAGGGTATGAACATTTAGGAAATTTACTATATATTATTACATTTCTTAAATGCTTGTACCTGTTCACACTACCTCCAGCAATCTCTCCCTTTTAAGAGCAACCTTAGTTTCAAAGGAACCCAGGGAATTCACTGCCACATAGTTCTAGGGTCCTGAGCACTGCACAGAATGTTTGCCTACTTGAGATTCTCAGTGAACTAAAGACAATTCCTGTTGACCTATAGGTGTACTTTTCCACTCAACTAAAAAGCCAGAGAGTGCCAGACAAGAACCCCACAAGGAGGAAGACAAGCATGTGTCGGGATGTGGGCTAATGCCAGCTCTTAACAATTAACAATATTCTTAGGGAAAATGCTTGTTTCATGTGAGAGTCTGAAAAACCAACAATGTGATTAAATCCTTTGCTCTACTGTGGTGGGAATGAAATGGAAGCTCAGGGGTGAGGGCTGGGAAGTGGGCTGGGGAAAGAATGACATAATGTGGTCATGGCCAGGTCTTGTCAGGGCTGGTCACAGGCTCTGGGCCAGGGTAGGTGAGCAGGCGTTTCAGGGGGACTGCAACCCTGGCCAGTCAGTATCAGGAAGTGGAGGGAGAAAAACAGCTCTGCAGGTGATGGAAGCTTTGTGACTGCATGAGTGAAGGGTGCTAAGACGTGGAAGATCCAAAACTGGAGATAGCCATGGTTTTTTCGTTTGCCTTTGGAATCATTTGAATACAGTGCTGACTTAGTTTTCCTTTTCTGGCCCAGAGCTTCTGTTTATTTGGGCCACTTTTGGAGTCTGGCCTTGTCCCTAGAGACTTCACCCCCTGCTCCATTTTGTTGGGAATTTCCATGTATGAAACATTAGTATAGCGTTGACAAGGGTGCTATAAAACCTCATCGTAGAGTGTTTGGAAAGCTGGTGCCTGAAATCAGGAGCCCTGGGTGTATGACCCACCACCATGGGCCTCAGTTTAGTTTTCTGTCACTTTTTAATAGGGTTATTGAGAGAACTGAATAGTTAATGTATGTGAAAGGACTCTGTAATATTAAAATTACATAGTGTGTTTTTAAAAAAGGAAGGACAGTTCATTCATCTGCTCAGTTGTTCACTCAATGTATTTATCAAATCTCGGCACAAATGCATAATGGAGCCACGTGATGGAATCCACCCTAGGAAGAGCTAGGGAGCCAGGACTGTCAGCCGTCCTTCCTCCACCCTCCTGTCCAACTCCTTCCTGCAGCCGCTTTCCATTTGGGCTGGATGTCAATGTCTTTTGTTAGACAGAGGCAGGGTCTAGTGTAGGTTTCATAGAACTTGTCTGAGTCAAGACAAGCCTTTCGAAAACTGAGATAGCCATGAAGTTGGGGCAGAATAAACTAAGTCCTACAGACTACTACTAAGATCCCCAGAAAGCAACTAGGCTTGGAGCCTTGATAAGCCTTTGAGCATGATTTGCGATAGACAAGGTGCTGGTTCTCTAGTGCTCCGGCTGTCCCAGCAGGGCTCTGACCGCTATCCTGGGAGTGGCTGCCTCTCCCTCCTTGCAGACGAGGAGCACCTCGTGGGGGGGACTTTGCTTACTCATTTTGAATCCCCCTTGGTTTAGCCCCTTTCTTGTTCATAGAAAGTCCTCCTGCCCAACTACTTCCTGCAGACACTTTCCATTTCTTTGGGTTGGATGTAGATGTCTTTTGTGGGATAGGGGGAGTGTAGGCTTCAAAGAACTTGCCTGAGTCAAGACAAACCTTTCAAAAAGTAGAATCGAGATCACGGCAATGATGAGCATTATTTGTTTCGGGTCTGCAGGCCAGAGCCCTCCCCCGACTGTGTGACGTGCTCCAGGTGCTGTGGGAGGAACGTGACCAGTGCCTGCAGGAGCTCTCCAGAGGGAGCGCAGAAGACCTGGGCATGGAGCAGCCCACGCCAGGTAACAGCCACCTCAGCATTGGCTCCACTCGTGGAGCTGGGTCACGTTCAGTCTGTTGGCACCTGGGAAGCTTGTCCTCTGGGCTAGGATGGGTATAAGTGGGTGGTCCAGCTGTGTTCAGGCAGGAGTGATTCTGATGGAAAGTCCACACACATCCAGAAAGACAGGTGGTGATCACTCTTCCTTCTCTCTGGGAATGTTCTGCTAAGGAAGAGGCAGAAACCCAGAATGATAACTAAAAGAGAGCTTTGTTTAGCTAAATGGATACTTGTAAGAATTTAGATCAAGCAATCACAGTAGTTGAGTAATAACAATATAACAAAGAGAAAAGGGTTAATTAGATAACAGGAAAAATGAAAGTGTATGTACAATCACTCACCAAAGACTAGCAATTTATTTGACAATTGATATGTAGATGATCTAACATTAATAAACAAACAATCACAATTATTGATTACTCACAATATAATGCAATAAACCAATTAGATAGTTCAATAGAAAGAGAGAGAGAGAGTATATTTACAAACACTAACCAAACCAGGGGAAAATTCAACATCTGGTATTTCACAAGGCTAGGAAGTCCCATTCACAAGCCGGCCAGAGTCCCGATTGGAAACAACACCGGGAGAAGCGTCCAGCACCCTTCCTCAGGGTGAAAACAACACCTGAGAGAAGTGTTCTGCCTTAGGGTAAAAACAACACCTGAGGAAGCAGATGTTGCTCAAGTGATTGGGCTCCCATCTACCAAACAGGAGGTCCAGGGTTGGATTCCCGGACCTGTGCGGCGAGCTTGCCTGAGCAGAGAGCTGGCCCACGCAGGAGTGCTGGCCCGCGTGGAGACCTGCCGCAGCAAGATGATGCACCAAAAAGAGACACAGAGGAGAGACAATAAGACCAGGGAGCTGAGGTGGCACAAGAGATTGAGCACCTCTCTCCCACTCTGGAAGGTCCCAGGATCGGTTCCCAGCATCACCTAAAGAGAAGACAAGCAGATACAGAAGAACACACAGAGAGCAGACAGCAAGTGTAAGTGAGGGGGAGAAAAAAAAAAAAAAATCTTTAAAAAAAAAAACACCTGAGCAAAGCATTCTCCCCAGGGTGGGACTTCTACAAGCAGTTTTGGGGCTGCCCCTTTTAAGGGATTCTGAATCTCAGAACTCTTGCCAGTCTTGCAATTTGTGCATGGGAAAGTTTTGACATGGCTGTCTGTGTGCCTGCAGGCATGACCTTCAAACACATCCTTCCACTGACCAGACCCCAGTTAACATTCCTTGGTACCTGTGGGAAGAAAACTCGAGGCACCTGCACATTCTTTACTATTGGTTCACAATTCTTAACCCATTCCCTACTTACATTTATATATTTATATCAGGGCATGGAGGTACAGCCAGGGTTGTCTCACCATTAGAGGCTGCATGATTGCTTCACCAAGGGAGAGGTCTGGTTACTTTTAGGGAGGAGTTTGGGAATTCTTTTTAAAGGCAGTGTACTTCTCAGCCATTCTATCTCCTTCACTGCCAGTTTGATGAGTGAGGTTGTAGGAAAGGCAGCCTGAGGTCAGAAAAGCCTGGTCCTGTGCTGGCTGAGGCGCACTGGCTGGGTGACCTTGGGCAAATTATTTAGCCTCGGTTTACCCGTCTCTAAAATGGAGGTGACAATGCCCACTTCAAGACTGGAATGATAAATGAGATTAAAGAATGTAAAGTGCAGGTGTTCATAAACACTATTAATTTAGATATTTTTTATTATTAATAATCAATCATTGGAATATTAAGCCAATATTTAATTGTTAATTTTCTTTCTGTTCCCTTCTTTAACGTCTCATCTTTGCTCTCCATCATCTATGGATAAGGAGGAATATAGCATTAACCCATTACTGGGACTCAAACAAATACTGTTCAGAAATGTTCATGGCAGCACTATTCACAATTGCCAGAAGGTGGAGGCAGCCCAAATGCCCATCAGTGAATGAAGGGATTAAAAAATTGTGGTCTATCCATACAATGGAATGTTATTCAGCCATAAAAAGGAATGAAGTACTGATATGTGCTCTAACATGGATGAACCTGGAAGACATTATGCGAAGTGAAAGAAGCCAGTTACAAAAGGTCACATATTGTATGATTCCATTTATATGACACATCCAGAATAGATAAATACAGAGAATCAGAATGCATACAAGTGGCTGCAAGCAGGAGCTGGAGGAAAAGGGGAGGTGGGGAGCCACTGCCTGATGGGTACCGGGTTTTGCTTTGGAGTGATAGAAATGTTTTGCAACTACATAGAAGTAGTGATTGCACAAAATTGTGAATGCACCAAAAGCCACTGAATTGTGCACTTTAAGACGGTCAATAGTTAATTTTTTGTGGATTTTACCTCAATTTAAAAAAAAAAGAGAAATGAAAAGAAAAGAAGCCAGAATTTTAAATTAGACAGGCTGTATGATCATGAACAAATTAATTAATGTCTCTGGGCTCCCATTTCCACATCTATTTCTGGGTTGGTGTGAAATTAAAAGCATTTATTCAACAAATATTTATTTAACAATAGCTGTTGTCAGGTGAGAATAGTAAGAATAAAGGATACAGTGGTGAGAAGAGAGGCATGGAGACAACTTTCATATCACACAGGATCATGTTTGACTGCACTGGGCAGAAGTTCCATGCACCAGCTTCACCTTTAGGAGTTTGTTTTCTGCACATTACGAAAAATCCAGAGCTGGCGCTAAGTTTCTTCAGTGCTTGGGTGCAAAGTGGGCTCCACTGACTGGAGAAAGCCCCAGACAAAGGAATTCAGGGGCTGGCAGTTGGAGTAGCCAGAGGCAGGAGGAAGACCGGGTAGATGTGGTGGAGAGAGGCCAAGGAGTTTGGATGCGGGAGTGAGCTTTAGCCAATTCCCTCTCCACCGTGTGTGGGATGGGGACAGAATGGCCGGCTGACCACCTGGTCCCCAAAGTGCACTCTCAATCATTGTTTGGGCCATTTCTTCCCCTCCGCTGTCACTGAAAGATGCTTTGGGGAAGCCAGACCTGGGCCCTCATGGTGGGTACAACTGAGCCAGAAGCCCCTGATTTTCTGCTGCCCCAGAAACTGTATTTTCAACAACTGGAAAGCAAGTCACCAACAAGGCCAGGCAATCACCTTGTGCCTCGAAGCCTCCAGATGAATGAATTATGCCCTGAGACATAAGACCGGAATGCCAAGACTCCGAGAGAAGATAGTGAACTTTAATTCACGCCGAGGAGTAACAGACGGTTATTTTTAAAATTACATGTTGCAAACATTCCATCGCCCTCCAGTGGTTCCTGGATAAGGTCCAGCTCCTGACTTGGCGCTTTTCCCCACCTCACTCCAAACACTATCCCTTGAGTCGACCATTTGCTCTTAATTTCCCATGTCAGAGTCTCTTAAGGCTCCAGGGATTTGCACTTGTCGCTCCATCTACCACGCCCTTCTCTGTCTCCTGCACTCTGCAAATCTCCACTCACCTTTTTAGACTCCTCCGGGAGCGATTTCCAGGATGCCCAAAGCTCCGTGGGTTTGGATGCTCACCTCAGCTCCTGCAGGGCCACCTGTTCCTCTCTCCTGGCACCTCTGCACTGCACTGTAAGGAGGTCCATGCTGGACTGTCCCTGCCCCAGCCTCAAGGCAGGTGCTAACAGTGCCACTTTCCTCTTCCTCTTGGTGCATGTTTGTTGACTGACTTACTGAGTGACTACAGACTCTTTTTTTTTTTTTTTTTTAAAGATTTTTATTTATTTATTCATTTATCCCCCCCTTGCTGCTTGTGCTCGCCGGGTCAGCCAACCACGCCGCGCGGGCGGGCCTGCCCTCACCAGGAGGCCCCGGGAACCGAACCCGGGGCCTCCCATATGATAAACGGGAGCCCTACTGACCGAGCCACAGCCGCTTCCCGACTACAGACTCTTGACTGAGCAGGCTTGGTGGGGAGAAAAGAGAAAACAAGAGAACCGACCCCAAGGAGAGAGTCAGAGAGGCAGCAGAGCCTTTGAGGTAGCCGAGACCCCCCTCCAGAGGATGTGGATGGCCTGCCAGCTTGCCCAGCTTGTCACAAATTAGCCAAGGTGAGCAGCATGGCTGTATCAGCCCATGGAGGGAGGCATAGGCGAGCCCCTTGTCCTCCTTGGTCTTCCTGTGAGAAGCTTTGAGCTTGCTCTGCTGTCCATCCTTCCCCTGCCTCTGGGTTGGCTGGTCCCTTTGGCTGGGCCTCCTGGTCGACCTCGTGGGTACCCCAGCATTGCTGTGAGGGTCCCACCACACCAGGGAGATTCACTCATGGTAGCAGGCGAGGAAGGTTGGTTGTGAGCTCTCGGGGACCCAGCATCCAAGCTAAAGAGCAGACAGAGCCAGGGTGAACCTCAGCACTGCTGCTTCTCCTTGTGCCACCTCGGGCAGCTGTCTTCACGCCTCTGCTTCTCAACCTGCTTATTTTTAAATGGGGATAATAATCGTGTCTACCTCATAACATTGCTGTGGGGAATAAGAGCTGAACATGCAGAAGCTCAGTGCCTGGCATGGGGTAGTCCCTCCCAAGAAATGGCAGCTAAAGACCCAAAATAGGGGAGTGGGTATAGCTCAGTGGTTGAGCACCTGCTTCTCATGTACAAGGTCCCAGTTTCAATCCCCAATACTTCCTAAAAAACAAACAAACAAAAAAATCACCTAGCAAAACCCAGTGCTAGAAGCCGGTCAGAGCCGTGAGGTCAGCTGGGAGAAAGTGTTTAAAGGACAAGGCCCCAGCGTGCTCCGCCTTGGAGAGGCTGGGCCCAGAAGGATGAGCCAGGCCAAGAGAGCGAGGAGATTGCTGTGAGGTGGGAGAACCAGGAAAGGGGGGGGGGTTGAGGAGAAAGGGCTCCCCCCATTGGGCTAGATGCTTCCGAGAGAGTAAAAGGGGTGAGGATTGAGAAACGGCCATTGGCTTTGGCCATGGGAGACCCCGGCACAGGCACAGCAGCGGGAGCCTGGCTGGAGCCAGTTAGTGGCGGAGGTGAGAGGGAGGGTGGGTGGGATGAAAGGCCCCCCGGGAGCTCTGCTGGTAAGAACAGCAGAGAGGGGCTGTGCAGTCACGGGAGGGTTTTGATTTTTTTTTCAATATGAGTGATGTTAAGGCCTGTTTGTGTGCCAGTGGGAGCATTCCAGCTATGGAAGGCACCCTGCTTCTCCAGCGGATGTCACGCAGCATGGGCCCCACACTCAATGCCCCATGACCGACCTTGGGGCAGTTTTCATTTTTAACAACTTTATTTCAAATTCACAAAAATAGAAGAACAGAAAAGGGCATCTCAACAAGTTATAGAAACATTACCCCTAAAAAGTCCTTTTTCAGACACTTTTATCTCATCTAATTCCCACTGCTCAGTTGCTCATGAAGTGTTTAGAAAGCTACACAGAAAAACAAAGATTAAATGACATACTAAAGAACTCCTTATTAATGAAAAAAAATGAAGAGAAAAAAATGCTTAATCACATTCATATCTCACAAAACCAAACCCCATATTCTTTTTTTTTTACCTTTAGAATTAATATAGTACACACTTTGCTTTGGCTACAAAAACATTTCCATGTTAACTATAGTCCATAAATGACATTAGTTATATTTTTCCCATCTATCACCACATTCCTAACACCCTGTAGTAGAAAACATTCCTATATTTATATTATTAACGACAATCCTTACCTACTTCCAAAATCACTGTTATACATTCCCAATATTATCCTCCATCTGTCCTCTGACTAACATTAATCTTCCTAGAGTACTCAGTTCAGCCATAATTCCACCCATAAAGCAACAGTGTTTGTTACATTCATTATATGTTACCATCATGTCCAACCATTACCACATATTTACATTTGACCTTATTAAATACTTTTCATACATCCAGCATCTTTTCCCTCTTCTCATCCCACATTCCATCTCCCACCAACCTACAGTTCATAGTCTAACTCTGAAAGTCTACTTAGTGTATTTAGTTCATATCAGTGAGACCATGCAACACTCGTCCTTTTGTGTCTGGCTTATTTCACTCAACATAATATCCTCATGATTCCTCCATGTTGCTTTATGCTTCTCCAACTGATTTCTTCTTACAGCTGAATAATATTCCATCATATGAATATACCACATCTTGTTTATCTATTCTTCAGTTGACAAACACTTAGGTTGTTTTAGCAATTGTGAATAATGCCTCTATGAACATGGTGTGCAAATATCTGTTCATGTCCTTGCTTTCAGTTCTTCTGAATATATTCCTAGTAATGGGATTGCCAGATCTAATGGCAGTTCTATATTTAGTTTCCTAAGGCACCACCAGATCATCTTCCTCAGAGGCTGCACCATTTTACTGTCCCACCAACAGTGAAGGAGTGTTCGTATTTCTCCACATCCTCTCCAGCACTTGAAGTTTTCTGTTCTTTTAATAATGGTCATTCTGTATGGTGTGAGATGATATCTCATTGTAGCTTTGATCTGTGTTTCCCTAATAGTGATGTTGAACATCTTTTCATGTGTCTTTTTGGCCATTTGTTTTTCCATTTTGGAAAAATGTCTGTTCAATTCTTTTGCCCATTTTTTCAAGGGGTTGCTTGCCATTTTGTCGTTAAGTTATATGATCTCTTTATATAACATGGAGATCAATCCCTTATCAGATATATGGTTTCCAAAGATTTTTTCCCATTGAGTAGGCTGCCTTTCTACTTTCTTGACAAAGTCTTTTGAAGCACAAAAGTATTTAATTTTGAGGAAGTCCTATTTATTTATTTTTTCTTTTGTTGCTTATGCTTTGGGTGTAATGTCCAAGAAAGAACCACCAAGCACAAGATCTTGAAGATGTTTCCCTACATTTTCTTCTAAGAGTTTTATGGTTCTAGTTTTATATTTAGGTCCTTTATCCATTTTGAATTAATTTTTGTATAAGGTGTGAGATAAGGGTCCTCTTTCTTTCTCTTAGATATGGATATCCAGTTTTCCCAGCACCATTTGCTGAATAGACTATTCTGACCCAGCTGAGTGGGTTTGACAGCCTTTTCAAAAATCACTTGCCTATAGATATGAGGATCTATTTCCAAACTCTCAATTTGATTCCATTCGTCAATCTATCTTTATGCCAGTACCATGCTGTTTTTTACCACTGTAGCTAGATAATATGCTTTAAGGTCTGGAAGTGAGTCTTCCAACTTTATTCTTTTTAAAGATATTTTTGGCTATTCAGGGGCCCTTACCCGTCCAGCTAAATTTGATAATTGGCTTTTCCAATTCTACAAAGAAGGATATTGGAATTTTTACAGAGTATGTATTAAATCTGTATATCAATTTGTAGATCAATTTGGGATCATCTTAATGGTACTTAGTCTTCCAATCCATGAACACGGAATATTCTTCCCTTTATTTAGACCATCATTGGTTTCATTTAGCAAAGTTGTATAGTTTTCTGAATACAGGTCCTTTATGTTCTTGGTTAAATTTATTCCTAAATATTTGGTTATTTTACTCCTATTGTAAATGGAATCTTTTCTGACTTCCTCCTCAGATTGTTCATTAGTATTTTATAGAAACGCTATTGATTTTTGCCATGTTGCTGAAATTGTCTACATGTTCTAACAACTTTGTTGTGTATTTTTCATGATTTTCTAAATATAGGATCATATTATCAGCTAATAATGGAAGTTTTACTTCTTCCTTTCTTAATTGCTTTAGCTAGCACTTCTAGCATGCTATTGAATAACAGTAGGGAGAGTGGGCATCCTTGTCTTGTTCCTAATCTCAGTGGGAAAACTTTCTGTCTTTCATCACTAAGAACAATGTTATCTGTGGGTTTTTCATATATGCACTTTATCATATTGAGAAAGTTGCTATTTGGGGGTATAATTCTCTATAAATGTCTATCAGATATAGTTCATTTATCATCTTATTCAAGCTTTCTGTTTCTTCATTATCCTCTGTCAAGATATTCTATCTAATGCTGAGAGTGGAGTGTTGAAGTCTCCAACTATTATTGTACAGATGTTTATTTCTTCATTCAGGCTTGCCAGTGTGTGCCTCATGTATTTTTGGACACCTATGTTGGGTGCATAAATATTTATTATTGTTATTTCTTCATAGTGAATTGTCCCTTTTATTAATATATAATGACTTACTTCATCTCTTATAACAGTTTTGCATTTAAAATCTATTTCATCTGAAATTAGTATCACTAAACCTGCTCTTTTTTTTTATTGCTATTAGTGTGCCATATCTTTTTCCAATTTTTCACTTTCAACCTGATTGTGTCCTTACATCTAAGGTGAGTCTCTTGTAGACAACAAATAGATGGCTCGTGTTTTTTATCCATTCTATCAGTTTATGTCTTTTAATTGGCAAGTTCAATCCATTAACATTCAGTGTTACTACTATAAAGGTATTACTTCATCCATTTTATCCCTTGGCTTTCTGTTGTCATATCTTACTATTGTCTGTCTTTTAACCTTTTCAGTTTCTCTTATGTTCTTCATTTCTACACTCTTCTCCAGGGCTCTCTCCCTTGTCTTTTCCTATCAGGTTGTAACACACACTTTAATATCTCTTGTAGATTTGGTCTCTTGGTAACATACTCTGTCAGTTTTTGTTTGTCTGTAAAGACTTTAAACTCGCCTTCATTTCTGAAAGATAGTTTTGCCAGATAAAGAATTCTTGGCTTGCAGTTTTTCTCTTTCAGTACCTCAAATACATTGTACCACTGCCTTCTCACTTCTATGGTTTCTGAAGAGAGATCAGAACTTAGCTTACAAGCCTCCCTTGTAAGCAATACATTGCTTTTCTCTTGCTGCTCTCAAAACCCTCCCTTTATCTTTGGCCTTTGACAATCTGAATAGTAGATGTCTTGAAGTAGTTCTATTAGGATTCATTGTGTTTGGGGTATGTTGTCCTACTTGAGTATCGATATTCGCATCTTTCATAAGAGTTGGAAATTTTTCAGTCAGTATTTCCTCAAATATTCTTTCTACCCCTTTGCCATCCTCTTCTTCTGGGATACCTATAAAATGTATGTTTATGCATTTCATATTGTCATTCAGCTCCTGAGACACTGTCCAATTTTTTGCATTCTTTTCTCTGTCTCTTCTCCTATCATTTCAATTTCAAATGTCCTATCTTTGAATTCACTTATTGTTTTAACATTTCAGATCTGCTGTTATATGCCTCTAATGTTGTTTGTTTGTTTGTGGTTTTTTGTTTTGTTTCTTTTGAGGTACTGGGGCTAGGGATTGAAACTCGGACCTCATATTGGGAAGCTGGTGCTCAACCACTGAGCCCTTTGACTCCTCTGATTTGGTTTTTATGTTTGTTTGCTTGGCTTTTTTTATTTTGTTTTGTTTTGTTTTGTTTTTAGGAGACACCAGGGACCAAACCCGGGACCTCCCATGTGGGAAGCAGGTACTCAACCACTTAAGCCACATCTGCTCCCCTCTAATGTATTTTTAATCTCATCCATTGTGTCTTTCATTCCCATAAGCTCTGTTACTTTTTTGTAGGCTTTCAAGTTGTTCTTTATGCTCACACAATGTCACCTTAATATCCTTTACCTCTTTAGTCATATTTTCTTTATCTCCTAAATTGATTAAGAAGGTTTGTTTGAACATCATTTATTAGTTGCCCTAAATACTGAGTCTCATCTAGATTCTTGGCTTGTTCCTTTGACTGGGCCATATCTTCCTATTTCTTAGTGTGAGTTGTTATCTTTTGTTGAAACCTAGGTATCTGAGTATGTTGATGATTTTGCTCTGTTGATCAAGTTCCCTCTCATGCCTAGTGGTTTTATTTCACAGCTTTTCTTTGATTTTTTATTTAATTTTCCTAAAATTTTAATATTGCCTTGTTTAAGTAATCAAAACTAGCAGAGAGCCACCAATGGGGCCCAATCAGGTCTACTGTGCCTGGGAAAGAATCAGGAGACCAGTGTCTTCCTTTACTTTCTCGAATGGCCAGCAAATGGCACTCCTCAGCAAAGCCTTCCACAGAGATGAATCCTTCAGTTTCCACTACCTCTTCTGAGCTAGCGGATTTTGGTAGTTACATTCACTGAAGAGAATCCACAGTCAGCCTTTCACCACATACTCCCTCTTCCCTGGGAGGAATCTGTCCTTCTCTCTGTTGGCTGCTCAGGCACAGGATTTACTGAGGCTTTTCTCCTTGGGGTGGAGAGTGGGCAGTGTTCCCAGCCTCAGGGGTATCTACTCCTGGTTTTTCCTTTGGCCTCTCCATCTCTGCATCCCCAGTCCCTCCTGGAAATGCGTGCAGCACTTTCCTGTCCTGAGGGTGTCCCCAAAGCCACTCCCTCAGACTTCTTCTACACCTTCTTCCCTATTTTGCCAGAGAGCTATGCCCTGTCTGAGCTACTCTGGTGCCATCTTGGATCCTTCCAAACCTGGGCAGTTTTAAATATGCCCCATTCCAGGTCAATTGAGTTGTAAGCAGGTCTGCTCATCTTTTTTCCTGAGGCTCCCCAGTGGTTCTAAGGTCCAGCCAGAGCTTAGACAGCACATACAGAGCTCCTGTCCTGCTTCTGCCTCCTACTCACTTGGGAGACACAGGCAAGGCCCTGACTGCACCCTTTGGAGCTCACTGTCCTCATGTGAGCAAAGGGCTGCAAGGGAAGGCCTTGTAAAGGGGGAAGGTGGCCAGGCTGACCCCTCCCTGCCTCTGCAGGCTCAAAGAAAAAGATTCTTTTGCTTTAAACACGTAGTTTATGTTGGTGGGACAGTAAAAACGGTGCAGCCACAGAAAACAGTTTGTCGGTTCCTCAGAAAGTTCAACATGGGCCCACCATATGATCTGGTACTTCCACTCTTAGGTATTTACCCAACAGAACTGGAAGCAGGGATTCAAACAGGTATCTGTACCCCAGTGTTCTTAGCAGCACCATTCACAATAGCCAAAAGGTGGAAACAACTTGAGTCCATCAATAATGAATAGATGAACAAAATGTGGTCTACCCATACATTAGAATATTATTCAGTCCTAAAAGGGAATGGAGTTCTTTACATGCTACAGCATGAATTAAACTTGTAAACATTACGCTGACTGCAATCAGCCAGACACAAAAGGACAAATATTGTCTGATTCCACTTATATGGAATATCTAGACTATACCAGGGGGCAGAGGGAGGGAGGAATGGGGACTCCCATGAACTCTGCTTAATGAGTGCAGTTTCTGCTTGAGGTGATGGAAAAGTTTGGGTAGTGGGTGGTGGAGATGGAAGCATTACATTGTGCATGTAATGAATGCCACTGAGATGTTGACTTAAAACTCATAAAAATGGGAAATTTTGTGTTTCCACAATAAAAATTTAAACAAAGACATAGTTTAAAAGCCCCCAAGGCAGGGCATGCCCACGACGCTGCCTGCTCAGCTGAGAGGTTGGGAAAGCAGAGCCAAGGGATCTGAGAATTTAGAACTGATGTGGTGGCCAAGGGGAAAACTCCACAGAAGTCTGAAAAGAACGGAGAAAAGATAAAAGGTTAGAGCTTTGAGGGTGTGTGGGGGTGGGATAGGCTCCACCCATGGTGTTTGCCTCAGAACCCAACCTGGGAGGCAACTGGACTGGGGATTTGTGGGTCTCACGCCAGACCCTAGAGGGCTGGAGGCTGAGGAGACCCAGCTGCGGACCCAGCCTGGACCCTTGGGCAGGCACCGTGGCCACAGAGAGCCCCCCGGGATCATTCCTGCAGCCCCCTGGCTCAGCCACAGCCCAGGGAGGCTCCATCCATGCCCAGTCTCCATCCTGGTGCCTGAGAGGCAGGAGGGGCCAGCGGGTTAATAGTTAAGCCTCCCGCTCCTCCCAGGGGAGGAAGTTAATGTTTGAACACCAGAATAGAGTCACAGGAAATGCCACTCAGCCAGGTTCCACTGAGCCGGGCAGGCTGACCACAAATTAAAGAAATAATTCTTCAGCGATTCCCCATGAGGTGGCCAGAGCCTCCCCAGCATTTTGTGGGAACATTTCGGGGTTACCTTGATAGCTGTATGACTTTCTCCCCAGGCTATTACTCTTTTCACAGAAGCCCACACCCCCCTCAGAGCTGGCTGGTGGAAGGGCTTTGGCTCTCCCTAGGGAAGGAATGTTCCAGAGGGATGGTGTGGTGGCAGGAAAGGTGTGAGCTTGGCAGGCAGACAGACCTGGGCGTGTGTCCTGGCTCTGTCGTTTTTTGAGCTGTGTGACCTTGAGCAAGACACCTATCCTCTCTGGGCTTAGAGTCCTCGCCTTCAAAATGGAAACATACCACCCCCTTTTCTCCCTGTCTCTGTCCAGCTGGTGCCAGCTCCCTCAGAGTGTGGAAGGGGCAACGTGCTGGCTTTAATGTAGTTTTCTTTTAACAAACAGTCCCCACTCCCCTTCTGGAGTCCCTTTCTGGCTCCTGATGTCCTTTGGCAGCCAAAGCCCCTCCCCACCCAGTTCATCCTCCACCCCCAGCCCTTTCTTTGGCACACTGATTTTGGCTCATTTTTTTAAAAAACTATTAACTTACGTTAGTATAAGCATTTTAGATTTTTTTTTTTTTTTTTTTTTTCGTTCTTAAAACAGCCTGTGCGGTAAATACCATTACTATCCAGACTTTACAGAAGGGGAATCTGAGGCTCCAAGAGGCTCAATATGACACAGGACTTTCAGCCCAAATATTTTGACTCTAAATCCTGAGCATATTCTAGTCTGCAGTCCATTCTGAATAAAGTAATTACAACTGAGCCTCAAACAACTGATGTTCTCACCCCCCAAGATCTTTCTTTTTTGTTGTGGCAAAATACATATAACTTAAAACTTACTATTTAAACATTTCACAGTGTACAATTCTGTACTTTTAGTATAATCACAAAGTTGTGCTACCATCACCATGGCCTAGTTCCAGAACTTTTTCATCACCCCCAAAGAAAAGAAAACCCCATACCCACCTAAAATGTCACTCCCCATGCCCCTCTCCCCGAACTAATCTGCTTTCTCTCTCTACTGATTTGTCTATTCTAGATATTTCATAACAATGGAATCTTATAATATGTGGCTTTGGATCCACCTTCTGAGAAGGGCTTTGCATTAATAAAATAAAATTTTAAAAAAAGATTGTTCATGTCAACCATTAATTAGCATGACACGTAGCATGAAATGAAGAGCTTTAGGCCAGGTGAGAAGAGTTTTTGTGGTCCATGAGGAGGGTCCCATGGGGGCAGCAAAGGCTTTGTACAGCTCCCCAATGGTGCTCGGAACCTCACCTCGAGCTGCGCATCTGGGCAGAGATATGCCTGCCTCCTCCAGGGAAGAGGGCCCTGAGCCCCAGGGTCACGCAGTCCCAGGGATCAAGGGGTCCTTCATCTCATCTGGAGCCTCATCCACTCAGTGTATGAAGCATCCTAATTACATGACTTTCCATTCTCTGCTTGAATACTTTCAGTGACGGGGACCTCACTACTCCCAGGACAGTTCATCCCATCTTAAGGCTTGTGCTTCTTGGTTTGAAGACAAACAGCCCAGACTCTTGAGCTACATCTCTTGTGATGTGGTCTTAGATGCCTTGGTCTCCCTGGGACCCCAGGTGGCCTCTGATCCCATCCTGACAATAGCTTCTGGGTGTGGTCCAGCCATCCCAGAGGAGAGGGGACACCCTTCTTGACCTAGCTACTATACTTGCTTTAGCAAAGTCAAGGAACCCCACCTGGCTGCCCCTGGATGCCCTGGGGGTGGGGTGGGGGCTGGGGCAAGAAGAACAATGAAGCCGGGAGGGAGCCAGGACAACAGCAGCTGAGCTGGAGCTCTTCCCAAAATACTGTGGGATCTGGGTGAAGGCAAAGGGTGCTGTGCAGATGAGAGGGTTGTGGAGGTGGATATGGCAGGTCCCATACCAGGAGAAAGAGTTAACACTGACAAAAGCAGAAGCTAGAGGAGAACAACACTGGGGGCAAGACAAGAAGAGCAGAGGATTCCCTGGTTATCTCCATTAGCAAAGTGAGCAACAGGGGGCTGGGGGTGGGGGGGTGGGGGGAGAATGCAGGGAGAGATGGAGGAAGCACTGCCTGGTGTCCCACCAGCCTGGCCCTGGGGTTCCTGGCTTGCTCCTGGTTGCCTATCACTGCAGCCTGGCACATTGCTCCAGAAATAGCCCTAGGTATTCATCTGAGCTCATTCATAAAGAAACCAAGGACAGGGGGATGGACCTCTGTGCTCTGGATGACGCAGGGCAATTTACAGCTAGCAGAGGGCCCTGGGCTGACCCGGGGAAGCTGGAGATTACCAATGCACTGGCCTGCCCCTCACTCCAGTCCCCTCCCCACCACCAGGCCTGCATTTGGGTCCCACCTCTCCATCCCATTGAGCTTTGAGCCTGGCCCAGGGCCATGGGCTTGGCATGTATAAAGCTGCCAAACCTCTGTCCATAAACTCTATGGGTGAAAATAGGACTTTCTCGATGTTCTAAAACTAATTTTTACTCCATTCCCTTGGAATGGCACAAACTTAAGCCTTGCTGTTTCCTGCCTCTATCCCCCAACTTGCCCAGGGTCCCAGAGCTCCACAGAGTGCCACAGAGTTAGGGGGAGCCTGTCAGGTCTTGAGCTTTGCTCCACACAGAGATGACTGGCAGACCCCTGTTCCAGGCCCTGTGACCGTCTCTGTGCTATGCCGGGTGGCATGGGCTCTGCCAGGTTGTCTGTGATCCTGCCCTGCTAGGTGTGTCCCCAGCCATTTCTCCTCTGGGACATCCTACCACCCAGAGCTGGCTGGGGAGCAGGGGATACACGTCCTTTTCTGGAGTCTTCCATGCTCCTGCTCATCACTTCCTCTCGCTGTCTCTCCAGTCTGGGGAAGTCTTGCCCCTTTGCTGTTTTCCCCCAAACATTATGATTATACAATAATTCCTCTTGATCCCCCCAGGGGCCTTTGGAAACCCAAGTCAGGTAGATGAAGTTTTCCTGTCCTCCTCTGAGACCACAAACCAGTAATCTGAGGAGGAAGAAGGGTGGGGGTGGGGAGGTTTCCAGAAGAAAAAAGAGCTGGGGTTATGAATCAAAACAATGTTTCACTGCACACACAAATTCATTTCATTCTCACCAAGGCCCACGGAAGCACGTGGCATGCTCAAGGTAGGTTTGGGTCCAGAGCCCATCCTATCTCCACTCCCATCCCCAAGGCCAGCACAGCCTTGGCCTTCGGGCGCCGTCTTGGCCAGGGCCAGGAGGGGGAGACTCTGGACCAGGGGCTCCTGCAGAGAGGCAGCTGGACTCACTGCAGGGTCCACATGCAGCAACCCCCCGGGGCTGGGGGAGGGACTGCTCCCCAGGCCATACTCCTCCAGCCCATTACTTCAGTCACTTTTGCTACAACCTCATATCACCTGTACTATGATTACCTTTTAGTTATGCTTTTAAATCCATTAAAAAAAAATAGCTTTAATCCTAATCCACACACTATAAAATTCACCCATTTAACGTGTACAATTCAATGTTTTTTAGTATATTTACAGATATGTGCAACCATCCCCACGGTCAACTTTAGAACATTTTACCACCGAGAAACCTTGGATTCTTTAGCTCTCATCCCTTACCCCCTTTACCCCACCATAAGCAATGTACTTCTTTTAACTTAGCCTCATCCTAAACAGTAGTAGCTATAAAAACCACAGATGTGATATGCTAGTTATGTCATTTTTCTAATACAAATTAGATCAGCTAATATAATGCTGTAAAAATGTGTAGTTATTAAAAAAAAAAAAAAAAAAAGGCTCAACCACACACCAGTTAAAAGTGCTCATCAGACTGGGGGAAACACCAGGTCTCTTCCAGCCCCTTCCATGCCCAGGTACAGAGAGAGTGCGGCCATCTCAAGGTCATGAGCAATGACCTTACTGGTGTTAACAGCTAGGTCTCCTGCCACCAAGGGTCAGCATGACAGGTGGGACTCTTCCCGAAGTTGGGGAAGGCTGGGTGGGGAGAGCTATCCTGCTCTGCCCCTTTGGGTGGATGTGAGAATTAAATTCCAGAATATTTGGTCCATGCTCAGCACGAGGCCTGCCTGGCCCCTTCCCAGCTCAATGCCTGTTCCCTTTTCATCACCTGAAGGCTGTAGCAAGGAATCAGTAGCAGGGAGCACCCTGTTTCCTGTGAGGTGCCTGCTCCCCTCTGGCCCCTGCTGCTCTGCCCTCTGCCAGGCCGGGTGTCCCTGTGGGCTCTGCCTTTATGTGACCCAGTCAGGAGCCTGCCAGGCGCCCTGGCACCCTGGGTCTCTGGCCAGTGGGCAAAGGTCATCAGCCTCAAGGACTGGCGCCTTCTGCCAGCACCCTGGCCGACCTGCCCAGTCCAGCCCTGAGCCCATGTCTCCCAGAGTGAGGTAAGAGATACTGCATCTTGCCACAGTCTGGAAGGGCCCCACTGCTTCTGCTTCCTGAGGTGCAGGTCCAGAGCTGGCACCAAGCCACACTGTCAGCGAAGGATTCTGCCCCACACCTGGCCCCATCCTCCTGTGAGGACAGAGGAAATGGGGTCAGCCTTGACCTCCAGTGACTCCAGACACTGGAATAGCTCAGGGTGGAAAGACACGACAGGTCGTCAGTTAAGGACCCAGGCCATCTTGGGAGGCCTGTGTCCCTGGGACCTTCTCAGGTGTCCACAGCTGGAATCTAAACCAGCCCCCAGGGACAGAGCCATGCCTCTGCAGCTGGGGAAGTTCAAAGGAAAGAGCTCAAGCCCCTCCTCTTCCAGGGCTCACTGTGACATTTAGGGTGAAGATTGGAGACTATGCAAAGGGTTTTCATTCCCCATATTTCTCAAAGGGCACACAGACCCCTGGCACCTTCGTCCCATAGATGCGTTCACTGTCCTTGTAGGAGCCCCACACAGACCCTCAGGGTCCCAGGTCTCTCCTCCAATCCCTCTCCCTTATCAGGGGTCACAGCTTTCTCATCCTCACCCCCACCAGGGGCCATCTGTCTGGTCTCCATCTCCCCGCCCCCTTGCTCTTTCTTGAGCTGGTCCTCCTGCCAGGGGTAAAAAATAGCCTGCCCCCTGTCCCCACCCCCACCTCCTTTAGCTTCCCACCTCTGCAGGCCCACTTCTCTGTATCTCCCTATCCCATTCCTTCCTGGCCCCCAGAAATAAGTTTTCCCAGTGTCCCCTCCACCTCCTTGCCTCCCTCCAGCTGCCCCCTCCCTTCCATATCCCACCTCCTCTTCCCACCAACCTCTTCCCCTGGAAGCCAGCCTAGCTCTGGGAAGGAGGGAGCTGGGAAGCCTGGGGTTGGTGCCACCTGGGGATGGAGCAGGTGGGTGGAGGCTGTGAGCTGGCAGCCATTAGCATGGCTGGGCAGAAGCAAACCCTGGCTCCAAGTGCCAGCTCCCCATTTCCTGCCTGTGTGGCTCTGGGAAGCCACTTCTCCTCTTCTGCTTCAAGGCTCCATTTGTAAAGTGGGGGTGGGGCCACTTTGAGCAACTGGGAGCTAATGAGCTCAGGTGTAAAGCCAGGCTACTCCCGGCTAGCAGCAACAAGAGCTGGCAGGCCAAGGCTGGCAGGCCAGGGTGTTACAGGGAAATTAAAAGAGGGCATCGAGGGGAAAGCAAGCATGGAATGGATCCCAGGGAGGAATGAAAGGGACTGGCAAAGCAGCCACAGGTGCCAGCCTTGGCCATTCCTTTGTGTACTCGACACCTTCACTATGCCAGGCCCACCGAGGCCCAGGGGCTCCAGCAGCGGCTGAGTTGGGCAGGGGAGTGCCATGATGGAGCCACTGACCAGCAAAGGGGCAGCCCCTGGCCTCGGGAGAAGGTCCATGGCTGCTTGTCTGTCTGCCTCATGTCAGAATCGCTCCTGGGAGCCAAGGGCACAGCTGAGCCCAGATAGGGCTGTGCTGAGGAGGGGATGGCATCCTGGAGATTCTCAAAGTAAGGTCTAATGACCATACTGCAGCCTCTCCAGGGAGTTCTTAAAAATGCAGGTTCCCGGTCTGGCCTCAGAATGAATATACTCAATGCTCTTGGAAGGGAGAGGACAGGGAGCTGTACCTGTTTCCAGGGGATTCTGATGTACTTCTAAAATGGGACCAGTAGTAAGCGAGCTTTCACTTACACAGGATAAAGGAATCAAGGAGGATAGTGATGCTTTGAGCTTGTTCAGATTAAAAAATGCCTGAAAATAGAGGCTGGAGCTCGTTAAGAAAGCCAGGAGTTTGTCTTCTGGGTGGCCCAACCACCCCATCTGGCCACACCCATCCCCCTGCAATCCAGAGGACCCAGCCTGGCCCGCCCTCCAGGATGCCAGGTGGGGTGGGGAGCAGAGAAAGGAGCTGCCATTCTCCGGTACCCACCGTATGCCAAGCTTCACATGTGTGCTTTCATCTCATCCTCGCACAACCTTTTGAGGACATCACTTGTATCTCCAGGGGTTAGCATGGGTGGGAAAGGATTGGAGCCCAGTCTGTCTGACTGAGTGATCGGGGGTCAGGTGGGGGGTGGGGGGGCTGTGCTAAGTTTCCCCAAACTGGATGGGGGTGATTGCTGCTCACCTCTGGGTGCCACTTCAGCTGTTTCCTACGCCCCACAAATCTGCCCCCCTATGCTGTCCCCCAGATGGCATGGGTCTCCAGAAGCCTGTCACAGGAAACAATTCCCCTGGTTCCTTCCCTGGGATCCACTTTAGGAGAACCGATGGGTGGTTCTGTTAAATGATTGTTTTTGAAAGAGGGTGTGTGTGTGTGTGTGTGTGTGTGTATAGACTTTCAGTTACTAGAAATGAGCCACACATCTGGCTCTGAGCTCCCTAGCAGCCAAATCAAACAAGAAAGCATAAAATCAGCTTCAAGACTCAGTGTCTCCAAGGACAGGTAAGTACTAGTTGTTCCTGGTAAGCAGCTTCTCATCGCACTGAGGCCGGGTTCTTCTTTAGGGGACACGGCGAAGTGCAAAGCAACGTCCTCAAAAGTGATCCTGCTGCAAATACAGTGGTGACTCTGCTGTAGCTGCTTCCAGCCACCAGAGCAGAGGTTCTCAAAGTGAAGTCTCCAGAGCAGCAGCAGCAGCAGCCCCTGGGAACTTGTTAGAAATGCAAACTGTCAGGCCCCGCCCCAGACCTCCAAGGTTAGGGACCAGCCCCCTGTGTTTTAATCAGCCCTCGGGGGGATTCTGATGCAAGCTGAAGTCTGAGAATCCCGATTCCAAGGGTTCTCACCCATCTTCATGTTAGAATCACCTTGAAAGGTTTAACACAACATCATGCCTGGGTACCATCCAAAACCAATTAGATCAGAATCCCTTGGGTGGAGTTCCCTGTTATGTACAAATATTGTTTTCTTTTTCCTTTTTTCCATCTTTTTAAAACTGCAGTGATATATGTGCAACATAAAATTCCCCATTTTAACCACTTTCAAGTACGCAGTTCAGTGGTGTTAGCTACATTCACAAGGTTGTGCTGCCATCACCACCATCCAGGACCTAAACGTTCCATGGCCCCAAACAGAACCTCTGCACCTTTAAAGCAGTAGCTCCCCCTCCCCACCCCTGGTGCCCTGTAATCTTCCTGTCTCTATGAATTTAAATATTCTAGTTATTTCGTGTAAGTGAGATCATACAATCGTTGTCCTTTTGTGTCTGGCTTACTTTCTCAACATGATGCCTTCAAGGGCCACCACAGGTGTCAGAGCTTCCTTCCTTTCGACGACGTGTATTTTAAAACTCTCCCCATGAGGTGCTGTGCAGCCAGGATGGAGGACCACCGCTGTCAGTCATTTAACACAAGCCCAGGCTTACGGGGCTTAAATGAGATCTGTGTGCCCTTCCTTCCTTCCTTCATTTATGTCTTCAACTCTGAGCACTTCTAAGCAGATGGCAGAGTCCAAGGCCCTGCGGCTGAAAAGGTGCATTAGACACCGCTGGTTCCTAATCTCAAGGAGTCAGGGTCCCGCCAGAACTCTGGAAACCACCAAGCCCTAGAAAAATGCAGGGGCATCTTGCTGGGCAGGTGGCTCCTGGTGGGGAGGGGGTGGTTACAGGGTGCAGGCAGCAGGGCGGCGGGGCAGCCCTTGGTCCCAGCTCCATCCCTGCCTGATGCTGTGGCTCCTCTCAGCAGGCTGTGAGGGGCTGTGGGACAACATGAGCTGCTGGCCCTCCTCTGCGCTGGGACAGACGGTGGACGTGGAGTGCCCGCGATTTCTCCAGATGCTTACGGGCAGAAACGGTAACTGTTCAGCCCAAGGGCCTGGCTGAGAAGCTCTGGGATGACCCCGTGGGTGGCGGCCTTGGCTTGGAGGCCTGAGGCCGGGGAACCTACCCTGGGACAAGTCGCAGGTGGAACAATGAGGGTAGGTCCTTGCTGGGGAGTGGGAGCCTTGCTGGGGGGTGAGGGTGGACTTGACTCTTGGGATTCCAGACAAGCCAATGGGGAGGCAACGTGGGGAGGTGATGAAGGAGGCCGGGCCTGCTTCTCTCTACTGCCTGCACCCCTACTTAGGGGCTCCCCTCTGCCTTCCTTCCACCTTCCTGCTGCGTAAGCAACCAGGCCCTTGTTCCAAGTCCCTGTGTCTGCCCTCCCTCCCCTGCCCTGGCAGTGCCGGTCTTCCAAACATCCTGGCCTTCCAGAAAGCTCACTTCCATGTGCCCATTCTACCAGGCACTGCTGATAAACTGCATCCTCCCTGGGAGCCCTTGGCCTCCTGGGGCATATCTAACGGGAGGAAAGTTGGCAGTTTGCAAGGATTTTCTTAATGTCAGGAGGAGAGCTGGGGAGGTTGTTGAAGACAGGGAAAGCTGAGGGGAACTCAGGCCAGCTACGTGCCATGAGTTTTTACAGACACGAATTTATTCAATCTCACAAAACTCATCCAACTCATGGACGTATTCTCCCCTTTTCCCAGCAGTAACTGGGATCAAGAGGGATTTGTGAGTTTGCCTAAGGTGGCACAGCTAGTAGGTGGAGAAACTGGTTTCTGGCATTGGTGGATGCAGGTCTCAGCCGAGTGGTCAGGGTGGCCCTGGGTGGGGGCAGGGCAGGTTCATGGCCTTTGGCTGCTGCCCTCGGTGGGGTCACCTACAATCTAAAACCTGCCTGGCCCTGCTGCCCCTCTCCCCTCTCACGCAGGGCAGGAAAAGCTGCCAGATGAGGCTCTTAACAAGAACAACCCATAGAACGGATTATTTAATAAAAAACCCAACAGCCTTCCTAAGCCAGGCAAGGAGCGGAGACCACGGAGCATGCAGCCGGGGAGAGGAAAATAGGTTTCTCTAGTACATGTGCGCACACACAGAGATTTGGGAAATGCGTTGCTCCAGCCTCTTGACACCTCCCCCCCCCACCCCCAACCCCAATGTGGCCAAGTGCACCAGGTGGGCAGGTTTGAATCCTGCTCCTCCACCACCTGGTCGGGTAGCACCTGCTGCTGTAACAGGGCTTGCCCACATCTCCAAGCATTCACTGGACGCTTGTCCTCATAAAGCCCCGAGTACTTGGTGGCTCCCCTCCACCTGACGATTCCCAGATCCCAGCACCTCACAGCTTGTGGCTTCAACACCCAGGTTCCAGGAACCTACCAAAAAGGAAAGGGCCCAGAGGATCGCATGGGGGAGGTTTGGAGGGACCAGGCCTGACCCACACCACATCTGCCCACTTTCCCTCGGCCAGACCCACGTACAAGGGACACTGGGAAATGCAGTCCAGGCAGCCTCAAGGCCTCTGAACCTCGATTTCCTCCTCTGTAAAATGGGTAGTGTAAGTCATATCTGTCCTGTGTTTGGAAGTATATTGTAAATACCTTCCTTTGTTCCTTTCCTCCCCCTTCTCTGCTTTCTTGTCCTTCCTCTCCTCCCCCAAACACCTTCCCCGCCACCAACACACACACACACGCACACACACACACCTGCCTTTACCTTTCCACATCCAGGTCCTGCCATGGCCCCTCCAGGCCAGTTTCTGGAGTTCGTGGAGCACAGGACCCAGGAGACTCACCCAGACAGGGTCAGAAGCAGGGCCAAGGGACCCTGGCCTCCGACTCCCAGTCCAGTGCTCATCTGACAGGAGAACTTGAAGCTCTCCTCCTGTCCCAGCCCTTCTTCTGAAGCCTCCCCAGAGGCCATGCCCCCAGCCCCCCACCCCTCCTACAGAAGGACCAGGCAGCACAGGTGCCCACCAGGTCAGTCACATCCCCTCCCCATCCATTGCTTGAGCCCCCGCCCACCTCATTAGCTAGAAGCCTACTGCCTCCCTCGCAGGGCTCCTTCACCCTTGACTTGCTAAGGACCCAGCCCACCCCCAACTCCACCCCCACACCCCCGCAGGACCAGCCCCAGGAGTGCTTGCTGTGGGAAGGAACTGCGGGGCCTCACGCCTGCCTCTGTTGCACTTTCCAGGTGCCGCCACATGGTGGCGCTGTGGGCCGCAGAGTTGAGGGCGGTGCCGATCCATAGGGATCCCTGCGTATTGGGCGACTGGCACAGACTCCCTGCCTGAGCGAGGGGAAGGACCCTCTCAGTCCTGGGGTCCTCCCTGCGACAAAGGTTCCTTCTCAGGTTCCAGGGCTGCTAATAGTCATGGCCAGGCCCCAGAGCATAGGTTGGGACCCATCCAGCCTCAGTTACTATCCCAGAACCTCCAGCGCCCTCCCCCTTCCCTCCCTAGCCACCCACCAGACCCTGGGCTTCCCACAGGAAGGAAGGTCCCCTCAGTGGTTTCCCACAGGACTCCAGGGCCCCTACCCCCATCCCAAACCCTCCTCAAGGAGGAATGCCCAGTAATTCCAAGGGGGTGTTCAGTGACCTTCCTTGTGCAAGAAAGGGGAAAATCACAAATTAATTCCATGGGATCCTACGGGGTGAATGTCCCTGTGGCCCGAGACGTTGCAGCCTGGGTTTTGCTCCGATATTTCTGTTTGGATCAAGGCCCTGGATGTTCCCTCCAGGATGCATTCCTTTGATTCTTCAAAGGGCACTGGGCTTCCAGAATCCCTTATTCAAAAACACATTCCGGGGCAGGGTCAGGCCTTGCCCTCCTCCTTCTCTATCTTAGTGGGGACCAGGCCTTAAAGCCATGGTGGCTCCACACCTCCTTAGGGTCTGAAGGAAAGCTAAGGACTGGCTCTTCCCCTAAACGCATTATATTATCCACACAGAACTCCAACTGTAATTCCAGGGGTCCTGCGCCTGGCGAAAGACCCCTTACCTGTAGGAATTAAACCAGGGTGAGTGGGTGGGGTGGAACGCACCCCAGAGAGCCCAACGCCTGTCCCCTTTGCAGTGTGGCCGAGGGCGCCTCAGCAGCCCCTTCCGCCAGCAAGGGGCACGGCCTTGTTAGCTGTTAGTGGCTCTGGGCACCTGGCCTGGACAGCATGAGCCTCTGCCTGGGGGGTCCAGCTGGGCCAGTGAGGACAGGGCCCGCCCCACACAGGCAGGCCCACGTCACCCTGCAGAGCCCACGCACCCTGGGCCCAGACTTCTGCCCCCTGATCCCCTTCCCTCTGGGTTTGTGGGGGTATGTGTTACCTTAACTCACCTTTCCAGGCAATTGGCCTAAATTTGACCACAGTTCTTTCCTGTCTTCACTCTGTCCCTATGGATATTCCTGGCTCTGAGAGATGGCGTGGCTCCCTAGATTTAATTACAGAAACCCCTGCCCCTCCCACAAATTCCCAAACTCCTGTCTATTTTGGAAATACCAAATGGCATCGGGAACAACATGCAGAGTGCCCATGCCGTGCCTGGCACCAGGCTAGGCATTTTAGCCAGGCTGTGCGCTTCCCCGCCACAGTGAGCATGCAATGTGGATGATTGTGCCCATGTGGCACAGAGAAGGGATGCTCTGAAGGCCATTCGGAGACCAAGACAGAGGTGGGTCTCAGACTCAGATCTGTCTGGTCCTAAACCTGCACTCTGGGGACAGAACATGGAGACCCCACAGGGGCACCTGGCCCCCCGCTAGGCCAGGCCTCCTGACCCTTCATGGACCAGGTGTGCCCAGAACCCAGAGGCATGGTCTGCTGGGGCTAGAAGCTGCCCCTGGGACCACAGGGAGAGGACTGGGCAGGTGGACAGTCCAGGGATGGGACACAGACTTTGGCTCAGGTCCCAGCCGTGTTGTGTCCTGGGCCTTGGTTTTCTCATCTGTAAAATAGGCCAGCAGCACCTTCTTCTCCGGGCAATGTAAGGATTAAGCCATTCTCTATTTAAGGCACTTAGCAGAGTGGGGAACTCCCTAAAGATGGGTTATATTTCCCCAGTTCAGTGGAACTTGTTTGACCCTAAATCCTGCAATGCAGTGGCCCAGACCCTGGAGAAGACTGTGCGGAGCCCAGAGCACAGGCGGCAGCTGGGGCTGAGGCCCCTGGACAGGGCAAGAGTTTGGGCAAAGGAAGTGGAGCCCTGCAGCACCCACACCTGCCAGATCCCAAGGGCAGGACTCGGCCATCCCTAGCAGTCCAGATTACAGAATATACCTGGGCCCTTCAGGGACAAGGAGGGAACTCCCCTGCGGCTTTCCAAGCCTTTCTTCCTGGCTGGTGGCTCCCCCTCCAGATCTGGGCTTGCACTCTGAAAGCTCTTTGCAGAAAGCACTTGGCTCTTCTCTCCTGCCAGCTTAGAGCAGGCTTCGTCCCCATCCGTTCGCCTTTCTGTCCAGCCAGCAAACAGTTAATGGGCAAGTCCTCTGGACCAGGTACTTACTGTGCCAGGTGCTAGGGGTAGGGAGATGATTCTGCTATGTCCCTGTCCTCTGGAGCTCGATGTCTTCCTGGGGAGGCAGACAAACCGAGGCAACACAGCATGAGAAGCCCAGGGTGCAGCCTGGTCCTGGAGTGTGGGGGATGAACAGCGGACTGGGAGGAATTGGAGTTATCTTGTGGTTTACAGTGCAGAAGTGGCCTCATGGTGGCTAAGGGACTAATAATTCCATCCCTTCCTTCCAGGAGGGGTGGCTCCCTGGACACTTTTATCTCAGTGGCCCACTGATGGTTTTCCAAGGGGTAGAAGTCGGACAATCAGGAAGTGAAGTTAGCTATAAAGTTAAACTTCCTGGTAGCAGAATTAGTGGCAACGGGAGCCTGGGAAAAGTGGACCAGCCAGGTACTTTTTGACCACACTGAATTCTCTGGGGGGACCCACCCATTTAGTAGCAGCAGGATCTGAATACAGGAAAAGGACCCACAGAAGTAGGAAATCCAGTTAGTGAGTAGTGTGTGGTTAAGAGTATGGGCTCTGGAGCCCAAACCCCCAAATTCAAATTCCGTTTCCCCCATTTACTAGGGTGAGACCTCAGGCAAGTTACTGAACCACTCCATGCCTCAGTTTCTCAAACTGTACATTGGGAGAGGCGTTTTCATCCTTCAGTAGCCTTTTTACTATGAACATAGTAGTATCTACCTCATAGTCTTGTTTGGATAAAATGGGTTATTACTTGTAACCCGCCTAGATCAGTGCCTGGTACAGAGTAATTACCATGGTATCTCAGTCAAGCACAAAAATTTACAGTTGAGTTAAACACACCGTTAGGGTGTGGGATCAGCAGTATCATATGGGGGGGGAGCTACGCTCTCAAGCACTATGTTCTGCCCTCTGATCCCACGAGACCCTAAGTCTCTTGAACAGTGGAAGGTGCTTGGCCAGCGTGGAGGTTTTATTATTATTCCCAGGTGAGCACCCAGCAGTCTGGGAGCAGCCCCTACCTTGGGAAAACCCTCATAAGGGCGGGAGTGGTGGGGAGGGGATGTCCCTGAGGTGGTCCTGACCAAGCCAGAGTTGTCCGGGTTGAGGGAGGGGGAAAGGCTGAGAGTGGACAGGCCTGGATGAAGGCGGTTTCGGTGGCCTGGGGGTCTGAGGGACTTTGTGCCCAGGAGGGCTGGAGTGGGTCTGGGCCTGAGGACAAGTTGGGGAGGGGGTTGATGAGGCTGGATGTTCCACAGGGTTCCTGTAATTCAGGGCCTGGGTTCTGGTTGGGAAAAGATGGGAGTACTGAGGAACTGACATGTGCCAATCAGCCATCCTCTTAGGAGCAGGGATGCCTGGTGGGACGCAGATGTGTGGGGAGGGAGGGGTGCTGGGGAGGCCAAGAAGGGGGTCCCGGGAGGTCGAAAGGCCATGCTTGGAGGGCCAGAGGGGGTTTATTCGGGATGCCCAGGTTGTGGATTGAGGTATCAAGGACCAGCAGGTCTGTCTGCATGTCTGTCTGTCTGCCCATCTGTCCTTCTCTCACACCCCGTCCCCCAGGTCCCTTCCAGGGCCTCTGCCTTCCCCACGTCTCCTGACTGGCTCGTACCCATCCTTCAAGGATCAGCAGGGCCCACTGGAAGCTGACCGGGGTGTGCAGAGACAGGCAGTCGGGGATAGAGTGGCAGAGGAAGCTCCGGGCCGCTTGGGTCTCCACGCTTACCTGCAGGATGCTTGGCACCCACAGGCACAGTCAGTGTTTTGGAAATGCACACAGGACGGCTGGTCCGAGACCTTCCCCCGGCCAGACCTGGCCTGTGGAGTTAACATGAATGGCCTGTCCGTCCGATGAGAAGCAGGTAAGCCTGCCATCCCCGACCCACCCTGGACAAGGACCTGTGGAGCCTGTGCTGGGCAGGTGGCCGGGAGACCTGGGGCTGCCCTTGCGCCCCCACCTGCCCTGCTTGCCCTGGGCTCAGTCCATCCACCAGGGGAGCCCCTGTCAAGGTCACGGTGTGAAGATGATGGCACAGTGAGAATCACCTCATACTGCTGTGAGAGGCTGTGGGTGACACAGGCTGAAGAACTGAACCTCCATCACTAGATGCGTGACCTTGGTGGAGGAGGGGGTACCAAGCACTCTGTGCCTCAGTTTCTCCATCTGAGAAATGGGACCAATAATAGTTCTGACTGCTTAGGTTTGTCAAGAGAACTAAATGAGTTAAGCTATGGGAGGCTGAGGAGAGTGCCAGGCATAGTAAGTGCTCAATAAATGTTCCCTTCTTTTCTGATGGGGATGGAGAGGGCTGGACCGTGGGCAGTCCCAGTCTGAGAAGGACAGGCTGCGAGCTGTGGGGCTGAACTACTTCGGGCACCTCTGAGATCCTCCTGGGGCCTCAGGCTTGGCTCATTTCCTGTCACTGTCCCCTCAGAGGATGTCCAGCAGAACCTTTGTGCCCAGGGCGGCCCTGCCTCTCAAAACTCACACACCCTGTACAGTACCTTCTAAAAAAAAAACCAAAAGATTCCTTTTGTGATGTAAATATCCATAGGTTTATAAGTTTGAAATTCCAGGTAGTCTTTTCTTTTCTTTTCTTTTTTTTTTTTTTTTGAGTGTTGCTTGGCTTTAATTTGTATATGGTTTCTTTTGTATTTTTTCCCCTCACTTTGTGCATTTGAACACTTAGATAAAGTGGGAAAGAGAGTTACAGAAAAAGGAAGAATGAATGATGTGCTCTAACCCAGTACCATCCAATAGAACGTTCTACAATGACTGAAAGGTTCTATTCTGTGCTGTCCAAGACGGGAGCCATAGCCACATGTGGCTACTGAGCACTTGAAATGTGGCTAGTGTGACTGAGGAAATGAATTTTTAATTTTAGTTTAAATGTGGCTAGCAGCTACGATATTGGACAGTACAGCTCTAACCACTTGCCAATAGCCCATACCCACACTAGTAAAAGTTCAATTAAATATGAAGGCTTCTAGTAACCTAGTTAAGCAGGTCGGGGAAGAGTGGGTCGCGCACTTATTTGGGTGTGCCCATGTTTGCTCCATCAGAGGTCATAGTACCACGGTTCCTAAAAATGATCCCGCAAAGGCTTATTCCTGATTTACACAGTACCTGCAGTTCTGTTATTATTTTACTTAATCCCATAACAACCCTGAAAGGGGACAGGGCAGGCATTATCATTCCCATGAGACCCAGTAAATTTAGGTGACAAGGGCAAGATCCACCAGCTGATAAGAGTGCCTTACCTCCTGATTGGAAGACTTTTTCCAGGAGATCAGTAAAGGAAGAATGATCTCATGCTACCCATGCCCACCGCTCTCAGGGGTGCTTTGCTTCACCTACTTGACTGTGACTAATGGAACTATGGACTCTTAACAAGAACCCCAGCTTATTCCCTTCCTACTACCTTGATTTAGGCAATAGGAATGTTCTTGAAAAGTTCATTCCTATATTCCAAATAATTTATTGAGGATCTACCATGTTCCAGGCACTGTTCTAGGTGCTGACAATATAGCAGTTAACAGAGCAAAAATCCTTTGCTTGAGGAGCTGACAATTCTGGTCGAGGGAGACAGCACAAGCGAATTGTGTATACAGTACTGCATTTTTAAAAATATTTCAAAAATATTTTAAATATAAGATGGTCTTACTTTTTTCTGGGATGCATAACCCCTGTCCAGTGTACCTTTTGTGTAAATCTGGACTTGCACTTCAAGCAATCTGACTTGCTTGAAAGTGGAAACACCTTTCCATTTAGTCTTGTAACATGAGTTGAGTCCATCTATATGCAGAGTCTGATATTGGGGACTTAGGGGAGATGTAGAAGAATGAGGAGGCAGAGTCCTATCTTAGGGAGTTGTGGTCCAATGCAGGAGGCAGTCCCTTCCCTAGGGGAGTTCCCAGGCTGGAGAAAGAGCTAATGGTCTAGTGTAGCACAGGCACCCAATTGGCAAACCATGTCAGGACTCCTGACAAAGCGGCATCCCAAGTGGATACAAAGTGAATCTGGCCTGGATTGTTTGGTGTTGGGTAGTTCCCCCTCCCCACGATGATGAGGGACAAGAAAGGGAGTACCAGAGTAGCTGTCCCATGTCCGAACAGCCAGGAGGAATGGAGAGGCAGCCCTGTCTGGATTATTGTTATCCTGGGAGTTTCTGGAAGAGATGGAATTTGAAGTGCTGCAAGAATGAAGAGCTCAGGGGAAGAATGGGGTGGGGTGGGGGCATTCCAGGGAGAGGGTGCCTCCTGGGGAAGGTTCTCAGGGGCTGCAGAGGGTGAGAGAAGGTGGGGGGGGGCGTTGGGTAATCAATCATACCTTGGGTACAAGCCTAGCAATCACCCCTCAATTCAAACCCAGTTGAAGATGCCTAGGACTGAGGCAGCCTGTGTGTGGGAGTCTTGGCCAAGGGGTCCAATGCGTTGGGGATCAGCGAGAGGAAGGACCAGGGTCGGGATCAGAGGTGGAGGGAAGTGGGTGAGAGCACCAGGGGCTGGGTCCTTCCCTGAGCGCCCAGGTTTCCTGACATCTGTAGAGGAAGCTAGGTGAGAAAGGGTTAAGTGTGCCCCTCCACCCCACCCCTCCCACCCCGCCCCAAATGCTTCCGGTGTTTGAAATCCTTCAGGTCTCAGCAAAAGGCCAGCGGGCATTGTCCACGGAGCGCCTGTGGGTAGCCAAAGCGGCCGTTCAGCCTTTGCTGTGAGGCCACCTCCGGGTTCTCTTGCGCGGCCCGGCTGGGGCTGCAGAGTGAGCGCCGGGAGCGGTGCGGTGCGGCAGCCTCGGGCTCTCTCCCTCTTTTCTGCTTCTGCCTCCAGCTCTCCCGATAACCACAGGACCAAGTGGGCTCTCAGCCAAGCCACGAGCTACAAAAGGCAGCTCCTGGAGTGAGCGCGGAGCCTTCTCGCTGGCAGCCTGGGCCACCGGCAGTTGGAACTGCCAGCCCCTTTTGAAGAGCTCGCCAGCCTCCTCCCGAGCCGCGGAGGCCAACTTTGTGAGGCTGCTCCGCGGCTGGAGAGGCAGGCGGCAGGCGGCAGTCGAGAGTGGCTAGCGCCGCGACGAAAGCAGCTCTGCTCGGGCGCGCACACTCCCCCGGCCCGGGAGCCCCGCGATCTCCACGCCCGCCCGCACGAGCGGCGGCTCACGCCTTTCTGGGCCTGCCAGCGCCAGCCTCTCCGCACTCCCCGCCCTCTTGCCAGGGCAGCTGCGGCGGCGGCAGCCGGAGAAGCAGCACCAATCTGCGGCGCTGCGTTCAGGCGCTCTGGCTGCTATGGTTCTCCTTGACTTTGGGGTGGGAGGTGAGTGCGCCCAGGTGAGTGCGCCCAGGAAGTCTTTTTAAAACTCTGCCCTTTAAAAGAAAATCGCTTTTCCTTTATTTATTATTATTTGTATTATTGTATTGCAGAAAAATATGAAGAATAAAATAAAAACAATAATCCTATCACCCAGGGGTAGCAACTTTTACATTTTGATACATGACCTCCCAATCATTTCTATATACATGTTTATACATATATAAAGAGTTTTTAATAACAGTTAAATCATGCTCTACATATTGTTTTCTGATTTTTATTTAACAATATATCATAAATATGCTTTGATAAATATAGATACCCATCATTTTATTTCTTTGGGTAACTGTGCCATAATTTATTTATCCAACCCTAATTGTTGGATAAGTGGGCTCTTTTCAATGTTTTGCTGCAGCCAACATCCCTGTGCCATAATTAACCTGCAAAATTATCAGAATGTTTCCTTAGGAAAAATTCCTAGAAACATAAATGCAAGGTCTGTGGATGCATTTTAAGCTCAATTTATTGCTAAATTACCATTCAGAAAGTCCATCAGCATACCTCCCACCAGCAGAGGTCAAGTGCGCCTGTCTCCAAATACCCTGCACAACAGGACCACGATCCTTTTTTGTTGTTGTTGTTCTTCCTCACCTCCATCAGCCTCAGCCAGAAGCCAACAGAATCCCTTCAGTCAGACACACACACCAGAGCTTGAGCAGACAGGGACAGAACACAAAAAACACACCCAGCACACGCCGCATTCCGTCTCCCCAGGAAGACTGCTGTCCATTTGGTTGCCGGCAAACATTCATTTTCATGGATACAAAGAATCACCTGCTCTCTCCTGATGGCTGCAATGAACTCGAGAGAGTCTTTGTTGCCTCCGTGGAGCTCTCACCCCTCTCCAAGGATTGTGTTGTAAAAAGTCTTAAAATAGCCAAGAAACTGTGAAATCGACCTTGGTTGGTGACACATCATCAAACACTCCTCAGAGCGTGACCATCTCACTCAATCATTGCTACCTTTCAGGAGGGCCATGACCTATATATTTTAGAAATGATTCCATAAAATGGTGCCAGTTAACTTTTTAATTGTGTGCATAAGGGAACATTTAAATGTTTTCAGATAGTTCTGGTTTTCCAAATGGCCAGGCATTTGTTAGAAATTTACATTTCTCCCTCTTTAAAAAATGTTTCGGAGCACTAACATTTCTTCTGTGTTCTCCTAGCTACTCTCCAGGGCAGATCATATAGCTGAGCTCACAATCCTTAGGGATGACATCTGTCTTTACAACCAGGTACTCTCGCTGTTTCCTCCCACAACAGTCCCTGAGCTGAGGGTCCATCTTCTCTCTAACCCTTGGCAGCTGCCCACCAAGGGGCCCGTTGGCCCCTGCAAAGCCCAGATACTCACCATCTCCCTGCCCTGTCTCAGCCCACTTGCGCTCACCCTCAGTTGACGGCCTCAATGATACCACATCTGGCTGAAGTTCCATCCAGCCACCCCTTTGCCACACCCAGCTCCAGCGTCCGCTCCATTAGCCACTCTTTGGTCCAGGAGCATAGCCTCACCTTCCCGGAGCCACTGTCAAGAGTCAGAGAGAGCATCTGTGGGCTTTTTCACAAAGGTGGGAATCACCTCATGCTGCCTGTGCTTGTAAAAGGCATCATTCTAGGACCTCTGTGAATCACTGCTCTTTTTACCTTCATAACAGTGCTGAGAGGTAGGAATTATCACCATGCACACATTAGGAAATGGAGGCTCTGAACCTTTAGGTAACTTCCCCAGGCTAACATATCAGTGCAGGGAGATTGGATGCCAGATTCTTATCACTCACAAGCTGAGAATTTCACTGGTAGCTAAATGATCACAAAATACCATTTAAAACCTTGTTTTTAAAACATTCCACCAAACTTGACCGGGATGTCACTGGCAGTGCAGAGAGGCTTGAGTGTTTGATTAATTGTCCTCACATGTCCTTGATGGGTTTTTTGTTTGTTTGTTTGTTTTTTGCTGTTTAGAGAAGTGAAAGATCAAGCACAGCAATCAGAGAAGGTGGGAGAAAAGGTGCTGGAGGAGATGAAGAATCTGCGGTTAAAAGCTCTCAACCCATACCTGATTCTAGAATAACTGTCACCCAGAGCTCAATTCCCCTCATTCACTTTCTGTGAGACACTGAGTCTCTTTGTCTCCATTTGAGAATTAAAATTCCTAGAGAAACAAATAATGGAACTGTGAGTGATGTGTACGTTTTTGAATTATAACTTTTTCTTTTTAAAAATAAAATGTCGTTAGTATGGTAGTAATGTTTGAAGTTTCTTGGTGCAAGATTTAGTCCTGGGACCAAGATTTCATGAGTAAAGTGTGAGTTGCTGTGACTAGAGACTAAAGACAGATGCTGACAACCATCTCCTGAGAGGCGTGGCAGGTGCGGTGCCCAGGGCCCAGAGCAAGGGTGAATGGGGGAAGGAGGACGCCCTCCCCACTCCGTGCGGAACCAGGCCCTCAGCTCCCTGCACATTTGCCGGCTTGGGTGGCAGCCACTCCCAGAAAGGACAGCATTGGCGTGGGCGCAAGTACCCCAAGCAGCCATTCCTGTGGCAGACACCAGTGAGGGGACACTGGTATTGGGGGGGACATAGCGATGCAGCTGGAGCATTTAGGCTGATTTGGGAGAGTCTACATTTGCCAGGGCTGCTCCAACAAATACCACATAACAGCTTCACTTTAACAACAGGAATTTGTTGTCTCCCAGTTTTAGAGGCTAGATGTCCCACATCAAAATACAAATTTCCCTGATTCAGCTGTGCACCAAGTACAGGCATGCCTCGTTTTCTTGTATTTTGCAGATACTGTTTTTTTTTTTTAATAAGTTGAAGGTTTTTGGCAATCTAGCATCGAGGAAGTCTATAGGTACCATTTTTCCAACAGCATGTGCTCACTCTGTGTCTCATTTTAATTAATGTAATCACATTGTTTTTTATATGCAATGCTATTGCTCTCTTAATAGACTACAGTATAGTGTGAACATAACTTATATATGTACTGGGAAACCAAAAAACTCATGTCATTCGCTTTTTTGCGATATTTGCTTTAGTTAAGTGGTCTGGACCCCACCCTGCAGTATGAGGTTGTAAAGGCCCTCAGGAGGGAAGGAAGGAGGGAACTACAGACAGTGAGATACAGGACCCAGTGGCCACTGCTCAAAACTAGGACTGCAAGATCAAATACTGGATGTCCAGTTAACTCTAAATTTCAGATTAACAAGAAATAATTTTTAGTATGTCCTATGCAGTATTGGAGACATTACACAATAAATCACTTATATATCTGAAATTCAAGGTTACCTGGGTGTGCTATATATTTTCTTTGCTGATCAGTGGTGGGAGGAAGGAAGGAAGGAATGGTGTTCCAAGGAGAGTTGTGAGGCTCACAGCAGGCCTCCCTGGGCTTGCCAGGCCCTCAGCAGGGTCTGCGACACGGGGTCATTCCTTCACACTTCACCCCTCCCTGGAAAGAGGCCTTATCACATGTGCTGGTGTGGAGGAGTCAAGGGTCCAGGGACATAATGGACCAAGCACCTAGCTGCTGTTCTCTGAAAACATCACCTGGTTTGTGCCCAAGAAAGAAAACGCATGGGCTCCTCCCAGTGAAGGTCTGAGTGTGGGAGTAATATTGAGACAGACCCATTCCTGTGAGATGTGAGACTCCTTTGATGGGTGAATTTGACTCAAGACATCCCTTGCTGAACTGGGAGAAAGAAAATGGACTAGGAATAGAAAGGCTAACCATCCAGACCAGTTCTGAGTTTGAGGTGCACACTTTTGTTTGAGGAGAATAAAATGTAACATTCTATTAGGATTTATAGGTTACTGATCCTTACGTAGCCTTCCTATTGGTTCTAACCTGAATCCCCAAAAGTGTCCTAATCGGGGATCCCACTGAGGTCTGTGCCCTGTGTTAGATGACAAAAGACTCACCAGGCTGCCCTGAGCTGTTCAGAACTGAGATCCTAGCAGAATCATCTCTGCCTTCCTAAGGGGCATTCTGCTCTAGGACCATGTGGAAATGTTTCCTTAGAGTGCAGTGGCACTTTCCTATTTCAGAGGCTTCAGTGGAAGCCCAGAGAGGTTCTCTAGGGAAACTGTTAGACCCTGATGGGAAACCAGCCTTGACCTCCCTCTCTACCTGCTCCAGAGCATGAGCCTGTGCTCAGTAGGTCCTGAGCACCCTCTCCCGGCTGCCCAGTAGGAGAGGTTTTTGTCTAGGTTCACAGGGCCTTCCCCCCACTCTGTGTTTTACACAGAAATACACGGCTCTGGCATCAGATTCCAGGTTGTGCATTTGCAGATACAGAAAGTCCCTAGAGGTGGTGAACGGGCTCTTCACAGAGTCTGCCTAGTGCCTCCATCACTCTCACTAATGGATCACAGCCACTCCAGCCCTTCCCTGGAGCCTGATTGACCTAGTACGGGAAGCAGGTCCTGAAGGGGAATTAGAGGCTGCACAGGAGGGTCTCAGAGAACCCCATGGCTGTTCCAAGTCCAACATAGGTTGCAATGACAATATTTGTGAAAATGTTATAATATTTGCTTAAAACTTAGCACCCATCAACTTACTTCATTATTTTTTTAAAGCAGTTTTATTGAGATATTTTCACATACCATGAATCAATCCAAAATGTACAATCAATGGCTTTTAGTATAATCACAGTGCTGTGCATTCATCACCACAAAAATTTCTAGAACAATTTCATGACTCCTAAAAGAAAAACTCAGTATCCCTTTGCTTAGCAGTCACCTCTCAATCCCTCTATCCTCCCCCAGCCCTACATAACCACTAATCTAATCCCATCATTATTATTTATATTTACATATTATATGAATGGAATCATACTATATGTAGTACTTGGTATCTGGTTTTTTCATTTAGCATAAGGTGTGTTTTTTTGGTCTGATATTAACATCTTGTAGCTTTAACATACATTTATTCAGTTTCAAAGAAAAAGACTTATATGTGTAATATTACCCACATTCATATTTCACATGAGGTTTTACTATGCTATACTGTCCCATCTTACATTTTTTAGCTTTCCTTCTAGTAATATACGTGATCTTAGACTTTCCCTTTCAACCACTGTCATACATTTCTACTAGCACTGCTAGTCACACACTATGTTGTGCTTTCACCTTTTCTAGTCATTTCCAAAGATACCTACAACTTTTTTTTTCCATTTCTGTACAGGTTACCCTCAGCTTTTCATTCTGTAACCTCATTCTATTTTCTGATGACCTATATTCTGGTTATTAACTCCATGAGTTTACACAATATATTTTATTCATAATAGCACAGTCATAGAGTATTTGTCCTTTTGTGTCCATCTTGCTTCACTCAACAGAATGTCCTCCAGGTTCATCCATGCTGTCATATGTTACTCGACTTCATTTCTTCTTACCGCTGCATAATATTCCATCACGTATATACACCACAGTTTATAAGTTGATGTACACATATCTTAAATGTCAGATAATATAAATACCAGTAGTGGTATGTAATTGTGGCTTTAATTTCCATCTATCTAATAATCTGGAGCATTTTTTACTATGCCTATTACACATTTGTGTATTTTTGTTAGTAAAATATTGTTCCAACCCAGCTCCTGAAGGTCAGGGATCAGTCAGGGAGCAAGACCAAAGGACGCACTCGGCACAGTGCCAGGCATAAGCTTTATTGGGACTTACAGACAGGAGAGATGCTCTCTGGTGGCAGCAGTCCAGAGAATGAAGATAGCACTCCACAAAGAGGCAGGGGAAATGAGGGGCAAAATATAGGGTCTCAGGACAAAGACATTTCATAACAGGGTTTCTGCTAGTGTCCCATGAAGCACATAAATGGAGTCTGGGGAAAACTACAGTCTAAGATACCCTCTGTACATTATCTCCCTGTGGGAGTTCGGTTATATTTTAACTTGTGTCAAGGGGCATGCAGGGGGTTGCTTGCTCTGGGCTGAGTTTCCCTTAGGGAGGGGGAACCAGGCCCCGGGACCCACTGGACCACCACAAATATCTATTCATAAGTTGCCTGCATTGGTCAATATTTAATTATGAGTCTTTTTCATATATTCTTAAGATATGAACTTTGTCAGTTACATGACCAGTGAATATTATTTTCCAGTCCATGGGTTTCTTCTAATTTTATTAGTAATGTCATTTGATGAATACATAATATTTTTTATAAAGCCCTGTTATGATTTTACCTTCCTGATTATGCCTTTAGTGTCATAGCTAATAAATTATTGCATAATCCATTTTGTGGTTGTCACTGGCATAGGGGTCATTATAAAGCACTTTGAAAGGGACTGGCATCATGACAATCATCTTCACAAAACCAAAGAAGGCAGTACAAATATCCACTTTTCCAACTTTTTATAATAATAATTTCATATAATATAGTCTATTTCTGTGTCAAATTTTGAAAAAAATATAATCCCAAAATAAAAGACAGCCCTTCACAAGCTCTTATTCCCTGAACATTCAACACTTATGGCATCAATTATTTTTTAAAGATTTATTTATTGTATTTTTCTATATTGCTCCCCCTCCCCCAGATGGTTGTGTCGTCACCGTTTGCTCACCTTCTCCGGTAGGCATGGGGACCTGAACCTGGGACCTCCCACATGAGAGGCTCCCCCTGGGCTGTGGACTCTCCTGGCTTGTGGCGTCCACTCGTTGCAGCGGGGGTGCTGTCTAGCTTGTTGCGGTGGGGGCGGCGACTGCTTGACTTCTTTTTTTTTTTTTTTTTTTTTTGCTGTGACATCAATATTTTTTTATTTTTTTATTTTATTTTTTTTTTTATTGTGGGTAAAAATCTAAATTCTCACAATACATACAAACATTTGCAAAATGATATGTAAATATATATGCATATATGTGTATTTGCTTACAAAAATGTTATTTATATATATACATATATTTTAAGAGGTGCTTAGATTACCTAAAATATTACCCGGAACCCACTGGGATTCCCATGTTGCCCACCTCCCACACCTCCCACCACATCCCACACAAACATCTCCCACAGTGTATGGTGATTCTTGCAATGCAAGAAATTATAACAATGAGGTGGAGCCAGTGGCCACTTGACAGTTTTTGGGTAGGGAGGGGATGAGCAGTTGAAATACAGGGGCTTCTTTGGGAGTTGGAGGTTGTCCTGAGTACTGTTGTGGCAATGGATGTAGGCCATTTTAAATCTGCTTGACTTCTTTAGGAGGCACTGCAACCTGAATCTAGGACCTCCCGTGCTGTAGGCGGGCGCCCAACTGCCTGAGCCACATCCGCTGCCCATTATGGCCTTACTTTTATCCAAATACCCATTCAGCATAGTCAGGGTTGGAGATGACTGATTCTTGGTGTTGGAGGTTGTGTAATTATGTCTAAGGCTCTGTGCAAACACAGCTGTAAGAGAGCCCAAGACATATGTAAGATGGCCCTAATTATTTACCTTAAAAAGAACCAGTTTTCTTTGGAGAAGTACAAATAGCACAGGGACTATGTATCTGTATAATCCAGCATCTTCCAAATATTGGAATGGTGATGGCAGAGTAGCAACTGACCTGATTTCTCAGACTATGGCTCCCTAAGGGAAATTCAGGCTAAGGGGCAAGAAAGTGGAGATGGTCCTTGGTATAGACTGTTCATGGGTAAGGAAACCACAGGCCCTGACAGGAAACCTCTCCCTCCCCAGCCTCCCTCTGTCCCTGCCCTTTCATAAACCCCTCCACTCAGAGGGCCCTCAGCAGTCCCTGTACCATGTAAAGTTCTTTATATATTTGGATAAAATATTTTGTCATACATAAGCTTTGCACATATGTTCTCACAGTCTGGGGCTTGTCTTTTCATGCTCTTAACATGACCTTTCACCAAGACAAAAAGTTTTATTTATGACAAATTTCTATCATTTTTTCTACCATGGAGCATGCTTTTGGTGTTATGTCTAAACTCACAAAATTCACAGAGATCATGTTCTCTTTTCTTCTAGAAATTTGTTTTATGCGTTACAATTGTGTTTATATTCCTTAATGAACTAAACTGTTATATAAACTATGAGCTATGTCATAATGTTCTTTTTCTTCTGGCAAATAGGTACCTAATTTGTTGAAAAGCTTGTATGCCTTTCCCCTGAATTTCCTATTCACCTTCATAAAAAATCAGTTGACTATATCTCTATGGTTCTATTTCTAGGATCTCTAATCTGTTAAATTGATCTATGCATATTTCCTTACACAAATTCCATAAAATCTCAGTTACCATGGCTGTATAGGAGTTATTTTTAATCAATTTTATTGATACATATTAATAAAGCATACAATCCATTCCAAGTGTATAGTATATTTGGTATAATCACATACTTGTGCATTCATGTCTTCGATCATTATTAATTTTCATAATAATAATAATAAACAAAAAACATAGAAATAAAAAACTCTTACCCTTAATAATCACCTCTCAATCTCTCTATGCTTTCCCTGCTGTACATAGGAGGTCTTCTGTTTCTGTCTCTCTAATTTATATGTATTTATATTTTGTATAATGGAGTCAAAACATATGTAATAGCTTCTATCTAGTTTCTTTCACTTAGTAGATTTCCTTTTTTTTTTTCCTTTATAGGAATTATTTAAAACTTGTAACCTAACGTCTCCACCTTTGATCTTCTATTTTGGAATTGTTTGGGCTATCCACTTTCTGTAGGCTTTCCACGTATATATTTTAGAATAAGCTTGCAGATATCTAAAAAATGGTTGCTGGGATATCCATTAAGATTGTGTTGCATCTATAGATCAAATTCCTGAGATTTGGCATCTTTTTAAATTATTAACAACTTTATTTCAAATTCACAAAAATAGAAGAGAAAAAGGCAGCTCAACAAGTTATGGAAACATTGCTCATAAAAAGTTCTTTTTCAGGTACTTTTATCTCGTCTAATTCCAACTGCTATCTCAGTTGTTCCTCTAGTGTTCCAAAAGATACACACATGAATGCATTAGTTAAATGACATAGTCAAGGTCTCCTTATTAATAAAAAACATGAAGAAGAGAAAAAAATGCCTAATCATATTCAAAGCTCACAAAACCAAAACCCATATTCTACTTTTTTTTTTAAGATTTTATTTATTTATTTATCCCCCCCCTCCCCTGCCTTGCTGCTTGTGCTCGCTGTGTCCATTTGCTGTGCGTTTTTCTGTGTCTGCTTGTCTCCCTTTGCTGGGTCGTCCTGCTGCGTCAGCTCACCGCACCACGCGGGCTGGCCTGCCCTCACGGGAGGCCCATCGATTGAGCCACATCCACTTCCCCATATTCTATTTTCACCTTTAGAATTAATATTGTACCAACTTTGCTTTTGCTACAAAACATTACAATGTTGTTGTTAACTGTAGTCCAAAAATTACATTAGTTATATTTTTCCCATCTATCACCACATTCTTACGACCCTGTAATAGAAGAATATCCCAGTATTTATATTATTTACTACAATCCTCACCTGATTCCAAAAGCATTGTTATTATCCTCCAGTTGTTCTCCAACTAACATTAATCTTCCTAGGCTATTCATTTCAGCCACAATTATATCCATAAATCAACAGTGTTTCTTACATTCATTATAATGAGTCACCATCAAGTCCAACCATTACCACATATTATATTTGACTTTATTAAATAATCTACATAAGTCCGACATCTTCTCCCCCGTCTCATCCTACATTTCATCTCCCACCAATCCACACGTCATAGTCCAACTCCATAATCTACTCATTGCATTTAGTTCGTATCAGCGAGACCATACAATATATGTCTTTTTGTGTCTGGCTCATTTCACTCAACATAATACCCTCAAGTTTCCTCCATGTTGTCCTGTGCTTCCTCAATTGATTTCTTCTTACAGCTGAGTAATAGTCCATCATATGAATATATCATATCTTGTTTATCCTTTCATCAGTTGATGGACACTTAGGTTGTTTCCATCTTTTAGCAATTGTGAATAATGCCACTATGAACATGGTATGCAAATAACTGTTTACATCCTTGCTTTTAGTTCTTCTGAATGTATTCCTAGTAGTAGGATTGCTGGATCATATGGCAGTTCTATATTTAGTTTCCCGAGAAACAGCCAAAACTCTTCCACAGAGGCTGTACCATCTTACAGTCCCACTACAGTGAAGGAGTGTTTTTATTTCTCCACATCCTCTCCAGCACTTGAAGTTTTCCATTCTTTTAATAATGGCCATTCTGTATGGTGTACAATGGCATCTCATTTTAGTTTTGATCTGCATTTCCCTAATAGCTAGTGATGTTGAACTCTTTTCATGTGACTTTCGGACAATTGTATTTCTACTTTGGAAAAATGTCTATTCAATTATTTGGCCTATTTTTTAATGGGGTTGCTTGTTATTTTGTCATTAAGTTGTGTGATCTCTTTATATAACATGGAGATCAACCCTTTATCAGATATATGGTTTCTGAAGATTTTCTCCTTTGACTAGGCTGCCTTTTTACTTTCTCAACAAAGTCTTCTGAGGAACAGAAGTAGTGAATTTTGAGGCCATCCCATTTATCTCTTTTTTCTTTTTTTGCTCGTGCTTTTGGTGTAAGGTCCAAGAAACGACCACCAAGCACAGAATCTTGAAGATGTTTCCCTACATTTTCTTCTAAAAGTTTTATGGTTCTAGTTTAAATATTTAAGTCCATGATACATTTTGTATTAAATTTAGTATAAAGTGTGAGGTAGGGGTCCTTTCTTTCTTTCTTTTAAATATGCATATCCAATTTTCGGAGCACCATTTCTTGAATAGGTTATTCTGACCCAGCTGAGTGGGTTTGACAGCCATGTCAAAAAATGACCTGATCATATATGTAAGGGTCTATTCCAAACTCTCCTTTTGATTCCATTGGCCAATCTGTCTGTCTTTATGCCAGTGCCATGCAGTTCTTACCACTGTAGCTAAATAATATAATTTAAAGTCTGGAAGTTTATATTCTTTATTTATTCCCCCCCCCCCTTCATTGTTTGCATATGCTATCTGCTCGTCTTCTTTTCAGGATGCACTGGCAACTGAACCCAGGACCTCCCATGTGGGAGGGAGGCACCCAATCAGTTGAGCCACCTCTACTCCCTGTTTGTTGTGTCTCTCATTGTTTCCCACCGTGACCCTTCTTTGCATCGTCTCACTGCGTCATCTTGTTGTGTGATCTTGTTGCGTCAGCTTGCTACACCTGCCCATCGCATCAGCTTACTGTCTTGCATGTCTTCTTTTGGAGGCACTGGGAACTAAACTTGGGTGCATATATGAAAAATGTACAGCTAGCATTGTACTCAATGGTGTAAAACTGAAAACTTTCCCACTGAGATCAGGAATGAGAAAAGGATGCCCACTGTCACCATAGTTATTCAATATTGTGATATAAGCTCAAGCTAGAGCAATTAGGCTAACTAAACAAATAAAAAGGAAAGGAAGAAGTAAAACCTTTGCTATTTGCTAATGATATGATCCTACAACTATAAAACCCTGAAAAATCCACAACAAAGCTACTAGAAGTAATAGACAACTTCAGCCAAGTGGTGGAATACAAGATTAATACGCAAATCAATAGTGTTTCTATACCCTACTGAGGAGGAAATCAGAAAAAATCTGAGAAAGAAATCAGAAAAAAATTTCCATTTATAATAGCAACTGAAAGAATCAACTATTTAGAAATAAACTTAACCAAGGACATAAAGGAGCTGTATTCAGAAAACTATGAAACATTGCTAAAGGAAACTGAAGAAGCCTTAATAAATGGAAAGCCATTCTTTCCCGAATTACCACCCCCCCCCATCAAACACCCTAGACCAGTAATCCTTCCTTGTCATATTGCCATAAGAGCATTCTCAACTTTGTACCCACAAATCCCCAGTGTTCACCTGGTCCCTCTCCCAACCCTCTCCCCCAGTATCATGGGTCTTCTATCTCACCCTTCCCAATCTACCTGCCTGTCAACTCTGCACCACTCAACCCAATAATATCACTGCCCTCCTGTCCTATTCCTTCAATATGCTATCACACTCGTTCACCTTACCATAGATTACATCCATATGGGTGATAGCTGACATCCTTCTCCTCTCTTTCTATTTCTTGTAAACCTATCTTCCAGACAATAGCTCTCTGAGACTGCTCAAGTTCCTTAATTCATATCAATGAGGTCATGTACTGTTCATCCTTCAATTCCTGGCTTGCTTCACTCAACATAAGGTCCTCAAGATTCATCCAGATTATCCCGTGTTAGTACTTTATTACTTCTTACATTGAGTAATACTCCATTGTATTTATGTACCACATTTTGTTTATCCATTTAACTGTTGATGGGCACCTGGGTTGATTGCAACTTTTAGCAATAGTGAACCATGCTGCTATGAACATCGGTGTGCATAAATCTGTTCGTGTCTTTGCTTTCAATTCTTCTGGGTATATACCCAGCAGTGGAATCACTGGATCATATGGAAGTTCTATAGTTTGTTTTTTTTGAGGAACTGCCAAACTGTCCTCCACAATGGCTGGACACTTCTACATTCCCACCAGCAGTGGATTAGTGTTCCCATTCCTCCACATCTTCTCCAACACTTACAGTTTGCTGTTGTTGTTTTTTAATAGCCGCCATTCTAATGGATGTAAGATGGTAACTCATTGTACTTTTGATTTGCATTTCCCTAATAGCTAGTGATGTTGATTATCTTTTTGTGTACTTTGTAGCCATTTGTATTTCTTCCTTGGAGAAGTGTCTTTTCAGGTCACTTGCCCATTTTTTAAATGTTTTTTTTTTTTGTCGTTTTATGTTCAAGATGTAGGATTTCTTTATATATGCAGGATATTAGGTTTCTATCAGATATATGGTTGCCAAATATTTTCTTTCATTGGGTAGGCTGCCTTTTTACTTTCTTGATAACATCCTTTGAGGTGCAAAAGTTTTTAATTTTGAGGAGATCTCATTTATCTATTTTATCTTTTGCTGCTCGTGCTTTGGGTGTGAAGTTCATGAAACCATTTCCTATTACAAGGTCCTGTAGATGCTTCCTACATTATCTTCCAAGGTCTTTATGGTCTTGGTTCTTATATTTAGATCTTTGATGCATCTTGAGTTGATCTTTGTATAAGGTGTGAGATGGTGTTCCTCTATCATTTTTTCGGATATGGATATCCAGTTCTCCAATCACCATTTGTTAAAGAGACCATTCTCTCCCAACTGAATGGGCTTTGTGGCCTTGTCGAGAATCAGATGACTGTATATGCAAGGATCTATATCAGAACCCACAATTTGGTTCCATTGGTCGGTATGTCTCTCCTTGTGCCAGTACCATGCAGTTTTGACCACTGTAGTTTCGTAGTATGTCTTAAAGCCAGGTAGTGTGATACCTCCAATTTCATTTTTCTTTTTCAATATGTCCTTGGCGATTCAGGGTCTCTTACCCTTCCAAAAAATTTTTGTGGTTAGTTTTTCCAATTCATTAAAAAATGCTGTGTTGATTTTTGTTGGGATTGCATTAAATCTGTAGATTAGTTTTGGTAGGATAGACATTTTAATGATGTTTAGATTTCCTATCCATGAACAGGGAATATTCTTCCATTTATTTAAGTATTCTTTGATCTCCTATAGCAGCATTGTGTAATTTCTATATACAAGTCCTTTACACCTTTAGTTAAATTTATTCCTAGGTATTTGATTCTTTTAGTTACTGTTTAAAATGGTATTTTTTTCTTGATCTTCTCCTCAGATTGCTCATTATTCGTTTACAGAAATGCTACTGATTTTTGAGCTTTGATCTTATAGCCTGCGACTTTACTGAATTCATTCATAAGTTCCAGAAGCTTTGTTGTAGATTTCTCAGGGCTTTCTATGTGTAGGATCGTGTCATCTGTAAATAGTGAAATTTTTACTTCTTCTTTTCCAATTTGGATACCTTTTATATCTTTTTGTTGCCTCAGTGCTGGAGCAAGTACTTCTAAGACAATGTTAAATAGGGGCAGTGATAATGGGCATCCTTGTCTTGTTCCAGACCTTAGAGGGAAAGCTTTTAGGATTTCACCATTGAAGATGATGTTAGCTGTGAGTTTTTCATATATATCCTTTATCATGTTCAGAAAGTTTCCTTCTATTCCTATCTTTTGCAATGTTTTTATCAGAAAAGTGTGCTGTATTTTGTTGAATGCTTTTTCTGCATCTATAGAGATGACCATATGATCTTTTTCTTTCAATCTGTTTATGTGGTGTATGACCCTGATTGATTTACTTATGTTGAACCATCCTTGCATACCTGGGATGAAACCCACATGGTCATGGTGTGTAATTTGTTTGATATGTTCTCGAATGTGATTAACAAGTATTTTGTTGTGGATTTTAGCATCTAGTTTCATTAGAAAGATTGGTCTATAATTTTCCTTTCTTGTGGCATCTTTGTTTGGCTTTGGTATTAGGGTAATGTAGGCACCATAGAATGAGTTACGCGATGTTCCTTCTACTTCTGTTTTTTGGAAGAGCTTAAGCAGGATTGGTGTTAGTTCTTGGTGAAATGTTTGATAGAATTCACCTGTGAAGCCGTCTGGTCCTGGGCTGTTCTTAGTTGGGAGGTTTTTGATGACTGAGTCTATCTCTTTACTTGTAATTGGACTGCTGAGTTCATCAATTTCTTCTTTCATCAATGTAGGCTGCTTGTAGTGTCTAGGAATTTGTCCGTTTTCTCTAAATTATCATTCTTGTTAGCATTTAATTTTTCAAAGTATCCTCTTATGATACTCTATTTCTGTGGGGTCAGTGGTGATATCCCCTTCCTCATTTCTTATTTTATGTATTTGCATCTGCTCTCTTTTCTTCTTTGTTAGTCTGGCTAAGGGTTTGTCAACTTATTGATCTCAAGAACCAGCTTTTGTGGGGTTTTTTTTTGTTTTTTTCTAGTGCTTTCTTATTTTCAATTTCATTTTACTCCACTCTATTCTTTGTTATTTCCTTATTTCTACTTCCTTTTACTTTAGTTTGTTGTTGCTTTTCCAATTCCTCCAGGTGTGCAGTTAGGTCTTCAATTTTAGCTCTTTTTTCTTTGCATCCCATAGGTTTTGATATGTTGGGGTGTCATTTTCATTTGTTTCAAGGTAGTTACTAACTTCTTTTGAGATTTCCTCCTTGACCCACTGTTTGTCTAAGAGTATGTTGTTTAACTTCCATATCTTTGTGCCTAATCTGGTTCTCTGGCCCTTACTGATTTCTAATTTCATTCCATTCTTGTCAGAGAAATTACTTTGTATAATCTCAATCTTTCTGAATTCATTGAGAGTTGTTCTGTGCCTAGCATGTGGTCTGTCTTGGACTATGATCCATGTGCACTCGAGAAGAATGTATATCCTGCTGTATTTTGGTGTAGCGTTCTGTATATGTCTATTAGGTCCAGATCTTCTAATGCATTATTCAAGGTCTTTGTTTCTTTATTGATTCTTTGTCGAGATGCTCTGTCTAACAGTGATAATGGTGTATTAAAGTCCCCCACTGTAATTGTAGACGCATCTATTTCTCCACTTAGTCTTTCCAGTGTTTGCCTCATGTATTTTTAGGCGCCTTGATTAAGTGCATAAATAGTTTTGCATTTAAAGTCTATTTTGTCTGATACTAGTACAGATACTCCCGCCCTTTTTTGGTTGTAGTTTGCTTGTAAAATTGTTTTCCAGCCATTCACTTTCAGCCTCCTGAATCCCTGGGTCTAAGGTGGTTTTCCTGTAGACAACATATAGATGGGTGATATTTCCTTATCCATTCTGACAATCTGGGTCTCTTCACTGGTGAGTTTAATCCATTAACATTCAGTGTTATTACTCTCAAGGAATTTCTTACATCAGCTATATTTTCTTTGGGTTTATTTATGTCATATGTTGTTTTTATTTCTCTTTTTGTCTTTTTAATTGTTCTTATACTTTCCTCAAACTCTCTCTCTCCTGTTTTTCCCTTTCAACCTGCATAACTTTCCTTAGTATTTCTTGAAGGGTAGGTTTCTTATTGGCATATTCTCTTAATTTCTGTTTATCTGTGAATATTTTGAACTATCCATCATTTTTGAATGCCAGCTTTGCTGGATAGAGAATTCTTGGCTGGATGTTTTTTCTTTTAGTACCTTTACTATATCATACCACTGACTTCTTGCCTTCTTGACTTCAGATGAGAAATCAGCACTTAATGTTATTGAGCTTCCCTTGTATGTGATAGTTCTCTTTTCTCTTGCTGCTTGAGTATTTTCTCTTTGTCTTGAGCATTGGACTCTTTGACAAGTATATGTCTTGGAGTAGGCCTGTTGGGCTTTATACTATTTGGGGTGCACTATGCTTCCTGGACATGTACGTTCATCTCCTTCAATAGGTTGGGAGTTTTCAGCCATTATTTCCTTCAACACTTCTTCTGTTCCCTTTCCTTTCTCTTCTCCCTCTGGGGTGCCTATAATGGATATGTTTGTGTGTTTGGGTTGTCATCTAAATCCCTATGTCTCCGCTTGATTTTTTCTATCTTTTTATCTATTTGTCCTACAATCTGTATGATTTCAGATGTACTGGCCTCCACATCACTAATTCTTTCCTCTGCCTGTTCAGATCTACTGTTTTGTGATTCCAGTGTCTTTTGGATTTCTTGGATTGTGCCATTCATCACCATCGTATCCGTTATCTTTTTATGTAGGCTTTGGATTTCTTCAGTATGTTCTCCCAGTGTCTTCTTAATATCCTTAATCTCTTCCTTTTCTTCATTAAGTTGGTCCATGATTTTTGTTTGGACATCTTTGATTAGTTGTTCAATGTTCTTCATCTCTTCTTGATTTTTAGTTTGTTCATTGGACTGGCCCATGTCTTCCTGTTTATTAGGGCGGTTTGTAATTTTTTGTTGCCCTCTGGTATCTTTTTATCTTGATGTGTGCATTCAGTTGATTAGCTTCTCTCTCTGCTCTAGAGTTTTATTTAGCTGCTGGTTTTCTGTGTGTAAGATTTTTTTTTGACACTTTGTTCTATTTCCTTACTGTTTTCTATGTTCCAGTTTTATGTTGAGCAATCTATCTCCCTGTCCAGCTCCCTCCACATCAACGCCACAAAGGCTCCCACTCCATGGGCTCCCCAATTAGCTCACTTGGGCAGGATCCTGTCCCCAGTCAGCGGTTTTTTGTGAGATAGATGGTGAGCACCCACCTAAACCGACACCACCTTGCCTACCTTCCCCAAAGTAGGCTTTTTCTATCAAACACCTCATAATTCAACCAGCCTCTATGCATTAAGAAATTCCAATGCTATATCCACAATTTTTGGTATTTGCAAAATCAGGGCTATACTCCCGGTACCAAAACGTGTTTCAGTTTCCTTGGCTGCTCAAGCAAGTACCCTTCAAATGGTTGGCTCAAGAGATGGGAATGTGTTTAGCTGCTTTTAATTTCATTTATAGGTGATGAGGCAAAAGGAAATTTTTCATGTATATCTGTACGTAAGTGTAGGGGCATATGTGTGTAGATAAATCTAATTTTCTATTAGAAGTTCCAAGATCAATATCTTTCCACATAGATTAGAATTGGTATAAAGAATAGCCAATTATCAATCAAAATTAATGGGAAATGCTTATTTTTCTTCCTTTTCACCACTGGTAAGATGCAAATAGATGGTTTAGAAGGTTAAGAAAGAGTATTTTTGTAGAATTCACTAAGTTCAGGCCATTTTAATGTTCTGTTTTGACTTATGTTTACCTGAAAAAATGGAATATTGGAGTATATTTAGAAAGTTAACAGAGCTATATGTTTGGAAATTGAGTTGGGTTGGGCTATAAAGCAAAAAGAGATGTTTTTGGAGAAGTAACCATTGCCCATCATTCCGCTGCTCTCTGGTCTTGCCCTAATCAGGACCCTGGGGGCAGAACATTCCTTGATTTGGAGGCTGGGCGGTAAGGTCATACTCTGCTCAGGTCCTTCTGCCTTACAGTTGAATGCATAGCGAACTTCTGTGTATCTGTCAGGTGTGTGTTTCATATGACACCCAGCCAACCCCACTAGCCTATCTTTTCCTAGTGGGGGAGAATGGAGCCTTCCCCACTGCAACACAAGAGGGGTGTGAACAGGTCATCACCCTGCATCAGCTGTTGGGAGGCACCCACTGGCCATCCTGCATGGCTGGGGCAACAAAAACCATCACCATGTAAGGGGAAATGAACCTCAAAATGGCAAGATTTGAAGTATTGTAGTGGGCAGGTACATACATGGCTATCTCAAAAATTGCCTATGCCAGGGCATTCTGTCCAACTGAAACAATACCTCTTCCCTGGAGGTAAAAGGACATTACTCTTTTAATTAAAACTTTGCCCAAGCAGGTGTGCTTCAAACCACCCTGTCACAGAACAGTTGCCCAGTTTTGCTGGAGAAGAAGGCTTCTGGAGCTTGGAGGCTTACCTGGACTATTGCCAGTTAATTGCCATGGCCCCTGGTACTGCCTGTGCCTGATGCCATCGCTGTCAATGCATTGGTGGCAGCCCAGACAGAAGCAGAGTAGGCAGTGATTGATTTAATACCTTTATCTCAGAGAATCTCAATTCTGTGGCAATTTGTCACCAAGGGATGGGGTTTCACTTCCATGGAGCCAAAATTCCCTCTGAGGTGCTGTTAATCCATTATGGAGATGGTACATTGATTGCAGGGCCCACCAAGGGACTGAGACTCTATGAGCTGTCATTGATACAGTGACTCATGCCAGCTGGGCAGTAAACTCTGATAAGGTTCAAAGCATTACACAGTGAGTGTATTTTCCAGGAGCAACATGAACAGGCAACCAAAAAAGTGTCTCAGACAAGGTCAAACAGAAGCTTCCATCCTTGGTGATGCCTACTAATGAGAAGAAGGCCCAACAATTAGTGGACCTGTCTGGGTACCTCACCTGGGAATTTCTCTTAGACCCTTGTCAAGGTGACGCTCAAAGCATCAATTGGTGAATGGAGTGCCTTGCAGCAGCAGGCATTAGGGGATGGCCAACAGGCAGTGGCTCAAGCCATACCTTCGGGGCCATAAGAGCCCCTAGCCCCTGCCCTAGAGTGCTGCAGATGTCTGCAATACCCACTCATGCTGATTGGAGCCTGTGGGAGGGAGAAATTGCCACAGGTTGTACTGACTGGCCACTCTTGTTCTAGACACACAAATTGCCTGATACAGCAACCAGATACATCCCTTTTGAGCAGCAGCTATTAGCCTGCTATTTGTCCTTAGTGGGCCATGGGCATTTTAGCACTCTGGATGCCATTTCACTTTAAGTCCAGTTCTGCATTCTCATGAGCATACCCACAAATCCAATTACCAAAGCAAGACAGACTCAACAAAGCTCCATCTTTAAGTGGAAATGGTCTATCCAAGACTGAACCCTCAAGAAGTCAATGGCTTCATGAACAGATTAATGCTTTGCCAGAGGATGCTGACAACTTGCAGAGGACACTCTTGTACCTCCCTTGGCTAAGAAGGGCCTCTGGTTTGAAGGCTTTCTTCCTGATGATATGGACTCCTTACATCTACAAAAGTTAAAATTGATGGAGTTCTTTTGGTCACTATGGCATCTGCCCTAAGGTTGGCCACCTTCTGACTGGAACTGAACTTTGGGCTGAATTCCATGTGGTGGGGATGGCTGTGCAGTCCACTCCAACAACAACTTCCTGCTACATATTTACAGGCTCATGGCCATTGGAAATTCTCTAGCCATAAAACCTGGTACTGCCAAACTAATGACTTAACTATAAAAGGATTCCCTATATTGAGACAAAGGCAACAGCTTGCCAGCTGAGATGCTGATCTATTCAGCATCCATGTCAATACCCCTGGAAAGGTCCATTTTTTGCAGAACATGAATCTAATTTCTACATTGAAGGAGAATGTGCTCAATGGGTGCCTTGATTACTCACTGAATTCAATGAAAGGAGCACGGAAGTCCACCTCAGATAACAGAATGGGATAAATCATGCAAATTCATCCTAGAGGAAGTGGGAGCAAAGATACTGCAGAGACATATGACTCCTGCAAATGAGCTCAGGCCATGCACATGGCAAATATGGCCACATCAGCTGGAGCTTAGTCTCCACGCAAGTCTAGCAACTCCAGTACATCAGCCCAATAGCTCCCAGCCATGGATACCAACGGTACCTTACCACCCTTGATACCTACCCTAGCTATGGGACCACCATCTTGGTATGGCATGTAC
>JAKSZT010053928.1:52986987-53016615 GCA_026826555.1 Tolypeutes matacus | reverse complement strand
AGACAGCAAGCCTATGTCCTCTTCCACATCCGGAAGAGAGAATTGCAAAGAGACAGTGAGAGTGCGTTGCTAGAGGTGGAAGCATCAGCCATTAGGGGAGAGGACACAGATGAGGGAGTGGTGCAAGCAGTGCCTGAAGGCAACTCCTGGATCAGAGTCTGTGAGTCAGAGGTGCACTAGAAAGAGACAACCACCCAAGAAATCACCTTGGATGAGTGGAAATTACTACAAGAACAAAAGCGATCAAATCCAGAATTCCACCTCAGGAAGCTCAAATCTGCCAGGTGTCTGAATGCTGTGGTGATTCACAAGCCAAAACACAGAGGCGAGGTAGAAAAGAATCATTGTGAATGGAAAACTCCAGGCCCAACAACCCAGCCAGGGGCATTCCACATCAGGTGGCGACAGACTTTGGCAACACCCCTCGATCATGTAAGGGGGTCAGAGGGAGCAAGAAGAAGAAGAAGGGCAAGAGGGTCCTCGATGGGTTGCAGTAGTCTCAGTCCAAATTTTGCCACATACTCACACTCATGCATGGACACGTTTGAGTGTGTGTGAGTGCAAATGCACACTCAGACACACTGAGACACACACATGCAAATGAACTCGCACACCTTGGGGCCTGATGATGAAAAGGAGAAGCTAAGTTTCAGCTGTGAGTGCTGGTGCCCTCAGCCACTCCACCCGCTCATTCAATCAAGGGTTTGGAGTTGAGGGGCAGTCACCGCTGAGGGAGAGGCAGCAGGGTGAGCCACGGCCAGGCTGATGGGATCGGCAGCTGCCAAAGCTCTTCATGAGACTCCACGTTGTGCTCACTGCAGGCAGGGGCCCAGGCACCCAGCCTGGAAGGAGAGGAGGATCCAGGAATGTGTGAGAAGACTCACATTGGTGTCTACCGTTGCAGGAGGGGCAGATTCTTGATGGCTGGTGCACCAGCCACCATTCAGATCTCTAGAGTAGGAATTCTTAAAAAGAGGGCTGTGAGCTTGAGCAGGGATCCTTAAAAAGGGGGCTGTGACCTTGAATTGAAATAAAAAAAAACCCCCATCATTCTTGTGGGGACGTGTTGGTGTGGGTGTGATATATTTATTAAGTCATACACAGTACAGTGTGGACTTAGTAAGGGTCCGTGGTTTTCACGTGACTGGCAAAGGGGTCTGTGGAACAAAAAAATTTAATAGCCCCTACTATAGAGGAATCTTTCTTGCCAGACTATCCCAAGGGATCTGTGATCAAGAAGATCCCACCTTCGTTGCTGGCAGTTGTCTGTCTGAAGGCATAAAGATTGAGTTGCAGGGCAACCCTTGAAGCTGAAAAACAGCCCTCACAGCAAACATTCAATTTGTGTGTCTGGCATGGCTCATCTGTCCCTTGTATTTAAACTTATACTTGGTGCTGGAGTTTGTAGGTGTATGTCCAAGAGTCTGGAATCTTTGGGCTGTCCATGTGCCAGGTGGGTCCTGAGCCTCAGCAGAGTTGCAACGCCTACTCTCCAGTTCACTGGACTTACCCAGGACAACTAACAAGGAGGTGAGGATTGACAACCACCATACCAAGGAAATGAGAGAGATTACAACTGCAAGCAAGAGAGTCCCATCCATTGGCTGTATGGGATTGAAGACCCCTCAAAATTAGAATTGGTGATGGTGGTTGGACATCACCATCCCAGAATTCTCAGGATTGGGGAATGAACTATGCACTAGAGTGGACTTACTGGTATGCTACTATAGACATATTGTGATTCTAGCAATGGAAGAAATTACAACATTGATGTGGAGGCAGTGGCCACTGGAGGCTCTGGGGGCAGGGAGAGGGAAAACAGTTGTAATATGTTTTATTTTCGGGCCTTGGGAATCATCCTGAATGCCATGGCAATGACAGATATAGGCCATTTTATATCCTCCCATAACCTGCAGAATTGTGTGGGAGAGAGTGTAAACTACAATGTCAATGTGGAGTGGAGTGGTTGCCCTCCTGGATGAGGGCAAATAAATAAAATCAGAAATAAAAGAAGAGGCATTACTTCTGACCCTATAGAAATAAAAGAGTTCATAACACAATATTATTGACAACTCTATGCCAACAAACTAGACAACACAGATGAAATAGAGAAGTTCCTAGGAACATACAACCAACCTACACTGACCCTAGAAGAAATAGAAGAACTCAACAAACCAATCACAAGAGATTGAAACTGTCATCAAAACCACCCAAAGGTGAAAATCCTTGGACCAGATGGTTTCACAGGTGAATTCTAACAAGGATTCAAGGAAGACTTAATATCATTCTTGTTCAAACTCTTCAAAAAAATTCAACAGGAAGGATTGCTACCAAACTCATGCTATGAAGCCAACATCACCCTATTAGATGATGCAAGCTGGTGTGGGAGCCCAGGGCCTGGTCCTTCCCTCACTACATGAAACACAGCCTGAAGCATACAGCTGCTTGCATGACCCACCACACTAGTTAAACAATAACAAGACTACTCAGGGGAAAAGAGTGAAAAGAGTGTACATATGATATCTTAGACTGTAATTATCTCCAGGCTGTACACTTCCTTCCCACACCCCATTGGTGTGATTTAGTGACATTAGCAGAAACTCTATTATGAAATATCTTTGTTCTGAGACCTTCATTTTCCCGCCTCTTTACAGAGTGCTACTTTCATTTTGCTTCCTGCCACCACTGGAGACCCTCTCCTGTCCATAAGTCCCAATAAAGCTTGTGTCTGACTCAGTGTTGAGTGCATTCTTTGGTCTTATGGCCACCCTGAACTGTGCCCTCCAGGAGCTGGGTTGGAACAATTGGTGAACCACAGCAGGAGACCGACGGACCACTGGCAGTGGAAGGCGTGATCTCTGGGAACGGAGAATCCACGGGAGAATCCCAGGTTGGCCTATAACATCCATGTGGGGGGGAGGTGGCTGCCCTCCTGGATGAGTGGGGACCACTGAGAGAATATGGGGACACCCTAAAACTTCCAGTGGGTGTACCGACTATGCTACAGCAGGTAGCAGAGCAGCTGCATTTAAATAAGAAAAAGGGAGACTGTCAGATGGCAGCCATAGCATGATGTTTTTTAGGAGCCTTGCAGGTGGCTACCAAGGCAGAACAAGTTGTGAGAGTCTTTGTGCACTGTTTAGAGGAGGATTTCTTTTTAGGTTTACAGAAATTTATTAAAACAAGGCTGTTGCATCTTGTACCATGATTCACTACAAAGCAGACTCCATATGGGTTTATGGAAATTATAGTTCAGACTGTTTAATCTTGTATTGTGAGTATGCATCCAGCTGTCTTTCACATGGTTGCTGTCAAGAAAATCCTTGAAGCCTTCAGGTAAATGAAATCTACCTGTGTTCTCCACAAAGATGAATTCCTCATCCTTGTGCTTTCTAAACTGTCCCGTGCATTGCAGCCAAGGTATCTCTAGACCCAAGCAAGCCGTAAGAGGATAAACATGGATATAAAATGTGTACCATGGACCAAATACAAAGCTTGCTCAGGCAGATCAGACTCAGGTGCACCCTTCCAACTTCAGGCTAAATTAGTGCCTGTTTGCTTGTGCCAAGGCTTGAATGAGGCTTGTTTAGGACTTCAGCAGCTACTCATCCATCTTTGGCACATAACAGTCCAAAATACTCCAGGAAAAGCCACATTCCATTCATGCCTAAGCCATCCCTAAAGAGAAGATTGTATATTATATTTTGCTCATTTTGCTATAAAGCATTGTCACATTTTTATATTACTTACACACACAACGCATCTCACCCGTAATCTTCATTTACTATAAAAAAAGAGGAACGTACCTAACACAGGCGGGGATGAAAGATTCTTTAAACAATTGTGTGTGCCAAATTGATGATCAGTTAGAAACTTTAGTGTGCATATATTCTTGCCTAGAGGCCGCAGGTTGCTCAGGTCCGGGTCCAGAGGATATTAACTACCCATAGATGGGACCCTAAGGTGTGGGATCCTATAGACCACTCCTCAGATGAGGAAAAGGAGGAGGAGTAGGAGGTGGAAGAAGACAAAGCATCCCAAGTGGTTTGTCCCATGATAAAACAGAAGTAGAAGGCATTACAAAATCGAGCCCCTGGTGCCCAGCAGTTCCACCCCCAAGCAAAAAATTGTACGTGACTATGGGAGACGACACCACTGCCGAGTTAGGTGATTTAGGGCAAAGGAATAGGTAGAAATCTAGAAAGTCCCTGTCTAACTGGCTTCTAAGGTTATGGGACACTGGAACAGAAGGAGTTGTTTTATCTGGGGTGGAAACAAGCCAATTAGACTCTATCATTACTCACCCTTCTCTATGCCAGCATCTGTATACTGCCTCAAATGAGGCAAAAAAAAAAAAAAAAAAAAAAAAGCATAGCTACTAGTCTGGTTAGTTGCTGGATGCAAATCTACTTGGCCTAATGAAGGCGATATACCCCACACTACCCACCATTGGCAATCTATGGAAGAGTTACAGATATTTTGTGGGGGTTAGGAATGAAACATGCTATATATGCTATATATGTTGTTTATGGTTACTTCAAGTTTAGCCTCATCCCTTACCTTTGCTTATGGTTATTTCATGACAACATCTGCCCCCATGGTGCAGGGAAAGGAAAATTTAAGACACTTGTCTCACATCCTTCCACTGGTTAAATTAGTGACCCTGCTTTCTCTCATGACTCCAGGTGTTTGCTGCCTGCTGAAATTCTAGACCCTCAGGGTTGGATGTCCACTCTTCCAATCCAGTGGCCAAGGACTGGGAGTGGGGGTCTCCCATGTCAAATGTTAGGATTCCTAAAAGCAGCAATTCATGAGAGAAACCAGTTTCCCTGAGGCTTAAATGACCTCAGTGGGTGTATACTGGAATTAGTATTGTTCATTCAAGGACTGCCAAAGTGAAAATGAGAAATAAGCAAAGTTCTGAAAAAAGGAAAATTGTATTTTAAAGCATTGGGAATTTTTGGTTATAAGTCAATAATTAAAGAACAAAATTCATGTGCAAAACTGCACGGTCACAGTGCAGATGAATTAGAAATAGCCTTCAAGGAGATCTTTTAAATGTTATCTTGCAGTTAAACTTATTTTGTAAGAGAATGAAATGTATTAGGAACAGTGAGTTCATTCCAATGCCTTCTTAGCATCCATGGTTTCTGATGAGAAATTGGCACTTAATCTTATTGGGAATCCCTTGTATTTAGTGCATTGCTTTTATCTTGCCACTTTAAGAACACTTTCCTTGTCCTGGCATTCTTCAGTTTGACTACCATATGCGTGAGTGTGCTTCTGTTTGAGTGTATCCTGTTTGGGGTTTGTTGGACTTCTTGAATGTGTATATTCACATTCTTTGGTAAATTTGGGAAATTTTCAACTATTGTTTTTTTTTTTTTTTAATTAATTTATTTTTTATTGTGGGTAAAAATCAAAATTTTCACAATACATACCAATATTTGTAAAATGATATATAAATATATATGCATATATGTGCATTTGCTTACAAAAATGTTATTTTTATATATATATATAAATATATTTTAAGAGGTGTTTAGATTACCCAAAATATTCCTTCTGCTCCTTTCTCTCTTTCTTCTCCTGGAACACCTGTAATCCATGTATTAGAATGGTGTCCCATATGTCTCATAGTCTCTTTTCACTTTCTCATTCTGTTTACTTTGTGATCCTCAGGCTGAATCATTTCAGTTGTCTTACTTCAAGTTTATTGACTCTTCTGTCAGCTCTAATATGCTGATGAAACCATCTAGGGAACTTTGCATTTCAGTTATTGTGGTCTTCAACTCCAGTATTTGTATTTGTTTCCTTTTAAATTTTTCTTTCTCTTTATCACATTCTCATACTGCTCATGCATCATTTTTCTCATAACTTTTTAAGTTCTTTCTGTTCTCCATTAGTTCTGTGATTATGTTGAAGATATATATAGTTTGGCTGATATGCCTAAAGTCTGACCTTCTTTATTGTGGTTTCTGAAATTTCATCTTTTCCATTGAGATGTGTTATAATTTCCTGTTTCTTTGTATTATAATCTTTTGTTGCACATTTTAATATTTTATTGAGTTAACTTTTGGACTTAGTTCCTGAGCTGTTTGTTCCTTAATTTTGTATCCAACTCATGATAAGATAGAGATTTCCTTGAGTTTGAGGTGCTAATGAAAACAAGCAAACCAAAGCAAATAACATCTTTCACAGTCTTTGAAAATTGGCTCTGTGTTGATTTGTGCTCTCCTTCAGACTTTAGCCCTCCTTCCTAATAGATCAGACTGAGGTAAAACCATGGGCTCTTTCAGCCTTTTTTGTGTCTGAATCTTGTGTGCATGTGCTCATAACCTCAGGAATTATCCCATTTTTCACAAGAGGGTTCTTTCTGTACTACAGTCCCATGTTTCATCTTTTATATTTCCTTCTAGTGATATAGACAACCTTAGAGTTTCCCTTTAAGGTACTATCACACCCATATATTAGCACTGTTAATTAAAAACTCTTTGATGTGCACCCACCATTTCTATTCATTTCTAAATATTTACAGACAAACTTTTTAACCAATTCTGCACATTAATCCTCAAATTTCCATTCTCTAACTTCATTCTATTTTTTTCTGGTGACCTATATTCAAGCTATTATCTCCCTGGGTTTTCTCGTTATATTAAATTCATAATAGTGAAATCTTACAATATTTGCCCTTTTGTGTCTGTCTTGCTTCATTCAATAGAATGTCCTCCAGGTTCACCCATGTTGTCATATGCTACACGCCTTCATTCTTCTTACAGCTGAGTAATATTCCATCATGTGTTCATACCATAATTTCTTTTTCCATTCTTCAGTTAATGGACATCTGGCTTGTTTTACCTTTTGGTAATTATGAATATTTTCTTTTTATTGTTGAGTTTATGATCTCTCTATATAACATGGAGATAAAATCCTTATCAGATATTTGGTTTCCAAATAACTTCTCCCATTGAGTATGCTGCATTTTAACTTTCTTGACAAAGTCTTCAGGAGAACAAAAGTGTTAATTTTGAGGAGGTCCCATGTATCTATTTTTTTCTTTCATTGCTCATGCTTTGGGTGTAAGGTTTAAGAAACAACCACCTACCGCAAGATCTTGAAGATGTTTCCCTACATTTTCTTCTACAAGTTTTATGCTTGTAGCTTTTATATTTAGGTCCTCAATCCATTTTGAGTTAATTTTTGTATAAGATGTGAGATAGGGGTCCTCTTTCTTTCTTTTAGCTATGCATATTGAGTTCTCTGAGCATTATTTGTTGAATAGACTATTTGGTCCCAGTTCAGTTGGCTTGATACTCTTGTAAAAATAATTTGTCCATAGATGTGAGGGTCTGTTTATGAGTTCTCTATTCAGTTCCACTGGTCAATATCTTTATGCCACTACAATGCTGTTTTTGCATCTGAGACTGGAATGCCTTCAACGGAGATACCATAACCAAGCCACATAAAACTCCATTGTTTTTCTGCCCATATCTGTGTTTTAACTAATCTATTTCATTTTCAGGAAAATTTCTCATTTCAAAAGCTTTATTTTAAGCAATATTGGGGAGGTTTTGCATTGGGTAAGTCTATCTTTATTCCTGAAAACAGCACTGAGTCAGTGGATCTCCTTGCACAGAGCCCCAGACTCCCCATGGGAGTCATTTAAAACCCTTGAGACACCACAGGGGTCAGCAGATGACATGGGGGTGTGCAGGTGGCCAATAGCCAGGGTTAATTTCCATTCTCTTCCTAGTATCCTGCTTTCTAGTATCCCTGTTCTTCCTAGAGCACCTCCTGCTGCTTTGCCCCCACCCACCACAACATTTTGTCACTGTACACATGGATATTGCTTATATATCACTTGTGCTCATGAAGCTGGAGTGAGGCCAACACCTCAGTCAGCCCATTACCCACAGGGAGCTGGCACAACCCTGGGATGACTGAACTGATGAATTCTTATGCCTCCACCATGCCATGGAGTGCTTTGTCGGCAAACAAACTGTTGGGGCAAGACACATATTTCCACCTATAAGGAAGGAGTATCAGCACATGGAGGAGAGCAGAAAGTCCTTGCAGGTGTTGGGGTCACCAAGAAAACATATGACTTACACAGATACTGGATGGAACAACATTTACTCACATAGAGAACACAGAAAGCAAGTTCAGCTTCATTGGTAGGGTTTGGTCTCTCATGGCCAGTAGGTCCCACTCCACAGACAATGGAAGGAGATGGTCCACATTCACCCCTCTTGTGTACTGGAGTTGAGGGAAATAGCTCCCTCCTCATCAAGAGCATATGTAACCACAGAGTTGGGCCAGTTGCTATAAACTAATGCACATATCTGGCCAAGCAGTCCCTATTGAAGTTTCCTCATTGCTCTTGGGGAAAGGGGAAGAAATGTTCCAGCAGACCTCCATCTACTAGGGGATGTTTTTTTTTTCTCCAGGCATGCCTGAAAAAGATGTCAAGCCATATTTATTATCCTGACCCAGGAGCCAGGCTATCATGTCTACTCCACAGGGTTTACTTGTGGGTCACAGTGAAGGGTGACAGGCCTCATTCATACTGTCCCTTTTTACCCCATATAATCTGAACCAGTGTAACAAATTCATTCTATTTGTTTTGACTGATGATTTTTAATTGGATAAGAAAGAGAGAATGAGAATTTGTGAGAGGCAAATTCTCTTAAAGAGATATAATTTTAACTATTCCTTCAGTATGATACATAGTCTTATAACCTCCTCACCTGCAGTTTAAGTGAATTCTTATTTAGCTACTTGAAGAAATTTTGTTAGAAGTGCAAGACCATGTCGTTTACCTGATTAAAGCCCATTCAGGTTGATGGCAGAATTCTGTTCCTTGTGATTGTTGGACTGAGACTCCCATTTCTTTGCTGTATGTTAGCTGAGGGCCATCACCAGCTTCTATAGATCACCCATATCCCATGGCTTTTGGTGCCTTCCTTCATGTTGAAAGCCAGCAACTGTGTGTCAAGCCCATCTCATTCTTCTAATCTCTCCTTCTTCTCTTATGTCATTTCTCAGCCAGAAAAGGTTCTAAGTTTTAAGAACAAATGTCATTCAATTGGCATGCAGAGAAAATTTAGATTACCCAGGTAAATCTCCTCAAATCACAGTCTGGATCTTTAATCATATCTGCAAAGTTCCCTTTGCCATTTAGGGTAATATAGTCACAGGTGCTAGGACTTAGGGCATAGACATATTAGGGGGGAGGGTATTCTCTCTACTACTCACCAAACTAAAATCTTTGTACACAGATACTACTGTTTCTGGAACTGAATATTTGAGCTCCTGTCTTATTGAAGTGGAAATATGTAGATTCACTGAACTGAATCATTTCAAAAGAAATTTAAACTTAATACCTCATAATGAGCTTGAATGGTAGAATATTTATTTTTATAACCTCTTAGATCTATATAACTGCTAAAGTTGGTAATGTATCATTGCATATGCAATCTTAATGACAAATGGCTTATTATATTGTTACTATATTGTTTGGAAGCATAATATCATTTTATAAATCATGTATTTTGGAAAAATAAGGCTCAATGAAAGCTGTGGCAATACTTTTGTATTGCTTTGTTAAAAATGAATATCAACTCTTATCTAATGGGAAGATGAGCATTAAGGAACATCACTTGATTATTTATATGCAATATGCCAAAATATCTCTTCATAAATTCAAAGAGAAATAAAATGTTTTCTATAATTTTGGAATATCATAGCTATATCCAGTTGGTTTGTCTTCTCTGACCCAGTCTCAGCTCTCCTCCTCTCTCTTGGCCTCTGTATGCATGAACCTGGCCTAGTTTTTGTGCATGGAGCCTGTCCCAGTAAATCATGGTCTCATATGGCCCCCACCCTGCCAGCCCTGTCCAGTCTATCCTTGCACCATCCCCCAAAACTTCCTCAGTTCACCTCAGGCAGCTGGGTTTGTCCCCTCAGCCACCAGTTTCTCTCATTTTCCTCTGCAGGCTCACCCTGTGGTAGTTCCTCATCCTTTCAGGGAAACCCTTGTCTCCCCACCTCTCTCCTCAGATCTGTCCCATAAGGTCTCCTCAACCCAGCCTGCGTCCTTCAGTTTCTGCCCTTCACTAAGCAACCTCCTTCCTTGCTCCTGCCCCAGGACCCTGCTCCTCCTCTACCTCAGTTCACCTCCTGTGGACTGTTTCCTCCTCTATGGCCTTAACGCCACTTCTAGGCCCCCATTCACTTCACCTCAGACAATTCCCCAACTGCCCAATTAATTGCCTTGTCCTCCCAGGCTCTTTCACATTTCTGCTCCTGCCTCACTCAGCTCATCCGTCTCTCAGCCTCTGACATTTCTCAGCTCCACCATGGACTTTTGTAACCACCCACCATCAGCACCAGAAAGGTACAGAGGAGCCCCCACCTCACTGGAGCTTTCGTCTCCTTCTGCCTGTTTCCACCTCCCCAAATTAGATCCAGGTCCCCATGCTTCATATCATCCCAGTTCTCCCCTCTCACAGTCTCATCTTGCTTTGAAAGACACGTAAGACTCTCACCTTCCTCTATTGCTGTGACCTGTCTCCCCACTCTGTGCCTCAATGCTCCCTACACTGTTGCTCCCCTCATTTTACCCCCAACTCTTTATTCTTGCCCTCCAGTCCACCTTCACCCCACCCAGCCCTTGCCTTAGGAACCCATCAAGGCATGCCACTTTATACCATGGTCTGCCGGAGTCTCATTGCATTTCCTGATGCCTCATTTCTCAGGAGATATCACTGCCCTTTTCCACCCTTCAGTTATCCATCCTTGCCCCTACTCCAACCCTCCCTTACCTATATGCCTTCCAGCCACTCCTGGTTCCTAGTCAGCAGGGTAGTCACTCCTAGGCCCTCTTCTCACTTTCTTGCCTAGTTTCTCCTCCCTCTGGAAACTTTTAGTTTCCAGGTGACCAGGCCTCTGTCCTCAGTTCAGCGCTGTTCCCCACTCCTTTCTCCTCCATAATCTTTATCAGTTTCCCTCTGTATCTGCCCTGATGTACCTGGCTTGGCCCAGTTATCCTAACCTCATCCATTCCCTTTCACCTGCCTGCCCTGCCCTCTCCCCAAAGGCCTTAGACCTCATCCTAGAGGCCATGAGTCTCAGAGCTTCCCCCATTCTCTGAGAAGGACACATTCCACCTCTGAGAAGGGCCAGGAGAGGGCACAAGTTCACCCAGTGACCATCCCATACCCTTTTCTAAGTCAGTCCTGAAGGATGATCCAAACAAGTTCCCTGCACAGGGCTACACACCAGGTTCTACTTCCTTAGGAAATGCTAGCATCTGCTAAGCCTCAAGCACATTGTCAGCTGGTAAATGGCAGTCATGATAAGTCAATGCCTTCGCCTTCATAAACACTGAAAACCTTGTAGGAGCCTGGAGGGAGAAGAGTCAGGGGACAACAGACTCTCTTGAAGCATCTTCTTGCTTGAAACCTGAATTATACATGCACAGATTAACTCAAAGCTATGTGGCCAAAGACAGAGAAAAAGAAGTTAGACCTGAGCAGCCTTTGGAAGTCATTGGGGAGAGAAATGAAGCAGAGAATATAGAGAGTCATACATCTAGATAGGAGAAGTCAGGAGCACAAGTAAATAGCTTTCTCTGCAGCATTCAGCCTGGGGTAAAAGGTAGTTAGTCTTCAGTGTGCCCAGTAGAAGAAGGAGCTCATGTGTGGAAATGGAATCCAAATGTAATGCTGTTTCCACAGTTCCCAAAGTCATTCATAACACCAAGGGCATAGTGGTCATTCATTGAATAGTCACACACTGCTTACTTTATTAAATTCAAACTCCTAAGAGGGGTAGTTTCATAACTTTGTTTGATATGGATTTATGTAGAGCTGAGGCTCTATAATAGGGTTTAATCTTATTCCTCCTTAATGGCATGGTATTGACTTGGTTAATTGAAAAATAATATTTTATTCTGAAGTAATTATAGAACTTATATACCTTATATAAAAATTTCAATCACAGTATAATTCCTGACCCCTTCACTCAGATTCTCCAATGGTTATAGTTTCACCACATTTGCTCCTGAGCACAAAATATTCCAGTGTATGTTTCTTCAAAACAGGAGCACTGCCTTGAGTAACCACACAAACCCAAATCAGGAAACAACATCATTTCCATATTATGCTCCAACCCATGGATCATCTTTAAATTTTTCCTACAGTGGGAAAGTGTTTCTTTGTCCATTTTAGTGCCTGCTCCTTCAAATTGGAACTGTTCCTGAGACATCCCATCACATCATTGGCAGATTTGGCAAACCTGATGACTGCAGCCTGGGTCTGCCCACTGCCTCCTCCAGAGCACTGCCGGGCCTGCATTTCAGCAGGAGCACCCCAGCCTGGTGCTGTCCTCTCATCAGTGTAGCCCATCAGAAGGGACACGAAATCTATCCACCCCAACCCTGGTGATGTCCATTTGATAACTGGGTGAAATTTATCCAGAATTCTTAACATACATACAATTTGTTTTCCTATTGTAATGAAATGGAATTTCAATATCATGGTCCCCATCCAACTTGACAGAGCACTGAAAATCTTGATCAATATCACTGTGCTATTTTTTCTCAAAACACACAGCTTGCCTTTAGGAGACACAAAGCTCCATAAATTTTCATGCAGTTGGAAGCTATGTGAAATGAATAGTCTATACAATCAGTCATCAAATATAAAATTTTTACTAATTTTGTGATTTTTCTCCTTCATCATTCATAAGTCTCTAATGTCCATTGAGGAAGTAAAAGATGTAAAGAAAGAGAATGCTCATATATGCTGAAACTCAGATTGCATATTTTGTATTGACAGCTTAACCTATGCAATTAGTATAATTAACATAGAAAATATTTTTTATGTTTTAAGGACACCATGAAATCATGCTAAACATCTTCCAATTTTTCTTGGAAGGATATTCTAGGGGTTGCTTTCCCAGTTGCGCATTCTCCCTACAAAGCTAATCCTAAGACATCCCTTGACTGGATTTACATCAGATGAAAATTTGTAAAATGGTTTGCTTTTGTGTTTGGAAGAAAGAATATTTAGACAAAGATTTAATTGCTAATAACACAATGAGGAGACTGGAAAACAGTGCTCAGAATGGAGTGCTGGGAAGCAGCTATTTGGTGAAGGGCAATTTGCCTAGCTCTGTGTTGTGCTTTGTCCTGGACCTCCCTTGGTCACTCAGGAATACTCAATAATAAGAGTTTCTTCAGATAAACCAGTACCTAGTGATGTATATAGGAGTCAGGCTTCACCTCAGTCCTGTGACAGGAAGCACACACAGAGTCAGACCCAGCTGATGTGGGAAGGCATGTCAGGAAGTCTCCAGGCAGACACAAATCTACGGCATCCTGTAGGCTAAAAGTACATCAACTATTGGTGATGCCATAAACTTACATTAATAACCTCCAAAGCATTAAAAATTGAAGCTGATCCATGAAGAAATTCAACTACCTGATCAGTTACAAGAATTGTCATGTTACAAGAATTCACAATATCTCTTTGGTTGTTGGCAACTTCTCTCTGGGGTTCAATTTTCCCACAAAGAACTGCTGTGAAATTTGTCACCAAGAATTAATTGACTACGAGATTAATTTGAATTTTAATATAAAATTTATATTAGTCTTATGAAAAGAGAGCAAGGTTTATCACTCAGAGAACATCTGCCACGTGGAAAATCTAGAACCTGGGCAATTTCTTCCCTTTGCTGTAAGTAGCACTAGTTTGCTCATAAACCTGTAAATGGGCTGTGGGTCATGTAATAAGGGGGCCCACTGGTAGTGGGTAAGAAGAGACTCATTGTTTTCTGAGTTGGCCACACTAGAACCAGTATTGGAATCAATTTTTTGTGTTGTTCACGCTTGAAGTTTAGAAAGCTTCAGATCTCACTGAAGTCACAGAGAAAATTTTCAGAGTTTGTGTGAGGCCCTCCTTTGTCATTTGGGACATTTTGTCTGTGTGTATTGCAGTGGGAAGTATTGACGTACACCAGGAGCAGAAAACCTGGGTCCCATTGTCATCTGAGGTCACAAGGCTAGATGACAGGATGATCTCAGATTCACACTGATAAATATACTGTATCACAAGGATGCAGGGTGTCCTCTCTGAATATAATATATCATTGTTCTTTAAGTATTATTCACTTTTCATAATGGGCCATAGTGCATATAGGATGGGAAGCTGATGATACAGCTGTTTCTTCAGGGTGCCCCTGCCTCTCCCCCACCATTCACCTTTAGTCTCTGCTGTGATGCTAAGGGAAGAGGAGATGTGTCCCTCCCAATCAGGGGATCCTATCATGGCTGCTATTTAGTCAGCTTGGACTCTTTGCTGTTCAATCAACCACATTTTGCAGAGATGATCCATCCTTGTCTGGATTGTTTAATCAGCACCAGGGGTGTGGAGAGTCAATGAGTTCTGGACAATATGTGCCAGAGAGAGTTCTTCTCCCCCATTCATTCTCTAGATTGAGTTCCTCCTTCCAAAGAAATCTTCCACATCAGACCACTGCCAAGGCATTGAAGGGTTTTAATATATTCAGACATTAATGTCATAATTAAAGACTCAGGAGTATCATTTATGAGGATAAAAACATGAAAGCTATCATACCTATTAGATTTCATGGAAATCCTTCTAAATGTAATTGTACTTAACTTCTTTGCCCAAGTCATGGATTATACTTGAAACTAAGGGGTTTTATTATGATTTTATATTTTATTGTCATTATTAAATTAAAACATGGCTAGGGATTAGCTATTAAAATAGGTTCTCAATGTCATCTGTTTCTTTTACAAAAGTCTCTAAAAAAAAAATTCATGCTGACAGGCAGGACTTGAAAGAGATTGTAGTTATTGTTGTTATATTTTCATTTGTAAGATAATACCAGGTATTTATTTCATTAAAGGGAATTTCAAATACCAGTTATGTATTTATTAATGCACAGCAATCTTGTGAAATGGAAACCATACCAAGAAATAAATGTATTATAGAGTCTTAGGGCATGGTTATTTTAACTTTAAATTAATATCTTAATCATAGGGGGCTTTGCGTTGAAAAATATTTCCAAACCATTTTAGCTGTGGAATTCTCACTGAAATCCTTCTAAGTAAAATGGCTGACCAAATATAAAATGTTAACAGAGCAAAGCGTTTTATTGTTCTTATAGTCTCCTTGTTATTAATTTTGAAAATTTAAAGTTGGAGAGGTCCTCAAGATTCATCCCTGTTATCCCGTGTGTTAGTACTGTCTTCCTTCTTACAGCTGAGTAATCTTCCATTGTACGTATATACCACATTTTGCTTATCCACTCATCTGTTGATGGGCATTTGGGTTGATTCCAACTTTTGGCAGTAGTGAAAAATGCCGCTACGAACATTGGTGTGCGTATATCTTGGGGCAGGGAGAGGGAAAGACAGGTGTAACGCAGGGGCTTTTTTGGGACTTGGGAATCATCCTGAATGACATTGCAATGACAGATATAGGCCATTATATATCTTCCCATGACCTACAGAATTGTGTGGGAGAGTGTAGAGTACAATGTGAACTATGGTCCATGCTCAGTGGCAAAGCCCCAGGATGCGTTTATCAATTGCAATGAATGTGCCACACTATTGAAGGATGTTATTTAGGTGGGAGGGTGTTGGAGGTGTGGGGAGTGGGCATATCGGAATCCTTATATTTTTTTGTGTAACATTTATGTAATCTAAGTAGCTTTAATAAAATTTTAAAAAGTTATCATAAAAAATAAATAAAATGCATGATACATGACAGATGTTATCAAGTAAATATATTACAGCAATAAGATTTTGAGCTGTCAATTTTAATGCTTATTTCAAATATTAATTTGTCCTTTACATCATAATGTGTATAGTTGTTCTGAATATTGGTATATATGATAAAACATGGCAGGGAAAACTACAATTAATATTATGGAAATGGCAGTTCTCTGTAGGAATCCAATACTGCACGAATATTTTCCCTTTAAAACTTTTGGAACTGAAATATTAACTAAATATCCTAAGTTTTCTAAGCTTGCAACAGACATCTGGATATTTGAAATATTTCATTATTTAATGCCAGCTAAAGAAAAATACTGATAAATGTTTTTCCTTTTGCCTGGTAGTTACAAAATTTTCCTAATACACAAGGGCAAATACAAGTGTTTCTTGATAAGTCCACCCACTTTGAGTCACTGCATTTTTTAAACTATTCTACAGTTATCTAACTCTGGTGTGTGTTCAGTCTGTTACAGCTGTATTTGTAAAATCACTTCTGGGTTTGCAGACTGGCTCCTTTCCAAGATCTAGGGATTTCTAGTGTAATCAATGATCCTATCCTTCTATTGAATGTTAAGTATGGCTTGCAGGTGCCATTGATGGAGCTGCTCAAAAAGTCAGATGTGATTTTGGTAACAGATTAAACATTATCTTTAATTAATAGATTTGTGGGAAGAAAAGAAAGTCCAGTGCTACAAGGTCCTCTTGTCCTAGACGCAGGCAACTTGACATTTGCGTTGAAATCCCTTCATTTTCTCTTTTAAAGAATAATGCCTTCTCTTCACTGTTGAAATTAAGCAACCTGTAATGTTCATTGAAGTAAAAAATCCTAACACTGTGAAAGACATGTTTAAAGACAGATTTAATTGAAGGCAAAGAAATGTGTTGAAATGGACAAAAACCAGTCCACCAAACCTGTATGTTGAGTTCTTCATGAAGTGTTCTCAGCAATTTTTAATACATTATTTTATTTTTCTTCATGTTTAAATGAGTGTATATACTACTGTGAATTCCTCTTAAGGCACACATTACTAAAATGTGCATTTAAAATTTTCCAAATCTATATGCATTGCGTTAGGGATTTCTAGTGCTGACAAGCCAAAGCATTTCAGCTGATATACTTCTACACTAATTATTGTCATTTATTTCATGATAAACTAATATACAGATTACACATTTAAGAAAACATGTATTCATATATATATATTACTAAATATGTTTAAAGATATACCTATCTATATGTAAATATAGCTAAATCTATAGTTAATGTATATAAGGAATATATGGTATTTTATTTTTGTAAAAGCATCTATCCTCACAGAAGTTTAATATATATTAAAATATTTTAACTAATATTATCTGCAAGCTTATAAAAATTAAAATTGAAAAAGGACAACTTTGGTTTGCATTCATGTTCTTTAGCTGTAAAGCATAATTTGATAGCTTGTTTTGGCTAGGTAGTTTTCAATTTGCCTCATTTATTACTAAACTAATTTGCTATTTAACTTCTTGCAGATATCAAGAGGTTACAGGTTTCACTATAATTTGAACAATAAATGAAAAAGTAGGAAGTTAAAATCAGTATTAATAATGAGCAAGAACCCTGGTAGAAGATGGATGGGATAATATTCATCTTTTAAAGTTAAGCCTTCTTTAACCTCAAATGCAGTTATGGTATAGAAGGAAGAGCTGGCTCTATGGGGTACACCATCTCATATCTATCTAATTTATACTTTTTGTTTACAGGTAATGATTTTCTGTGTATGTAATAATACGTAGGTCTGATTTGTCACTGATAGTCACTGGCTAATAATGTAAAATTAATTCAGAAAAAAAAAAAAAAGATGGAAAGGTCCACTGTTAAATTGAAACAATTCATAGATACTTCCTTAACAATTATAGAAATTCCTCTATGGGTTTCTTATGTCCTTTAATAAAAGAATACCAGTTGTTTATTTCATTAAAAAATATGCCAGCCCTCCATAAATGGCTTTCTTCTCCTCAGAAATCCCTTTAAACAAAATATCTGCCAAGAACTGAAAGCATCTTAAAGTGGTTTAGCATTACTGTTATCACTTGATCACCAACACAGACATACCTGATATGGCCCCACAGCCACCAGGTAGTGCTGACACCTTGGGACTTGGGAGCCAAGGAGAAGCTGATCAGAGCTGTGAAATGGGATCCTGATGTCTGAGGATCTGGTAGGACCCAGGACAACACAGATGGCATGGAGACCTGCTGGCCACTCATAAGAGACTAAGTGAAGGAGACACTTTGGGGGAGGGGAAGGTGACTGGGGAAGAGGCTCACAATGAGCAGGATTGTGTGGACTGAAAATGGCATTTTCCATGGGCTCAAGGGGAAATGGGTGGGGTAGGGAATAAAAGTAAGGACAATGAGGAGTGAGGAAAGAAATTATCAAAGACTCTATAAAAGTAAAAGTGTGTGCCAATGTATCTCAGGAGTTGGTAATGGGAGAGATAAATATATGTACTGTACCTTTAAGTATAATATATATAACATATATATACTATACATATATATAATGTATTCCATTTAGATATGAACCCAAGAGATATAGGTATACATCTTCATTAGAATGAATGTTGAATGATTAAATGTAGCCTACAGTGAATTTGATTCCCCCTGCACCCTGGCCTACAGCCACCTTGTTGAACCAGCTGCCAGAGGTGGAGGTGTAGCCTGGAGAACAGGGCATTCAGTGCCATGAGAGACCTTTAGGTTTCTTCCCTATTTAAGTCAGTTTACTATTAATTCTTAAAATCTATTACAAATAGAATTGTCACAGAATTGTCTCTAAATTGATACACACATATATACATAACAAGAAATAAAAGGTCTTTCCGGTGGTTCTGTTTAACTCTTCCGGGTATTTTCACCAGGCACATCAACATGTGTGGATGAAGCCCTAGGAGGAGTCTTCACATGGGAAAGAATCCCTCATGCATTATAAAACCCCCATAAAACTCCAAGCAGGGTCAGGTGCATTTATTGAGGTGTTTAGCATTATGGTTTTCTTTTGTTCTTGATGAACAAAGAATTCTTCGTTCTTTTAATTCTTGATGAATTAAAACCTCTTGAAACTGGCTTGCCTAGCTCCTTTCACAGAAGCCTCTCTTGAAAAAATACATATGAATAAATAAAATAATTTGCAAGTCTTTGGCCATAACAATTATTAAATGAATTATTACTACCTTAATCATTCTTCCTTAACTTCTTTTCCACGTGCTAAAATCATTACAAATAAAAAGTCTGTCCAGAAATAAGAATTTAAAGTAATGAAGCCTTATTACTAGAAATATTAAATTAAGATGAAATGGAGGGGTTTTGTTTCAAAAGAAATTTTAAAGGCACGTTAACTGGCTGGCTATATTTACTGAGAAGTACAAGCAATTTAAAAGGTTACAGTTATTTTGTTTTAATAGTCATGCAAGAAAATTAGAGGAATTTATTACAAGAAAATTTTAAATCCCTTTAGCGCTTTGTTCTTTCAACAGAAATCCTTCATATAAAATACCTACCAGGAATTTAAAAAAAAAGAAAAACACTTAAATTGTTATATTATTATTGCAATTATTCCTCAGAAAGAAAAAATGTTTCCTGAAGAAATCACTTAATCAAGGCAGTGAGAGTGTAAGATGAGCCTGAAATGCATTGCACCATAAATTAATAAAGTGCTCAAAGGTGAAATAACAAAAAAGACACAGGAATAGCTTCAAGGGGCTCCCAGTGACCAAATCAAGGGTAATAAGAGCATCAAAGTAACTAATGATAGCAATAAAATTGGAATCAGTTCACTTCGATATACGTGAATAATAAATGAAAGAGATGGGGAAGCTATTTCTTACAATAGAATGCCATCTAACAAATGTAGAGGCATGAATGAGTTAGAAATTCATATTTTCAAACATTATGGTAATAATCATCTCAGTCAAGAATTATCAGTGCATGCTGAAACTAGTAGTTGAAATTTGAGAAGTAACAGGAAAATCATATAGTCTCAAATATGTCTCTGAAAAATATTTATTCATTACAAAAAGGAAAAGATAACTATAGTCTATGAGTTAGCTTGTAAAATTACACCTTATTGAAAGGATGAAGTTACCATCACCAGTAAGAGCACAAATGGACACCATGTGCCCCCTCCCCTCCCACCCCAATATGATATGCAGGGAAGATCATAGTATCCTTTTGGTGGTATTCCTGACAAAGGTACATACCTATGTCCAATCACATGGAAACATTAGAGAAACACACTCTTCCTTCACAAGTGTTAAGTTCCTGAAAATCAAGGAGAGGCAGAAACCATTCCTGCTTGAAGGATTCTAAAGAGACGTAACTAAATGCAATGCAACTTGTGAACTGACTCCTGGTGGAAAGGACATAAGAGGAACAATTGGTGAAAACTGAATAGAGGTGAAACTTGAATGGAAGGTAGTGGTGCATCAGTTTCCATTAAAAAAAAATTTTTTTTGTGGGTGAATTAAAAAAATTATTTTTAAATAACTTTGTTTCAAATTAAAAAACCAAGACAAAACAGAAAAAGGGAGCTCAACAAGTTTTGGAAGCATCACTCACCAAAAGCTCTGTCCAGTCACTTTTATCTCATTTAATTCTAACTACAAACTCAGTTGTTAATCCAGTGTTCAGAAAAATACACAGATGATTAAAGACACAATGTCTAAAAAATTTTTATATTATTTCATTTTAAAAAATTTATTTGTGTTTTATTTATTTTTAAAACTATTCTTTATTTTTCTTATTAATTTTCTTTGGTTATTTTCTTGGCTTCGTATTTAGAGAGGTGTTGGATCACAGAAGTGTCACAACTGTGGCAGAGGAGGATCACTGGTGTGGGGTATTGGTGATGGGGGGATATGTGAGGAGGTGTGCACCCGGGTCATGCCGCTAAGGCATATCAATATGTTTAAGTGGTCATGGGGCATTGTTTCGATGGGTGGAGACCCACACAATAACCAAAAGAATATTGAATTCCTTTCTGGAAGAGTCCTGCTACACTCTCTGATAAAATAGCATGAATCGCCTGAGGACAAGGGCAGTGCCTAGTGAAGGAAGACAGACCATTACACCAGGCCCTTGATATTGACAATTGTACTTCTGAACCTTTTCTTGTGAAATTGAGACTTAGCCTAGTATTAAATATTGCCTAAGGGTTAACACCAGAAAGCCTCCTTTTTACTCAAATGTGGTCTCTCTCTAAGCCAAACTCAGCACATAAACATACTACCTCTACCACCACCACCCCTCCTCGGTGTGGACATGATTCCCAGGCATGAGCCTCCCTGGCACTGAGGGATTATTACCAAGTGCCAGCTAGCAATACATCTGGAAAAAGACCTTGACCAAAAGGGAGAAATATTAAATACAAATGAGTTTTTATGGTTAAGAGATTTCAAAGCAAGTCAGGAGTTCATTCCAGAGACTACGTTTATGCATGTCTCAGCAGGATCTCTTTGATTGCCACAGTAAACAGCGCCTCAAACAGTGGGACTCCAGAGGGCTCTAGAGACATACAGATATTGTAAGTAGGGGAGACAAGCTCAAGAATTCAGCACCCTGTCAGTGGGCCTTACTCTGGAATTTATGCTCCCCAGTTTAACAGAGTTAGACTCATTTATAGTTTCCCTACACATGGCTCTTCTGCCCCTTTTATTTGAACCCATAATTGTTAGAATATACTTGTTAAATACATGTTTCAGAAACTTAATCTTTGGTCCGTTCATGTGCCAGTTGAGCTCTGAATCTCAGCAGATTTGCGACACCTATTCTGCAGTTCATTGGACTCACTCAGGACAACAAACATGGAGATGATGATGGACAATGCCCATCCACCCCCACCCCCCCCCCCCCCCCCAAAAAAAAAAAACGAGACTGTCTGCAAATGCAAGCAAGATAGTTCCATCCATTTTCCCCATGGGACCTAAAAACTCCCTTTCAATTAGAAACAGATGGGTATCATTATCCCCAAATCCTGAAAATTGGGAAATCAACAATGGACTAAAGTAGACTTATTATTATTCCAGCAATGGAAGCACTCTTATTGATATAAAGGAAGTAACCACCAGAGGTTGTGAGGGGAGGGATAAGGAAGAATATTGTAATATGGGGGCATTTGGGGGACATTGGAATTGTTCTGCATGACATTGCAATGACAAATACAGACCATTACACATTTTGTCATAACCTACAATTTTGTGTGAGATAGAGTGTAAACTATAATGGAAACTATAGTCCAAGTTTAGCAGCAATGCTTCAATATTGTTCATCAATTGTAACAAATGTACCATACTAATGAAGGATGTTGTAAATGTGGGAAAGTGTGGGAGTGTGAGGGGGTGGAGCATATGGGAATAAATGTAACATTTATGTGATCTAAAGCTTCTTTAAAAAGAAAAAAGAAAAATACAAAGATGAACACAGATTAGTTAAATGACATAGTCAAGGTCTCCTTATTAATGAAAAAAAAGAAGAGACAAAATGCTTAATCATATTCATATCTCACAAAATCAAATCCCATATTCTTTTCTTTTGACCTTTAGCATTAACATACAACCAACTTTCCTGTTGCTACAAAAACATTACAATGTCATTGTTAACTATAGTTTACAAATTACATTATTTATATTTTTCCCATGTATCACCACATTCTTAATACTTTGTAGTAGAAGAACATTTCTCTATTTAAATTATTAATCACAACCCTCATTTATTGCCAAAATCATTGTTATATATTCCTGATATTATCCTGCAGCTATCTGCCAACTAACATTAATCTCCTGAGACTACTTGTTTCAGCCACAATTATATACACAAATCAACAGTGTTTGTTACATTCACTATAATGTGTTGCCATCAAGTCCAACCATTACCACATATTTACATTTGACCTTATTATTACACACTCTATACATATCCAGCACCATCTACCCCTTCTCATGTCACATTCCATCTCCTACCAACCAACATTTCATAGTCCAACTCCATAGTCTACTCATTGTATTTAGTTCATATCACTGAGACGATAAAATATTTGTCCTTCTGTGTCTGGCTTACTTTACTTAACATAATGTCCACAAAGTTCCTCCACATTTTCATGTGCTTCCCCAACTGATTTCTCTTTACAGCTGAATAATATTCCACCGTATGAATATATCACACCTTTATCCATTCATTGGCTGCCAGACACATAGGTTTTTTCCAACATTTAGCAATTGTGACTAATGCTGCTATGAACATTGGTGTGCAAATATCTTTTTGTGTCTTTGCTTTCAGTTCTTCTGAATGTATTCCCAGTAGCAGGATTGCTGGTTCATATGGCAGATCTATATTTAGCTTCCTGAGGAACTGCCAAATCACCTTCCAGAAATGCTGCACCATTTTATACTCCCAACAACAGTGAAGGAGTGTTCCTATTTCTACACATCCTTTCCAGCACTTGTAGTTTTCTGGTTTTTTTAATAATGGTCATTCTCTAGGATGTGAGATGATATCTCATTATAATTTTAATCTTCATTTCCATAATAGCTCGTGGTTTCGAGCATCTTTTCATTGTCTTTGGGCCATTTGTATTTCCACTTTGGAAAAATGCCTATTCAATTGTTTTGCTCATTTAAAATTTGGATTACCTGTCATTTTGTCTTTAAGTTGTGTGATCAGTCTATATAACATGGAGATGAATCCCTTATCAGATATATGGTTTTTGAAGATTTTGACCTGTTGAGTATACTGGACTTTTTTTTTTTCTTGAAAAAGTCTTTTGAAGAACAAAAGTGCTTAATTTTGAGGCCAAAATTGACTTCTTCATTTTAAGTGGCATGGGTGAGACTAAAGATCTCTACAAAGAAAAGAACTGGGGAGATTCCAAGTGAGATAGGTGTCCCTAAATCAGTCAGAAATCACCCAAGGAAATGGGAGACTGCACTCAGGACTGTAGGTCTCCAGAGCCAATGGGTTTCTTTCCACAAGGATGCAGGCCTCCCACTCACTGTGGCCCTCGGGATTGTGAGGATCCCTGACCAAGTGCTAGGATTTTTTTCAGTGGGTTGTCCTGGACAACAGAAAGAGAGAGAGAAAGAGCAGGATCCTCCGGTGGAGAAATCCTTGACTCATCCAGCTATGATTCGGTGTCCGGTGTTGGATGGGTCCTCTTGGCAGCAGCAGGGCAGAGATCCCTCTCCAATCCATCAGTCTCAACATGACCCCAGAGCTGAGTTTTCAGCACCAAATGTTAGAGAAAAATGGTGATCACTGGGATGCAGAGACTGATGATTGTAGGCAGAAAGTTTATTGAGAAGCTCTCCCAATGGAGCGGGTCTGAAGAATAGACTTCAGTCCCCCTGCCAGCATGGTGGGGGTTTGAAGAGAGACTTCAATCCACCATGGAAGGTGGTGGATATGACTTTATACAGTACATCAATTGGTGGGGAAACCAAGTATTGCCTGGGGTAAACTGGCTAGAGGGTAGTGGGCTAGGAGGTAGGGTATTCTTGGAATGTGGGAGGGGTTGATGGTGCCTGGGCCTGGAGGGGGTGAAGGCCCTTATCTGCTCCACTGCTATATGGCTCCTTTTTTCATTCCTGGGAGGGGATGGGCTGCCTCCTAGCCTGTAGGCGATGGCTTGCTCAGTCGGTCAGGTGGGTCATGGCTGGAGGCTGCCTTTCTTCAATTTACTTCACAGGGATATTGAGTCACGGTCTTATTACCTGTTGATCATTGCAAACCTCATAACGGGGAATCTGTAACAATCATGATATCTAATTCTTTCTTGAGTTTTTGGATTCAGTTAGCAAGTATATTGTTAAGGATTTTAGCATCTCTATTCATTAAATAAACTGGTTTGTAATTTTCTTTTTCTTTAATATTTTTATTTGGCTTTCGTATTAGGGTGATGTTAGCTTCATAGAATGAGTTTAGTAGAGATCTTTCCTGTTCAACTTTTTTGGAAGAGTTTGCGCAAGATTGTTATTAGATCTTCTTTAAATGATTAGTGGAATTCACCTTTGATGCCATCTGGTCCTGGAGTTTTCATTTTGGGAACTCTTTCAATTTTTTTACTTGTGATTGGTTTGTTGATGTCTTTATTTCTGCTTGGGTCAGTGTGGTTTGTTCATCCAAAAACTTGTCCAATTTATCAACGTTGTCTAGTTTGTTGGCATACAGTTGTTCATAGTATCCTCTTATGATCTCTTTTATTTTTGCTGGGTAATAACACCCTTATCATTTCTGATTTTATGTATTTGCATCTTCGCTCCTTTTTCTTTGTTAATCTAGCTAAGGTTTTTTTTTTTTTAAAATCTTCTCAAAGAACCAACTTTAGTTATGTTTATTTTCTCTATTGTTTTTTTCTTTTCTCCATTTATTTTATTCCTGCCCTAATCTTTATATTTCTTTCCTCTTGCTTTGCTTTGGGATTGCTTTGCTCTTTTTCTTCTAATTCTTTGAGGTATGCAGTTTGGTTTTTGAGTTTAGTTCTTTCTACTTTTTCCAATCTTTAAAAAATATATACTTTATTATAGTAGTCATGATATTACAAAACAATCATGCATATGTGTAGAATTCCCAAACAACAACCCTTCACCAACACACCACACTATTGTCAAAGGTTTGTTACAAACTATAAGATTAAATTGTCAGACTATTGCCACTAACTATGCTCCGTAGCATACTTTTGGCATATTTTTCCAAATCACTTCTTTATTAATACAGTATATCCTTGGCATTGATGCAAGAATATTACAGTATTACTCAAAACTATAGTTCATGGGTTACATTAACTCTATTATTCTCATGGTTCCCCACATTCCCACCACCTTGCAAAAGTGACATACATCTGTTGTAGTTCACAGAAGGACCTTCTTGCATTTGTACTTTTAAGCACAGTTCTCATCCATCTCTGGGTTCACTGTGTTATTCAGTCCCTAGATATTCTCTAGCTTTCTTTCAACTGACAGTTACATACCTAGACTACCCCTTTCAGCCATAATCCCATTTGTAAACCAGCTGCTTCTCGCTATAATGTGTTGCCATCAACTCTATCCATTTCAACACTTTTACAGTCAAGTTAAATAAAACTTCTACATACATTAAGCATTAGTAGTCCATCTCAGTCCTCCTCGTATCTCTTAATAACCTATACTCTAGGTTTCAACTCCCTGCATTTTTTCTTGGTATTTAGTTTATATTAGTGAGACCATGTAATATTTGTCTTTTTATGTCTGGTTTATTTCACTTAGCATAATGTCTTCAAGATTCATCCATGTTGTCATATGTGTCCCAATTGCATTTCTTCCTACTGCAGCATGGTAGTCCAATGTATGTATTTATTGTATTTTGCTTATCTATTCATTGGTTGATGGACTTTTGTGTTGTTTCCATCTTTTGGCAATTTTGAATAACAACACTGTGAACATTGGTGTGTAGATGTCTTTTTGTGTCACAGTTTTCAGTTCTTCTGGATATATTCCTAGTAGAGAAATTGCTGGGTCATATGGCAGTTATATGTTTAGCTTCCTGAGGAACCGCCAAACTGCTATTCACAGATACTGCACCATTTTACACACCCCGAAACAGTGAAGGAGTGTTCCTATTTCTCCACATCCTCTCCAGCATTTACTGTTTTCTTTTTCTTTTCTTTTTTTTAACAATGGCAATTCTACAGTGTGAAATAATATCTCGTTGTTTAGATTTGTGTTTCTCTAATAGCTAGGGATATTGAACATTTTTTCATGTAATTTTCGGCCATTTGTATTTCCTCTTTGGAGAAATGTTTATTTAAGTCTTTTGCTCATTTTAAAATTGAATTGCTTGCTCTTTTCTTGTTCATTTGTATGAACTCTTTATATAGAATGGAAATAAAACCCTTATCAAAAGATATATGGTTTCCAAATATTTTCTTCCATTGAGTAGGTTGCCATTTCACCTTGTTGATGAAGTCCTTTGAATCATGAATGTGTTCAAGTTTACTTAGGTTCCATTTATCCATGTTTTCTTTTGTCACTCATGCTTTCGCTATAATGTTTAAGACTGCACCACCTACCACCAGGTCTTGAAGATGTTTTCCTACATTTTCTCCTAGGAGCTTTATTATTCTAGGTTTTATATTTAGGTTTTTGATCCATTTTGAGTGAATTTTTGTGTAAGGTGTGAAATAGCGGTCCTCTTTCTTTCTTTTGGATATGGATTTTCAGTTCTCCCAGCACCATTTGTTGAATAGACTGTTCTTACCCAGCTTGGTGGGTAAGATAGGCTTGTCAAAAATCACTTGACCATAGATGTGGTGGTCTGTCTCTGAACCATCAATTTGGTTCAATTTGTTTATGTGTCTATCTTTATGCCAGTACCATGCTGTTTTTACTACTGTAGTTAGGTAATATGATTTAAAGTCCAGAAGTGGGAGCAGACGTAGCTCAAGTGGTTGACCTCCTTCCTCCCACACGGGAAGTCCCAGGTTTGGTTCCCAGTGCCTTCCTAAAAAGCAAAAACAAACAACAAGCTAAACAAATGATAAAACCAGCCCAGGGAAGGTGATGTGGCTCAGTGGTTGAGCACCGATTTTCCACATAACGGACGGAGTCCTGGGGTCAATCTCCAGCCCTGGAACCTCAAAAAAAAAAAAAAAAAAGAAAAAAAAAAAAAAAGAAAAGAAAAGAAAAGAAGAAAGAGGAAAATAAAGTCCAGAAGTGAGAGTCCTCCAACTTAGCTCTTCCATTTAACAATGTTGCTGGCTATTCGGGGCCACTCACCTGTCCAAATAAATGTCATAATTGTGTTTTCCACTTGTTTAAAAAAATGCTGTTGCAGTTTTTATCGAGATTGCATTGAATCTGTATATCAATTTGGGTAGATTTGACATGTTCATGATATTTATACTTTCAACCCATGAGCATGGAATGTTCTTCCAGTTATTTATGTATTTTTAAAATTTCTTTTAGCAATGCATTGTAGTTTTCTGAATACAAGTGCTTTACATCCTTGGTTAAGTTTATTCCCAAACATTTGATTCTTTTAATCACTAATGCAAATAGATTTTTTTCCCTGACATCTTCCTCAGATTGTGCATTACTAGTGTATAGAAACACCATTGGTTTTTGCGTATTGATCTTGTGTCATGACACTACTAAAATCGGTTGTTAGCTGTAGCAGCTTTATTGTAGATTTTTTGGGACTTTATAGGTATAGGATCATATCATCTGTGAATAGCAAAAGTTTTACTTTCTTTCTTTCCAATTTGGATGACTTTCATTTAATTTTCTTGCCTGATTACTCTATCTAGAACCTCTAGCACTATATTGAACAACAGTAGTGATGGTGGGCATCCTTGTGTTGTCCCTCATCTCAATGGGAAAACTTTGCTTTCAACACTGAGTACAGTGTTAGCTGTGGGTTTTTTATATATGACCTTTATCATGTTGAGACAGTTTCTTTCAATTCCTATCTTTGTAGAATTTTTTTAAAGAAATGACGTATTTTGTCAAATGCTTTTTCTGTGTCAATTGATGGGATTCTTCTTTTTTAATATAAGCATTAAAGGTTATAAATGTGCCTTGGCACTGCCAGTACCATGCTGTTTTTACCACTTTGCTGTATCCCATTAGTTTTGATATGTTGTGTTCTTCTTTTCATTTGTCTTGAGGTATTTACTGATTTCTCTTGCAATTTCTTCTTTGGCCTGCTGATTATTTAAGAGTATATTGTTTAATCTCCATATACTTGTGAATTTTCCCCTTTCCTGTCTTTTTAAAATTTCCAACTTTATTCCATTATGATCAGAGAAAGTGCTTTCTATAATTTCAGTGTTTATACATTTATTTACTTATATTCCAACATATGGTCTATCACGGAGAAAGATCCATGAGCACTTGAGAAGAATGTATATTCTGGAGTTTGTTGGTAATACTCTATAAATGTTTTTTTTTTTTTTTTTTTTTTTTTTTTTTAAGCCTAGTTCATTCATAATATTATTCAAACTTTCAGTTTCCTTACTTATCCTCTGTCCAGATATTCTGTCTAATCTTGATAGTGGAGTATTGAAGTCTCCAACTATTATTGTACAGATGTCTATTTCTCCCCTTAGTTTTTCCAGTGTGTGTCTCATGTACTTTGGGACACCTATTTTAGGTGCATAAATATTTATTGCTACTTCTTCTTCATGAATTGTCTCTTTTATTAGTACAGTTCCCCATAGCTCCCACTTTTCCCCACATTAAAACTTCTTTCATTGGTGTGGTACCTTCACTGCAATTGATGAACATATTTTGGAGCTTTGCCACTAAGGATGGATTATAGTTTACATTGTGGTTTACATTTTCTCCCTCTCAATTCTGTAGGATATGGCAGGATATATAATGGCCTGTATCTGTCATTGCAGTGTCATTCAGGACAATTCCAAGTCCTGAAAGTGCCCCCATATTATACCTCTCCCTCCCTCTCCCTGCCTTCAGCACCCCCAGTGGCCACTGTCTCCACATCAATGAAATAATTTCTTCCATTGCTAGAATCACCATAAGTCTATAGTAGAATACCAGTAAGTCCACTCTAGTCCTAATGTACTTTTAATCTCATCCATTGTGTCTTTCATTCCCAGAAGCTGTTACTTATTTTTTGTTGTTGTTGCAGGATTTCAATTGGTTCTGTTAGCTAACACAATGTCATCTTAATATCCTTTATCTCGGGAAACGGATGTGGCTCAAAAGGTTCGGTGTCCGTCTACCATATGGAGAAAACGGGGTTCGATCCCCGGTACGTCCCGGTAAAAAAAAAAAAAAAAAAAAAAAAAAAAA
>JAKSZT010053928.1:52971075-52986887 GCA_026826555.1 Tolypeutes matacus | reverse complement strand
TATATATATATATATATATATATATATATATATATATATATATATATCTCCTTTATCTCTTTAGACATATTTTCCTTCATCTCCTTAAATTGATTAAGAAAGTTGGTATGAGCACCATTTATTAGTTGTTTTAAATCCTGAGTCACATCTAAATTCTTGGCTTGTTCCGTTGACTGGGCCATATCTTCCTGTTTCTTAGTATGATTTGTTATCTTTTGTTGAGACCTAGGTATCTGAGTATGTTGATGATTTTGCTCCATTGATCAATTTCTCTCCTGCCTATGGTTTTATTTCACAGCTTTTCTTTGACTTTTAGTTTAATTTTTTCCCTAAAACTTTAATATTGCCCTGTTTAAGTAGTCAATTTAGGGGCAGGGAGTACTAAAGGGACCCTACCAGGTCTATCATGCCTGGGAAAAAACTGGGAGAGACCAGCCTGCTTTCCTTCACTTTTCTGACTTTCTAGCAAATGACACTCCTTTGCAAACCCTTCCACAGAGTGGATCCTTCAACCTCCACCAGTCTTTTTGAGCAGTGAATTATGGTACTTACATTTGTTGAAGACAAACTACGTTCAGCCCTCCTCCACCCTCTACCTCTTCCCTTGGAGGAATTTGTCCTTTCCCTTCTCTCTTGGCCACTTAGATTTTACCAATACTGTTCCCCTCAGGGGTGGTGGATGGGCAGCATTCCCAGCTGCAGGAGTAACAACTCAAGATTTTCCCTTTGGTCTCTCTGTCATTCCCCACTTCTTTCAGACAATGCATGGTAGTCTCCCAGCCTGCAGGGTTCCTCAAAGTGACTCCCTCAGATTCCCTTGGATTCTATGCCTTCTTCCTTATTTTGCAAGAGAGCTGACCCAGCCATAGCTACTCTGATACTGTCTTGGATCTTTCTTTTAAAAAGTTTTTAAAATATAAGAGTGTTTACTTATTTGGAGGACAAACTACCATATATGGGGGTGACAAAGCATCACTTTGGCAAATTGCTTTTAAAATCAGAAGGAAAAGCTCAGAAAAAAAAATGTAAAGAGCTAGAGGTTGAGAGATATAGAGCAGACTCTAAAATGTTAACTTTTTTACCTTTATCTGAGTGCAAGGTAAAGGGGATTTTTTGTACAGTTCTTTACACTGAGGTTTTCACTAATTTCTAAGTTTAAAATTATTTCAAAAAGTTAAAAAAAACATGTGCTTATTCATTATACTAACTACAGCTGAACTAAACGCCTGCCAATAGTTATGCCTTCAATGTAATAAGGGATATTATCACTATTATTAAATAGCTTTAGCAGCTGCCAATGGGAACCGCAAATGGTCCATTACTAGGCAGAAAACTGGATCTCAATAAGCTGGACAGTACAATGCCAGCTAATGGGAGTCCCAGGCTACTTAGTCTCCCAGCAGGTAGGCAAAGGTGTAAGTCCCATTAGAGAGGTAAATTCCAGCCTCCCTAAGCTTGGGGAAGAAATTAGAAAATCACAGAGGCTCCCAGCTACACTAGTCACCCGGTCTCCCACCACCCACCTTCCCTGAGGTTTAAAATGTGTGTCCAAATCAGCTAATGAGCACTGCAAGGGCCCATTGCACAGACACACTCTGGCTATGTCCCCCTTCCCACCACTTATGGGGGTCTCCCAAAACTGAGCCCCTGATGCAGGTGCCTATTTTTCCATGGCTCACACTGAGGACCAGGGTCTTCCCGGAGCTCTGTAGGACCATCTGATGCTACACAGGTGCCCAACCTTTCCCTGGGACCCCCTACACCCTCTGCGCCAGGCCCAACCCCACCCAATGCAGACACTGGGTGTCAGACAGAAAGCTGAGCCAATGGCTGCTTAGGCCAGTGGACTGTGGGTTCTCTGACCAATAGGAAGCACCATTGGTCTGTTACTAGTCAGAAACACCATGTAAATAATAGTTAAGGAACCCACAAAATCACTAGTTGAAACTTTATGAAAGATAAAATATTTTCAGTAAACTAAATTTAGATGTTTTATTTGCTCTCTAAGCCAACCAGGAGTCCACTATTCTCCAGCCTCATCCACACACAGTTGTTGATTTGGGCAGTACCTCAATGTCAGGCCACCCACATTCAGGCACTGGTTTATCTTTTGAGAGCCTGGGAAACGTGGTCCAAATGTCAAGGCTCTCTTGTTGCAGTGGCAGGTATGAGCAGCATTTATCTCAGGATGCTGTCTAGGAAATTCATAGAAACACTGAAATTAACAATGCTTTCTTCTTTATTTCTCTCTTAATCTTGCTTATATTAAATTGATATATTTTGGATGAAGTAGTGCTCCATTTCCATGGACAGGAATGTAAAGCCTGGGCCTGTGGGGTCTCTGACCAGAGATCTGTAGGAAAAGCGATGGCTGGTCTGTAAGCTCAGTGACAGAGAGGCTGAAGTGTCGGTCATGGATTTCTGTGGGCTCAAGGTCGGGACAGGAGTGTCAGAACTGTGAGGCCTATTAGGTCAGGGTGGGACTGGCGAGCCATGGGCGTCTTTTCACTTAGTGTTTGTGTCTGCTTGGTATGAGATCCCGGGTATGTCTGTGATAAGAGATCTGTTGCTCAGTGACCTTGAGTCTTTCATATCAGTGATGTGTGGTCTGCTGAGCTATTGGTGGGTGGCTGCTAAGTCAGAGATGTGGGGTCTATTGGGTAAGTGATGGGGATCTGTGGGGTCAGTAAAGGAAGGCCACCCCTGACCTGACCCCTTCTGCCTCCCACTTGCTTCCCTAAGAAAAGCACATTCATCCTTCCAGGACCAGAAAAGCCAACTTTGATGGGAAGATCAGATGATAAAAGAAATCCAAAATAATTTAACATACTTCCAGAGTGTCTAAACACACTAAATTTTACATTTTATTGAAATATAATGCATGCAGAAAAGTGCACAATTATTGTACAATTGATTTTTCACAAGATGAAAAATCAATTAACCAATCCTACTTAACCCCATTTTAACAACACCCAGATAAAGAAACCAAACATTATGAATCCCTCCTTCCCCCTTCCAGTCTTTGTCCCTCTCAAAAGTAACCTCCTCCCTATTTACACTGGGAATTAGTTGTACCTCTTCTTGAGCTTTTTAAAATAGAAGTGCACAGCATAACACTATCTTTAACTGAACATTATATTGTGAAATTTATCCATAATGTTGAATTTGTTTGTTCATATTGCTGGATAGTATTTTTATGCATGCAATGCCCTTATTGATTCATTGTACTATTGACAGCATCTGTAATTGGCTATTATAAATAGGAAGTGAACATAGAGAAAATTAAACCTTAATATCAGACACAAATGAACCCAAAGTTCCAGCAACATGAACACTTAAATAGAAAGATTTGGTTTGTGTTTAGAAAAGTCTCTGGCATTGGATGCATTGGTACTCTCAAAGGAAGAGTTGAGGAATGAGGCTGAAAACAGAAGTAAAAGGAGTGGCTGACAAATCTCCCATAGAAGCAGTTGGACATATGGAAGGTATCTGTCCCTTTTTCCACACCAGCATTACACAAGAAGGAAAGACAGAAAAAGAAGCTGTGAACTTGTAGGGACAGGCATAGATGAGGTGGGGTGAGAAGCCCCCTGGAAGCAGAATTCCAAAAGTCTGCAGACTGAACCCACCTCCTCATGCCATTCCTCAGCTCCCAGGGTGCTGATGGCCAGGCTACTATACCCAGGAAGGAGTCTGGAGGATGCTTTTGTGGAGATCTGAAGCTACCCAAGGCAAAGGTATCAGAAACATGTGGGTCTCACCCAGTGAACCCCCAGAGGAGCCTTGACAGTCTCAGGCCCCACCCAGGCACACAAAGCACTTACTCAGCTGCTTCCTCCCAAGCACAGGGATATGAAAGAGTAATAGAGGGAAGGAAAAGAACACACACAGGCATAAGCAGCCTCTTGGTGTCTGCAGAACAGGACCTGGAGTTGATCCCTTCTCTCTGTCTTTACTGCTCTCCCCCCACACACACCCCAATGCTTCAATCAACATCCTCATCTTAAAGAGTCCCTGTCATATTCTCCATCTGTTCTTCCTGTTAATACCCTTTTCCCCATATCACAGCCAGCACTCTTCTCTTAAACTAAAATTAAACACTTGAAATGGATGGAGGGATTGTGGGAAGATTGCAATGGACTAACAGGCAGAGCTCAATGCTCCCACAAAAACAATGGAGAAAAAGCCAAAAGCTGTCTGAGGGATCTGCTTTGGGGTCAGCAGACCAGGACAATGCTACACAACTCCCAGGAGGGTGAGGGACAGAGACACAAAGAAGGCAAAATGACAAACATGAGTTACCAAACTCCCATGGCAGCTAGGAAGGGCTCACCTCCTTCACCCCCAAGATATTAGGCTGGGATAAAACCCCTGGCTCACTGCAAATGACTAAGAGGGGATCAGACATCTTCCTCCATGTTAGCTGCTTCAAGGGAAAAGGGACGGGAGGTCAGGGTGCTTTTCTTCAGTGAATTTCACCAGCAGAACCTGCTTTGAATCTCCGATCTGGAAATTCAACACAGAAACACAGGAAAGCCAAGACTGAAAGAACTCTGTGGAAAAATGCCATGACTAGCGCCATCTGATGGCCTGTCTGGAAATTGCATGAGCAAAAACTTCATGCTCTCTGTATCCAAGCCCTGGGAGAAAATCTGTGTCTGACTAGTGAGTCCCTGGACTGATTTCAAAAACTTAATTTTGGGCAATTTTAAGGACTGAGAATAAGTTGTATCAAATATCAAAGAAGAGCTGTGAAAAAAAAACAGTATAGGCAAGAAAGATATTAATCATCAGAGTAAATTCACCAACATATTCAGATTCTTAGTAATCAGCAAAAAATTACAAGCCATACTAGGAAACAGGAAGAGATGGCCCAGGCAAGAAAACAAACCAAACATCCCAAAGAGATAAAGGATTTCATAAAATTAATCAATGACAATCACACAACTTTCCAAATCACTTCAAAGAATTTAAAAAAATATATGATTAAAGAAATAAACGATATTAAGAAGACACTGGAAGAGCATAAAAAATAAAACAATTTGAAATCCTGCAAAGAAAAGTAACAGACCTTATAGGAATGAAAGACTCGATGGATGAGATTAAAAATACATTAGAGGCACATAACAGCAGAATTGAATTGCTTGAAGACAGAATCAGTGATTTCAAAGACAGAACATCTGAACTGGAAAAGAGAGGAGAACAGAAAGAAGAGAATGGAAGGATGGAGCAGAGTCTCAGGGAATTGAATGACAATGCAAAATGCACAAACATACTCTTTATTGGTGTCCCAGAAGGAGAAGAGAATGGAAAGGGGGCAGAAAGAATATTTGAGGAAATAATGACTGAAAACTTCTCAACTCTTATGAAGGACATAAATATCAATATCCAAGAAGGACAAAGCACCTCAACAGTGTAAATCTGAATAGACCTACTGCAGGACACCTACTATGCAAAATGACAAATATCAGAGATAAAGAGAGGATTCTGAAAGCAGCAAGAGAAAATCAAAGCATTGCATACAAGGGGAATGCAATAAGATTAAGTGCAGACCTCTTATGAGAAACCATGGAGGAGAGAATAAACTGGTATGATGGATTTAAGGTACTGAAGGAGAAAAACTGCCAGTCAAGAATTCTGTATCTGGCAAAGCTGTCTTTCAAAAATGAGGGTGAGTTCAAAGACTTCAAAGACGAACAAAAACTGATAAATTATACTACCAAAAGACGAGATTTGTAAGAGATACTAATGGGGGTGCTGCAGCCTGAAAGGAAAAAACAAGGGCAAGAGATTTGGAGAAGAGTTTAGAAATGGGGATTATTAGGAAGGGTAAACTAAAGGATAGGTAGACAGATAACAGAATGATATGACAACAGAGACCCAAAGGGCAAAATGGGTGAAGTAAGAGTAATGCCTTTACAGTAATAACACTGAATGTTAATGGATTGAACTCCCCAATCAAAAGACATAGATTGATAGAATGGACTAAAAAAATATGAACCTACAATATGTTATCTACAAGAGACCCATCTCAGATATAATGACTTAACCAGGTTAAAAGCGAAAGGTTGGAAAAAGGTATTCCATGCAAATAACAACCAAAATAGAGCTGGAATAAGCCAGAATAATGTAAAATAACATCATTATAGTATATGAACAATAATTACTACGTGCAACTAGCAAATTGTTCCTGTGATCAATTTCTGTATTTTTTTTTTTTCATATGAAACACTTGCTTTTAATTGAGGAAGGCTGGAGAAGTGGTATATTTTTGGATACTTCATTTTTCTTTAACCATTTCTTAGTCATACACTTTAATTAAAATAATCTATCTGGATCAATAATGATTTAGAGTAACTAATGTTGAACAAGATTTTTAGTTTTTCTGCCTCATGAAATTATGAGTTGGCAAACAGTTATCTGCTGTATTCATTCCAATAGGATGCAAAGAATGCCCAAATAGGAATTTGATTATCTTGAAATAATTATGGCCTAAATGTAAATTAAATAACTAAACCTATAATTTATTTAATTCTTAGGGATTATTATGTCTAATAGTTAGACCTTTAATATAAAAATTAGAATTATGTTATAATTAATTCTATTATATTTGAATTATTATTTACATTTATAAATGTTTGTTGCTATGCTATTTTTTATTAATGGATTATATCGAATCTAACCTGGCCTTGCACTCTCATGTAAAATTTGTAATTTCTTTCAATCTATTTTTCTATTTATTTTACAACTTTACAATAAAGGACTTTTTAGTGGCTTAGAAAAAAGCCATTGATTATACACTCTGGATAAATGATATGGTATGTGAATATATCTCAAAAAAACTGCTTAATAAACAAATAAATAATTGTGCAGGAACAGCCAGAAATAGCAACTATGTACAGCAGGAGAAACAGATTGAGAGGTAAGAAATTTTCTTGTTTATTTTTTGTTTGTTATTATTATTGAAATAATGAAAATGTTTTAATAATGATTGAGTAACCATTAGTTGCTCACCCCTGTGGCTGGGAAATGCACATATATCCCATCCTCAGGGCAAGTAGCCTTGGTGCCCCTGCCTTGCTGCTGCCAATGGATGGGGAGGGGTTTTCCCCAGGAGGAAGAGGGTTCTGGCAGATGGTGAGAGAATGGTTTCTTTGCGGTGAGTTTGTCCAGCTGAGCTTCCTTTGAATCTCGGAAGGTACTCCATCTGGACAGGGAGAGGGGAGGGTGTATCCACTCAGGCTGCCATGCCCAGCTGCCCGGGGAGAGAAAGCAACTAGATTAGGGAGTGGGCAGGGGCAGGTGCCTAATCAGCAGGACTCTAGCAAGCTGTAGAAGTCTAAAACACCTGGGGGAAAGGGAGCAGCTAACTCTCTGAAGTCAGATTAACATAAGGAGACAGTTTAGCTCAGTGGAAAAATTCTGGCTTTGTTATATGCAGGGTCCCTGGTTCAATTCCCAGCTTGGCTAAGAGAGTAATTCAGCTGATACCTTATGATGGGAAGCATATAGACATTCTTTTTGTTTTAGAATTTCTTGGAACTATTAATTTTTTTTTAAGTTTCCTTTTATTTTTCTGCTAAAACCCAGTACATCACCTGCAGAAGGCATGAGGCAGGGTGATTGACTAATTAATACTGGCAGCCTGAAAAACTCCTTAGGGGTCTAAGATAAACAGATGCCTAGACACCAACAAAAAATTAAAAGGCATACTAAGAAACAGGAAGACATGGCCCAGTCTAATGAACAAACTGAAAAACAGGAGGAGATGCAGAACATGGAACAGCTAATTAGAGATGTCCAAACAAATATCATGAATCAACTTAATGAAGTGAAGGAAGAGATTAAGGATATTAAGAAGACACTGGGAGAACATACCGAAGATATTGTAAACATACATAAAAAGATAATGGATATAACAGTGATGAATGACACAATGCAAGAAATCAGAAATACACTGAAAGCACATAACAGCATGTTTGAACAGGCAGAGGAAAGAATCAGCAATGTGAAAGGCAGTACATCTGAAATCAAACAGACAGAACGGATAGATAAAAAGATAGAAAAAATCCAGCAGGGAATTAGGGACTTGAATGACAACATGAAACATACCAACATATGCATCATAGGCATTCCACAGGGAGAAGAGAAGGGAAAGGGGGTAGAATAAGTGTTGGAGGAAATGATGGCTGAAAATTTCCCAACTCTGTTGAGGCACTCAGACGTACATGTCTAGGAAGCACAACACACTCCAAACAGTATAAATTCTAACAGGTCTACCACAATACATATACTTGTCAAATTGTCCAAAGCTCAAGACAAAGAGTATACTGAAAGGAGCAAGAGAAAAGAGAACCATCATATACAAGGGAAGCTCAGTAAGATTAAATGCTGATTTCTCATCTGAAACCATGGAGGCAAGAAGGCAGTGGTATCACTAAAGACACTTCAGAATTCTCAGGCCTCTGGGCCTGTCACTACAGACAAAGGGGTCTCCAGGGATCTACCACCCCAGAAAAGGGGAGAGAGAGGGACACAGCCTAAGACTGACTCAGGTTCTGACCCACAAATTTGGTCTGCTGTGTCCCACCAGCCCTTCCAGGCTGGGGTGGGACCACATGGTGGTTTGCCCTGGGGGCCAGCAAAGGACTGGAGAAATCCAACCATTAAATCTCCCTCTCTTCTAGTTGGATTGACTGTTGATGACGTTCTAGGAAAGGGGAAGGGGAGCGATATAGCCTAAGGCTGACTCAGCTTTTGTCTCACAAATGTAGTCTGCTGTGTACCAGGAGCCCTTTCAGGCCAGGTGGGGCCATGCCATTGTTTACCTTGGGAGCTTGAAAGGAGCTAAAGATATATGAGCCTACCAATCTCCTTCTCTACTAACTGAGACTGATCGTTGAGGACTCAGAGGGGAGTGGAAATATTTCCTAGCCAGGAAAAGGAAAGGGAATGCTAGAGAAGGCTGGAGAACTCTCTCAGAGAAAGTTTGAATTACAAGTCTCCTAGCCTCCAGACAGGAAGCTCTATCACATTGACCCACTCTGTGTTGCAACAAATACACTACGACCAGGCATTGAACTGAGAGCTACCAAAGAGCGCTATGTGCTGGCAGACCAAGGAAGTGCAGGTGAGAAAATTAAAAATATTAGGAGAGGCCTTTTCCAGCCTCTATAGCCTCCCTCCCCAAGGCCCTACGAAGCAAGTCTACAACCAATTACTGAGTCTAGTGCCTAGTTTTGAGCAACCATCTGGGACAATCCTAACAGTCTAGGTTGAGCCAAGAATCAAAGAGCAGTGGTAACACACAGCCTCCTGCCACTAAATCCCTACAAAAAAGAAAAAAAATTGAGCACCTGAGTAAAATACATCCTAATCAGATTCCTAGACATCAGCAAAAAATTATGAGCCATACTAAAAAAATAGAAGACATGGCCCAAGAAAAGGAATATATCAAAGCCCCAGAAGAGATGCATGATTTGAGAAAGCCAATCAGTGAGATGCACACAAATTTCCAAAATCAAATTAATGAGTTGAAGCACAATATGGTTAAAGAGATAAATGACATCAAGAAGACATTGGCAATTGCAAAGAAAAATTTGAAATCCTGAACAGAAAAGTAACAGAGCTCATGGGAATGAAAGACACAATAAGTGAGATAAAAAACACATTAGAGGCATACAACAGCAGACTAGAAATGATAGAAGAAAGAATAAGTGATACTGAAGACAGAACAGCTAAAATTGAAGAGAAAAAGAAGAGAGAGAGAAAAGAATGGAAAAAATTGAGCAGGGGCTCAGAGAGTTGAATGACAACACAAAACACAATAATATATGTGTCCTGGGAGTTCCAGAAGGAAAAGAGAAGGGAAAAGGGGCAGAAAGAGTTTTTGAGGAAATAATAGCTGAAAATTTCCCAACTTTCACAAAAGAAATGAAATTACATGTCCAAAAAGTGCACTGAACCCCAATCAGAATAAACCCAAATAGACCTACTCCAAGACACTTAGTACTCAGAATGTCAAATGTCAAAGATAAAGAGAAAATTCTCAGAGCAGCAAGGGAGAAGCACACCATAACGTACAAGGGATGTCCAGTATGACTTAGTACAGATTTCTCTTCAGAAACCATGGAGACAAGAAGACAGTGGTATGATACAATTAGGATCCTGAAAGAGAAAAACTGCCAGTCAACAATTCTTTATCCAGCAAAACTGTCCTTCAAATATAAAGGTGACTATAAAATATTCACAAAGAGAAACTAAGAGAGTTTGCCAAAATGAATCCACATTTGCAGGAGATATTAAAGGAAGTCTTAGAACCTGAAAGAAAAAGACAGGAGAGACAGGCTTGGAGGAGAGTATAGAAGAAAGAATAGCAGAAAGGATAACCAAAAGAGGAAAAAGGCAGACAAAAATAAGATATGATATATGAAAACCAAAGAATAAAATGGTGAAAGTAAATAGTGCCTTTACAGTAATGCCATTAAATGTGAATGAGTTAAACTCCCAAATCAAAAGATACAGTCTAACAGAATTGGAAAAAAAGAAAAAAAACATGAGCCATCCATATGCTGCTTACAAGAATCTCACCTTAGCCCCAGGGATACAAAAAGGCTGAAAGTGAAAGGTTGGAAAAAGATACTCCATGTGAATAGTAACCAAAAAGAGCAGGGGTAGCTATACTAATATCAGATAAAAGAGACTTTAAATGCAAAAAAGTTATAAGAGATGGGAAGCGAACGTGGCTCAAGTGACTGGGCTCCCATCTACCATATAGAAGGTCCAGGGTTCAATTCCCAGGGCCTCTTGGTGAAGGCAAGCTCGCCCAAGCAGAGAGCTGTGCCAGGTGGAGTGCTGGTCCATGCAGGAATGCTGGCCCCGGCAGGAGTGCTGGCCCACATGGAGTGCTGGCCTGAGTGAACAGCTGGCACAGCAAGATGATGCAACAAAAAGAGATACAGATGAGAGACAATAAGAGATGCAGCAGGCGAAGGAGCTGAGGTGGTGCAAGAGATTGAGTGCCTCTCTCCCACTCCAGAAGTTCCCAGGATCGGTTCTCAGTGCTGCCTAAAGAGAAGACAAGCAGACACAAAAGAACACATAGCAAATGGACACAGAAAACAGACAACAAGTACAAAAACAATGTGAGGGAAAATAAATAAATCTTTAAAAAGAGTTATAAGAGATACAGAAGGCCACTGTATATTAATAAAAGGGACAATCTAGCAAGACAATATAACAGAAATAAATATCTATGCACCTAACCAGGGTACCCCAAAATACATAAGACAAACTCTGGGAAAACTGAAGGAAGAAATAGACATCTCCACAATAATCATTGGAGACTTCAACACCACACTCACAACATTAGATAGAACAATTAGACATAAGATCAACAAGGAAACAGAGAACTTGAACAATCTGACAAATGAGTTACCTAACAGACATATAAAGAACATTGCATCCAAATCCAGTGGCTTATACATTCTTAAGTGCCCATGGACCTTTCTCCAGGATAGACCACATGTTAGGGCACAATGCAGCTCTCAATAAATAAATATAAAAAGATTGAAATTTTGCAAAGCACCTTCTCAGATCATAATGGAATGAAACTGGCAATCAAGAATAGAAATTATTTTGCAGAGGTGTTGAGGCTGAACAATACATTCCTAAACAATCAGAGGGTAAAAGAAGAAATTGGAAGTGAAATCAGTAAATAAATTGAGACAAATCAAAATGAGAACACAACTTATCAAAACTTATGGGATACAGAGAAGGCAGTCTTGAGAGGGAAATTTATAGCCCTAAATGCCTATATTAAAAAAAAAAAAAAAAAAAAAAGAAAGAGTTAAACTCAAAGATTTAACTGAAAACTACAGAAACTAGAAAATGAACAGCAAACCAATCCCAAAGAAAACAGAAGGAAAGAAATAATAAAGATTAGAACAGAAACAAATGAAATTGAGAACAAAAAAAAGTAGAGAAAATCAGCAAAACCTAAAGCTGGTTCTTGGAGAAGATCAATAAAATTGACAAACCCCTAGCTAGGTAACAAAGAAAAAAGATGCAAATAAATACAGTCAGAAATGAAAGGGGGAAAGTTACAATTGACTCCACAGAAATACAAAGAATCATAAGAAATTGTTATTAGAAAATGTATGCCAACAAACAAGACAATCTAGATGAAATGGACAAATTCCTAGAAATGCACAACCAACCTACACTGACATTACAAGAAATACAAGAACTTAACAAACAAACCACATTTAAAGAGATTGAATCTATCATCAAAAATCTCTCAGCAAATAAAAGTCCAGGAACAGATGTCTTCACAGGTGAATTCCATGAAGCATTTTGAAAAGAATTAACACCAATCCTGTTTAAACTCTTTGAAGGGGAGGGAAAATTACCCAACTCACTTTATGAAGCCAACATTGCCCCAATACCAAAGCCAGATAAAGATACTACAAGAAAAGAAAGTTACAGTCTAATCTTTCTAATGAACATTGATGCAAAAATTCTCAACAAAATACTTGCAAGTTGAATCCAACAGCACATCAAAAGACTTATACATCACGACCAAGTGGGATTTATTCCTGGTATGCAAGGCTGGTTCCACACAAGAAAACCAATCAACGTAATACACCACATTAACAAATTGAAGGGGAAAAAAAAACCAACCCACATGATCATCTCAATTGATGCAGAAAAGGCATTCGACAAAATTCAGCATCCTTTTTTGATTAAAAAAAAAACACTTCAAAAAATAAGAATAGAAGGAAAATTCCTCAATATGATAAATACTATATATGAAAAACTCACAGCCAGTATCATACTCAATGTGGAGTGGTTGAAAACTTTCCCTCTAAGATTGGGAAGAAGACAAAGGTGCCAGTGTCACCATTGTTATTCAATATTGTACTAGAAGTTCTAGCTAGGGCAATTACACAAGAAAAAAAATTAAAGGCATCCAAATAGGAAAAGAGGAATTAAAACTCTCACTGTTTGTGGAAGACATGATCCTGTACTTAGAGAATTCTGAAGTATACACGACAAAGCTACTTGAGCTAATAAATGAGTTCAGTAAAGTGGCAAGATACAAGATCAACACACAAAACTCAGTAATGTTTTTTTACACTAGTACTAAAAAATCTGAGGAGGAATTCAAGGAGAAAATTTCATTTTCAGTAGCAACAAAAAGACAAAATACCTAGGAATTAATTTAATTGAAGAAGTACAGGACCTATATGCAGAAAACTATAAAACATTGCTAAAAGAAATTTCAAAAGACCTAAACAAATGGAAAGACATTCTGTGTTCATGGATTGGAAGAATAAATATCATGAAGATGTCAATCTTACCCAAACTGATTTATAGATTCAATGCAATGCCAATCAAAATCCCAACAGCTTGGCAAATGGATGTGGCTCAACCAAATGGGCTTTCATCTACCATATGGGAGGACCTGAGTTTGATCCCTGGGGCCTACTGGTAAAGGCGTGCCAGGCCTGCATGGCAAGCAATGCAACAAGGTGATGATAAAATAAAAAGAGAGTCGCAGAGGAGAGTCAAGGCAATATGCAAAGAAACCAGGAACTGAGGTGGTGCAAGTGACAGGGTACTTCTCTCCCACATCCGAGGTCCCCGGGATAAAATCTCGTTGATGCCTAGAGGAGGAAAATAAGAATAGAAGAAAACAAACAAACAAACACAGAAGACCACACAGCAAACGGACATAGACAGAAAACAGCAGGGTGGGTGGGGAGGGGGAGATTCCCAGCAACTTACGTTACAGAATTAGAAAAGGCAATTAACAAGATCATTTGGAAGGGAAATACACTCGAATTGCCAAAAACATTTTAAAAGGAAGAGTGGTATGGGAAGAATTTCACTGCCTGACCATGCACCATATCACAAAGCTACAGTGGTCAAAACAGCATGGTACTGGCATGAAGATAGACACATCGATCAGTTGAATAGAATTGAGAATCCAGAAATAAACTCTCACCTATACAGTCAATGGGTTTTTGACAAGCCTACCAAGTTAATGTTAACAGGACAAAACAGTCTCTTCAATAAGTGGTGCTGGGACAACTGGATATCTATAGCCAGAAGAATGAAGGAGGACCCCTATTTCACTCCCTATATAAGAATCAACTCAAAGTGGATCAAAGACCTAAATATAAAAGCCAAAACCATAAAACTACTAGAAGAAAATGTAGGGAAACATCTTCAAGACCTTGTAGTAGGTGGTGGTTTCTTGGACCATAAATTATGGCCAAAGCACATGCAACAAAATAAAAAATAGATAAATGGGACCTCCTCAAAATTAAACACTTTTGCACCTCAAAAGACTTTGCCAAAATAGTGAAAAGGCACCCAACTCAATGGGAAAAAATATTTGGAAATCACATATCTGATAAGGGTTTAATATCCAGCATATATAAAGAGACGTTACAACTCAACAATAAAAAGACAAACGACCCAAATAAAAAATGGGTAAAAGACTTGAATAGACATTTGTCCAAAGAAGAAATACAAGTGTCAAAAAACACATAAAGAAATGCTCAACATCTCTCATGATTAGGGAAAGGCAAATCAAAACTAAGATGAGATATCATTTCACACCTATCAGAATGGCCACTATTAAAAAGACAGAGAATTACAAATGTTGGAGAGGATGTGGGGAGATAGGAATGTTTATTCACTGTTGGTGATAATGCAGAATGGTACAGCCACTGTGGAGGAGTATATGGTAGTTCCTAAAGAAGTTGAATGTAGAGTTGGCACATGACCCTGCAATACCACTACTGAGAGCAGTGACATGAACAGACATTTGCACACCAATATTCATAGTGGCATTATTTATGATTGCCAAAAGTTGGAAACAACCCAGGTGTCCATCAACCGATGAGTTGATAAACAAATTGTGGTGTAGTCACACGATGAAATATTATGCAGCTGTAAGAAGAAATGAAGTCATACAGCATATGACAACATAGATGAACCTGGAGGACATCCTGTTTATAAAGTAAGGCAGACCAAAATGGACAAATACTGTATGATTGTGTTACTATGAAGTAAATATATTGTATAGCATATTTTATGATTCAAAAAAAATTTATATGTATCCAGTACATTTAGTTGAGAAATGTGAAAAAGAAAAAAAAAAAAAAAAAAAAAAAAAAAGCCAGTGGTATGACCCAGTTAAGGTGCTAAAAGAAAAAAACTTCCAGCCAACAACTCTTTACCCAGTAAAGCTTGCATTATGAGGGAGAGTTCAAAATATTCACAGGTAATCAGAAATTAAGAGAGTTTGTCAACAAGAAACCTGCCCTTTGAGAAATACTAAAGGGGAAGTATATGTGGCTCAAGCGATTGGGCTTCTGTCTACCATATAGGAGGTTCAGGGTTTGATTCCAGGGGCCTCCTGGTGAAAGGCAAGCTGGCCCAAGCGGCGAGCTGACCTGAGCAGAGAGCTGGCCTACACGGAGTGCTTGCCCACACAGAGTGCTGGCCCACGCAAGAGTGCTGGCCCATGTAGAGAGCTGGAGCAGAAGGTGGTGCAATGACAAGAGACAAAGAAGAGAGTCAATAAGAGACACAGCAGACCAGGGAGCTGAGGTGGCACAAGAGATTGATTGCCTCTCTCTACTCTGGAAGGTCCCAGGATCGGTTCCTGGTGCTGCCTAATGAGAAGGCAAGACGACACAGAAGAACACAAAAAGAGCAGACAGCAAGCACAAAACAATGAGGGGGTGGTGAATAAATAAATAAGTAAATCTTAAAAAAAAAAAAAAAAAAAAAAAAAA
>JAKSZT010053928.1:52895303-52970975 GCA_026826555.1 Tolypeutes matacus | reverse complement strand
TAAAAATTAAAAAAAAAAAAAAAAAAAAAAAAAAAGAAATACTAAAGGGAGTTCTTCAGGTCAAAAGGAAAAAAAAAACAGGAGAGAGAGTTGGAGGAGAATAACTAAAAAGATAAAAAGAGAAATAAAAACAACCTATGGCATACATGAATCTAAAGAAAATATGGCTAATGGAAGTAATTCCTTGACAGTAATAACATTGAATGTTAATGGCTTAAACTCTCCAATCAAGAGACACAGATTGGCAGAATACATAAGGAAATATGACCCATCTATATGCTGTCTACAAGAAACTCACCTTAGACCCAGGGAGGCAAGGAGGCTAAGAGTTAATGTTTGGAAAATAATTTTACATGCAAACAGTAACCAAAAATGGATGAGAGTAGCTATACTAATATATCAGACAAAATAGATTTTAAATGCAAAACTTTTGTAAGAGACAAAGAAGGACACTATATATTAATAAAAGAGGAAATCTATCAAGAAAAACAGACTAAAACAACAGAGAAAGAACCAAAGGCTGCCTTGGGGACCCGTTTTGGGGTACAGCAGATCAGGATCCTGCGTCACTACACCCAGGAGAGTGAGGGACAGAGAGAGAAAAAGAAGCCAAAACAACTAATTGTGAATTATTAAACATCCCGGCTGGTGGTATCCCCTCCCCCATCCCTGAGATAGTAAGCAAGGAAACTGCTGGCGAATTATATCTAACTGACAGGAGAGCAGATATTTTCCTCCCTGCCAGCTTCTTTGGATATATATAGAATGGGAAGGTGTTCGGAGTCATCTAGGAGGGTACTGGAAAGACGAAGAAGCCAAAAGAAAATTGTGAGTTGCTTGCTCCTGTGGCTGGAAGTGGCACATATTCTCTGCCCTGAGAGCAAATAGTGTAGGTGGAGCTGCTGGCTCCCGGTCCCAAATGGAGTGTGAGGGTGGATTCCCAGGGAGGAAGAGGGGTCTGGGAGGTTCATCTTGTGGTGAATTTGGCCAGCTGAGACCCCTTGAATAAGGGAGGGGACCCTGCTTCGACAGGGAGAGGGGAGGGGGATCTCCTCAGGCAGGTTGTCATGCCCAACCACCCAGGTAAAGAGAGGAGTAGATCAGAGAGGAGGCAGGGAAAGACAGGCACCTAATCAGCAGCACTCTAGCAAACTGCAAGGAATCTAACCTGCCCAAGGGAAAGAGGGTGGATAGTCTTCTGAAAGGCTAACTAACCTAAGGAGACAGATTACCTAAGTGGGAGAATTCTTGCCTTACATACAGGAGGTCCCTGGTTCGATTCCTGACTCTTCTTAGAGAAGTGATCACTGGGTTATCAGCATCCAGCTGAAACTTTATGAAAGGGAACATGTAGACATTCTCTTTTTATTAGCTTTTCTTGGATCTCTCTCTTTCTTTTTTAAGATTTCTTTTTTTATTTTCCTTATTTCACTCACTTAAAACCCAGTTCAAAACCTGAAGAAGGCAGGCTGCAGGGTGATTGATGAACACCAGCAGCCTGAGAAGATCCTTAGGGGTCTAAGAGGGAAGGCTGTTTATCCATGTGTGGTTTTTTTTTTGTTTTTTTTTTTTTTCTGTTGTTCTTTTTTTCTCTCTTTCTCCTTTTTTTAAATGAGTTGCTGTTGTCTTGTTTCTTGTTTGTTGTGTTTCCCCTTCCTTTGTTTCCCTGTTTTTGTTTTGTTTTGTTTTGCTTTGCTTACCAATGTTCTTTTCCTATGTTATTTCCTTTCTCTCCTTCATCTTTCTATCTTCTGTTTTCTGTTGTTCTTTCACTCCACCTCTTTTTGTTTTGTCTTCATTTTTCCTTGATTTTATTTCTTTCCCTCCTTTTTTCTGTCTTCTTTTTACTTTTTTTCTTTCTCTGTTTTATTTTTTCTTTTCCTCTCTTCTCATCATTGTGGTCTTTTAATTCATTCTATATATTTTTCTCTATTCTGTATCTCATGTCATTGTTTCTGTTCTGCTTTTAAAATCGTATTTCTCAGTACTTCTTACTCATGTTAGTTATTCATTGTCCTAGGTCTTGTACAGTTCCTCTCCTACCTTTTACTATTTTTATTACTATTATTCCTTTTCTCTTCCTATCTCTTTCCTTTACTCTGGTCCTAAATTTTTTTTCAAGGGAATGTAGACAATAGCAAGGAAATAAAATAAGAAGAATCAAGTGTCAAAGTGAAACCTTACCACACACACAAAAAGAACAACAAAATTAAACCCTAGAGTAGAGGCAGAAGCTAATCAGCTGAATAACCCATCAGGATAAATTGATGCCTAGACACCAGCAAAAAATACAACCCATACCTTAGTAGGAAGACATGGCTCAGTCCAATGAACAAACTAAAAACCAGGAGGAGAAGCACAACAAGGAACAACTAATCAGAGATATCCAAACAAATACCACGAATCAACTTAATGAAGTGAAAGAAGAGATTAAGGATATTAAGAAGACACTGGGAGAACATACTGAAGATATTGTAAACATACAAAAAAATATAACGGATATGATGGTGATGAACAGCACAATCCAAGAAATCACAAATACACTGGAAGCACAGATCAGCAGAATTGAACAGGCAGAGGAAAGTGACAGTACATCTGAAAACAAACAGATAGTAGAACAGATAGATAAAAGATAGAAAAAATCCAGCATGGACTTAGGGATTTCAATGCAAAATGAAATTCACCCACATACACATTATAGGTATCCCAGTGGAAGAAGAGAAGAGAAAGGGGACAGAAGGTGTGTTGGAGGAAACAATGGCTGAAAATTTCCCAGACCTATTGAGGAGATGGACATACATGTCCAGGAAGCGCAGCACACCCTAAAGAGTATAAATCTTAACAGGTCTACTCCAAGCCATATACATGTCAAATTTTCCAATGCTCAAGACAAAGAGAGAATACTGAAGGCAGCAAAAGAAAAGAGATCCATCACATACAAGGGAACCTCAGTATGATTAAGTGCTGACTTCTCATTTGAATCCATGGAGGTAAGAAGACAGTGGTATGACATAGTTAAGGTGCTAAAAGAAAAAAACCTTTCAGCCAAGAATTCTCCATCTAGCAAAGCTGGCATTCAAAAATGAAGAGTTCAAAATACTCACAGATAAACAGAAATTAAGAGAGCAAGTCAATAAGAAACCTGCCTTTCAAGAAATACTAAAGGAGTTCTGCAGGTTGAAAGGAGAAAACAGGAGAGAGAGAGTTGGAGGAGACCTGGTGATGGGTGTTGGTTTCTTAAACCTTACACCTAAATTTTTGTGCTTCAAATGACTTTGTCAATAAGGTAAAAAGGTAGCCTACTTAATGAGTGAAAATATTTGGAAACCACATATTCAATAAGGGTGTGATTTCCTTTTAATATAAATAGATCATTCAACTCAATAATAAAAACCAAGCAACCTAGTGAAAAATGGGTAAAAGACATGAATAGACTATTTTCCAAAGAAGAAAAAGAAATGGCCAAAAAGCACATGAATAGATGTTCAAAATCACTAGCTATTAGGGGAACACCTTAAAGAACTGACATTATTTTTTTTAAAAACCCAGAAAACTACAAGTTTTGGAGAGGATGTGGAAAAACAGGAACATTCCTTCAATGTGGTGGGAATGTAAAACTGTGTAAGACAGTTTGGCAGTTCCTCAGGAAACTAAATATAGATCTGCCATATGAACCAGCAATCCTGTTACTAGGAATATATTCAAAGAACTGAAAGCAGGAATTCAAAGAGACATTTGCACATCAATATACATAATAGCATTATTCAAAGCTGCCAAAATATGGAAACAACCCATGTCTATCAACTGATGAATGGATAAACAAAATTTGGTATATAAATACAATGAAGTACTATTCAGGTGTAAGAAAAAAATGAATATGAGATGCATATGAAAATATGGATAAACCTTTAGGAAATTATATAGAGTGATATAAACCAGACTCAAAAGAACAAATATTGTATGGCATTACTAATATGAATTAAACATGCTGAGTAAACTCATGGAGTTAAACTCTACAGTATAGGTTACCATGAGGCAGAATGAGGGTTGAGAAGGGGAAGCTGATGCTTAATGTATTTTTAATAAGACTGATTGTAAAAGTGTGGAAATGGATAGAGTTGATGGTAGCATATTATATTGAGTATCGCTAACAGTACAGTTATGATGTATAAATGTGACAGTAACTGAAAGGGTTAGTCTAGGAAAGTAAATGTCAGTTGAAGGAAAGCTAGAAGTTTATCTATGGACTGTATAACATAGTGAACTAAGTGGTAGATAAGGATTATTGTTAATAGTACAAATACAAGAATGTCCTTCAATAAACAAGAAAAAATGTGCATCATTGTTGCAAGATGTTAAGTATATGGTGATCTATGGGAAAATATAACTAATGTAACTTATGGACTATAGTTAACAGTAATGTTATATTTCTTCATCAATGGCAAAGAAGGTACTATATCAATGCAAAGGGTTGACAATAGGGGGGAATAAGGTCATAGGAGATTTTTCCTTATGAAGTAATGAAAATGTTCCAAAATTGACAGAGGTGAATATAGGCACAATTCTGTGATGAGATGGAGAACCCCTGAGTATGCACTAGGATGGATTGTGCAAGGCCTGGGGCCATATAACATAGTGAACCCCATGGTGGACCTTGGTGAAGATGGACTGTGGTTAATAGTACCAATAAGAAAATGTTCTCTCATGAACTATAATAAATATACAATACTAATACATGGTGTTTACATTAGGGTGGCTAATGGAAAACACAACAAATGTAAGCTTTAGAGTATAGTTAGTCATAATATTTTGATAATGCTTTTCATTCTTTGTATGAAATGTTCCACAACAATGCATCGTGTTGATGGTGGGGTGATGCATGGGACTCCTGTATGTCATATATGATTATTTTATAAACACTCAACTTCTCTAATAAAAGAAAAACCTTATAGATCTGGAAGATAGGTTACAAGGAGGTAGACTTGGAGTAGATATTGGGGAATCGATGTTTAATCTGTGCAGAGTTTATAATTGGGTGGATCGTAATGGTTTAGAAAAGGACAGAAGTAAGATAGTATAACCATGTGAGTGTAATTAATAGCACTGAAGTATGTCTATGAATGTGGTTGAAAGGAGAAACTTTGGGTTGTCTATGTTTCTGAAAGGAAAGCCAGAGGATAAAACGTGGGCTTGTATAACACAGTGAACCCTGTGGGGATGAAGATTGTGGTTAATAATAAAAATATAATGTTCTTTCAGGATCTATAACTAAGATATGTCGCTTGTGCAGGGTGTTGATGGGGAAGTAGTATATGGGGGAAAATGCACCTAAAGCAAAATATGGACCACAGTTAACAGTAATAGTTTAACATGATTGCTTTCATTGTAACCATACACAAAAGTTCCAAATTTCACACAGTTTATATCCTGTGCAAGTGGGTGTGATTAAAAAAATAAACAACAAAATAAAACATGTGATATTTAGTCCCAACTGAGAATTCTGGAGCACTGTCTTGCTCAGAGATCCACCATAGTCTGAGACTGATATCCTCCTTAACATCAGCACCTTTCACAGTCTTTGCATATTTTCTCTCCCTTGGCTGGTGCTCTCCTTTAGAGTTCAGCCCTCTGATCTAGAAGGCCAGCCCAAGGCGAGTGCAAAGTCCCTGTTTTATTTCTGGGCCTTTGTCTTGTCCCCCAAGCTTGTGCTTGCTAGTGGCCTTGGAAGATCCCCTGTTTACTGGAGATTGAATGCTCTCTATCCTCCCCAGGAAACAGACCTTCCCCCTCTCTTGGGTATTCCACCATAATACTTAAAGCACCTAACTAGGCCTTTGCCCCAGTATGCCCCACTGAAATGTTTCTAAAACTGCTTTTGCTGTCTCAAGCTTTTTCCTGGAGGGCAAATACTGGGAGGAAGGGGGCATGCTGGAGAGGAGTTGCCCAAGTCAGTCTTTCCCAGCTGGGACAAGGCCAGGGATTCCTAATAGGAACACCAAACTGGCTGGCTCCAGATTGCCCTGGGGAGGGGGTGAGAAAGGGGTAGGAACTTCTCCTATGGCTCTTTGAAGCTGCATTTTCATGTTTTGGCACTTGTCCAGTAAATGCAGCTCCTCATTTTCCATAGTTTTGAGGAAACATACTGTCTTTAAGTCTCCTCTGCTGCTTTTGAATTGGGTGGGTTGCAACAATGGATGCCCTTAGAGATGGGTCCCTAGAGATTGGAAGTAGCTAATCAAAAACAATGATAGCAATTAGACCACACTGTTGTGGTTCTTGGAGAAGTAGGCCTTGAAATACCACACTGGAACCAGAAAGCTGCACCAGAAGCTGTCATTGAGGATCCCACTGCTGCCTGCTGCAAGGCTGGCAAATGTAGAATGGTAGCCAGTGCATGGAGAGTGCAATTCACTAGTATTTACCATGATTTAACAGCCTCTTCTGTCTGCTCTTCCCTGGTTGCTACTAAGTGTTCCATTAGATTCTGGAGTTTCAAAACAGTTGATTCAGATAGTTCCTGCCTGCTTAGTAGTTGTTCTGGTGCAGGGACATATTCCTGGAATTTGCTACTTTGCCATCTTCTCACAAACCTTGTATTCATTCTTAATACAGGCATAAGCAGTGAAAAATTTCCCTCTAGGCATAGCTTTAGGTGCATCCCATACATTTTGGAATGTGTGTCTTCATTTTCACAAAGTATTTTCTGATTTGTCTTTTGGTTTTTCATTTGACCCATTGGTTATTTATGAGTGTGCTGTTTTATTTCCATATATTTGTCATTTTCCGGTTTTTAAAATTTGATCTCTGCTCATTCCTTTGTGGTCAGAAAAATGTACTTACATTATTTCTATCATTTTAACTTAATTGAAATTTGTTTTATGGCCTAGCAGCATGGTCTATTCTGGTGAATGTTTCATGTGCCCATTGGAATATATTGTATATTTTGTTATTGTTGGGTTGAATGTTCTATGGATGCCTGTTAGATATACTTGGTTTATAGTGTTGTTCATTCTCCTATTCCCTCACTGTTCCTCTACCTTCTTGTTCTACCTATTATTGAAAGTTAGTTATTGAAGTCTTCTCCTCCTATTGTTGAATTGCCAATTTCTCCCTTCATTTCTGTCAGTTTTTGCATATATGATTGAGATTGCTATATCTTCCTGAAGGATTGGACTTTTTATCTTATAAAATTCCAATCCTTAAAATAAAAATAAAAATAAAAAATTCCAATCCTTATCTTTACTAATATTTTTCCTTTTAAGTCTATTTTGCCTGATATAATTTTAGATACTCCAGGTTTCCTCTAGTCACTGTTAGCATTATATAACTTTTTAAAATCCTTTTCTTTCAATCTACTTGTATTTTTTAAAATATAAGTGTGCCTTTAGCAAACTGCAAATAGTTGGATCTTTTTATCTAGTCTGATAGTTTATGCCTTGGTTTGGTATTTAATTCATTCACATTTAAGGTTATTATGATAAAGTTGGCTCTAAATCTTGCATTTTACTAATTTTTCTTCTGCCAGTCTCATATCATCTTTGTTTTTCCATTTTCCTTTCTACTTTCTTTCACATTAAATGAATATTTTAAAGGAATTACACAACACCATGGAAGAATCTTGCATAGCTAATCTTGAGCAATTTCTTAATATAGAATTCTAAAAATATTTAGCTCCCTAAAATATGTGAATGTACAATTTGATTTAAAAGTAAACATTAAAAAACATTACAGCTTCAGTGACAACCAGCAAGATGGCAGCAGAGTAATGCCTCCTAGAATCAGCTCCTGCTACGGGGCAGTTGTTGATCTCGCAGAGCTATCTAGAGCACTTGTTTGGGGTCTCCAGGAGACCAGAAGTGCATCCTGCAACATCTTGAAAGAATGGACTGAGGAGACTGCCCATCTGCAGAGAAGATTCCTAAGTGGAGCACTCCACACCACAGAGGCCAGTGCCCATCCTCCACTGGAGGTACAAGCTGCCTTGGGAGCTGTTCCGTGGCTGGAATTGAAAGCTCCATTTCCCAAAATGGGGAGGAAGGGACAGTTGGGCACCAACCTCAGCTACTGATTAGTAAATTCAGTGCGATAAAGTTTGAAGCCAGAAAGAGGCCAGTAGCCACTATTTTGACTCCTCCCCCAGCATGAGGGGAAGCCGGGCTGACTAAAAATCACAGTGATGGCAGAGACCGGTTTCTTTCACACAGATTGGCCTGCAGCCCTGACCTAGGCTTCAGCACCATCTCTAGCAGGGAGGAAGCTGATGGGCCCTGCACCAGTCTATTTGGTAACTGCAAGTACATTTGGCTGGCCAGACTGAATAATCAGAAGTCTACTGGGGTAACTGTGGTCATCTTGGAACTGCACTGCATAGACTGCTGCCCACACCTGCAGCTCCATCCCTGCCCCAGGCAGGGGAAAAAGGGGCATGAAGCTTCATCAGTCTCTTTGGACAACTACAGTCTAGGCCTGCATGAGTTGCATTATTCCACACAACTGTGGCTCTGTCCCTACCTCTGGCAAAGGAGAAAGTTAGGAGAAGCTACATTGGTCCTTGGGGCAATGAGAGCAGCTTGAGACTCCACAGCTTATAGCACCAACTACATCTTTGGCTCTAACTACACAACCAGCAAGAGAGAAAGGGCAGGAAGCCCTAAACTAAAGAGAAAAACTTCACCCAGAATAAATACTCTAGTAAGCCAGATGCCAAGACACCAACACAAAATTACAATCCACAACAAGAAACAGGAAGAAATGGCCCAGTTAAAGGAACAAGATAAGCCTCCAGAAGACATAAAAGAGTTGAGACAACTAATCATAGATGTTCAAACAAATCTCCTTAATAAATTCAATGAGATGGCTAAAAAAATTAAGGATATTAAGAAGATATTGGATGAGCACAAAGAATTTGAAAGCTTACATAGAAAGATAGCAGATCTTATGGGAATGATAGGTGCAACAAATGAAATTAAAAATAAACTGGAATCATATAATAGCAGATTTGAAGAGGCAGAAGAAAGGATTGATGAGCTTGAAGAAATAGCCTCTGAAAGTGAACATACAAAAGAGCAGATGAAGAAAAGACTGGGAAAACCTTGAACAAGGTCTCAGGGAACTAAAGGACAGAAAGAGACATGCAAACATACATGTCATGGGTGTCCCAGAAGGAGAAGAGAAGGGAAAAGGGGCTGAAAGAATATTTGAAGAAATAATGGTAGAAAATTTCCCAACCCTATTGAAGGACATAGATAACCGTGTCCAAGAAGTATGACGTACTCCCATCCAAAAAAATCTGAACAGACCAACTCCAAGACACATACTAATCAGAATGTCAAATACCAAACACAAAGAGAGAATTCTGTGAGCAACAAGAGAAAAGCAATATATAATGTTTAAGAGATACCCAATAAGATTAAGTGCTGATTTCACACCAGAAACCATGGAGGCAAGAAGACAGTGGTATTATATATTTAAGATACTGCAAGAGAAAAACTTCTAGCCAAGAATCTTATATCCAGCAATATTGTCTTTCACAAATGAGGGCTAGTTTAGAATATTCACAGATAAACAGAACCTGGGAGAGTTTGTAACCATGAGATCTGCTTTGCAGAAAATACTAAAGGGTGTGCTACAGCCTGAAGAGAAAAGACAGGAAACAGAGGCCTGGAAGACAGTCTAGAAATGAAGATTGTATCAATAAAAGTAATTTAAAGTGTCAAAAGTGTGGTGAAAATAAAATATTACAGGTAAAACCCAAATATTCAGAAATAAACTTAACCAATGATGTAAAGCACTTGTATTCAGAAAACTACAACTCATTGTTAAAAGAAATTTTAAAAAGACCTAAATAATTGGAAGAATATTCCATGCTCATGGATTGAAAGACTAAATATCATTAAGATGTCAATTCTACTCAAATTGATATACAGATTCAATGCAATCCTGATAAAAAATTAACCAGCACTTTTTAAATAAATGGCAAACTTGATTATCAAATTTATTTGGAAGGGTAAGGGGTCCTTAATAGCCAGAAACATCTTAAAAAGGAAAAGCAAAGTTGGAAGAGTCTCCTTTCTGGACTTTAAGTCGTATTACCTAGCGACAGTGGTAAAAACAGCATGGTACTGGCATAAAGACAGACACAGACCACTGGAACAAAATTGATGGTTGAAAAAGAGACCATCTCATCTATGGTCGAGTGATTTTTGACTAGCCTGTCAAACCCACCCAGCTCAGGCAGAACAGTCCATTCAACAAATGGTGCTGAGAAAATTGGTTATCCATAGCAAAAGAAGAAAAGAGGGCCCCTATCTCATACCCTATAGAAAAATTAACTCAAAATGAATTTTAAAAACTAAATATAAAAGGAAGAATCATAAAGCCTCTAGAAGAAAATGTAGGAAAATATCTTCAAGATCTGGTGGTGGGTGATGGATTCTTAAAGGAGATAAGAGGAGGACTGAGATGGACTACTGATATTTAATATATGTAGAAATTTTAAATAGCTTTACTGGAAAAGTGTGTAAATGTACAGAGTTGATGGTAACACATTATAGTGAGTTACAGCTGGTTTATAAATGGGGATGTGGCTGAAAATGGTAGTCTAAGGATGTAAATGCCAATTGACAGAAAGCTAGAGAATAATCTAGGGACTGAATAGTATAGTAAACCCAGAGATGGATGAGAATAGTGGTTGATGGTACAGATGCAAGAATGTCCTTTGTGAGCTAGAACAGATGTACATCACTATTACAGGGTGGTGGTAATGTGGAGAAGCATGGGAAAAATACAACTGGAGTGACATATGGAGTGTGGTTAGCAGGAATAATGTAATATTCCTGCATCTATGCCAAAGTTGTACTGTGTTGACAATGGGGAATTATGGGAAATATGTGCCAAATATATGCTGTGGACCTGGTAATAATCGGATGATAGTATCTCATAATCTGTAACAAATGTTCCACCACTATGTGGTGTGTTGATAGAGGAGTGTTGTTTGGGAATTCTGCACATGTACATGATTGTTTTGTAAGTTTACAACTTCTGTCATAAAAATATATTTAAAAAATAATAACAGGGTGGGTTGGGGGAATAATACACCAAATGTAAGATGGGGACTAAATCTAGTAGTAAGATTTTGACAATATTCTTTCATAATTTGTAACAAATGCCTCACGACAAAGCAAGGTGTTGGTGGAGGGTTGATGTATGGGACCCCTGTATGATGTTATGAATGTTTGCTTTGTAAGTTCACAACTTTTGCTGTACACTTGTTTTTATGTGTTCATATATAAATGATATAAAGAATAATAGTAATAATTGGGTGAGTTGGGGGAAAATACTTTGGTTAGTAGTAATATTTTTTAAATTAATTAATTAATTTTTTAAAAAGATACTTAGAGTACATAAATGTTACACAGAAAATATAGGGATTCCCATATGCCCCACCTCCCACACCTCCCACAACCTCCCACATAAACATCCTTCATTAGTGTGGCACATTCTTTGCAATTGATAAACACATCCTAGGGCTTTGCCATTAAGCATGAACAATAGTTTACCTTGTAGATCACACTCTCCCACACAGTTCTGCATGTTATATGTTCATATAAAAGGGCCTATATCTGTCATTGCAATGTCACTCAGGACAATTCCCAAGTCCCAAAAAAGCCCCCATATTACAACTGCTTTTCCCTCTCCCTGCCCCCAGAGCTTCCAGTGGCCACTGGCTCCACATCAGTGTTGTAATTTCTTCCATTGCTTGAATCACAATATGGCTATAGTAAAATACCAGTAAGTCCACTCTAGTCTATAGCTCTTCCCCCAATCCTGAGGACTCTGGGATGGTGATGTCCATTCCACCTCCAACTGAGAGGAGGCCTTTATCCTATGGAGAAGATGAATGGGATTATCCTGCCTGCCACTGCAAACCCTCTCCCTTCCCTGGGAGAGCCGTTTTCCATCATCATTTCTCCGCCAGTTGTCCTGGGTGAGTCCAGTGAACTCTAGAGTAAGAGTTGCTGCTCCATCGAGGTTCCAGGCCCAGCTAACATATGGACAGCCCAAAGACTCAAGTCTCTGGATGTACACCTACAAACTTCAGCACCAAGTATAGGTTTGAATAGAAGGGACAGATGAGCCATGTACAGGGAAGACATAGTTGAGTCCAACTCTGTCCCCTTGCAGGAGCACAAATTCCAAAGTAGGACCCACTGGCAAGGCACCAAACTCCAGAGATATCTGCCCTGACATAGGACCTGGGTGTCTCCAGAGCCCTCAGGAGCCCCACTATTTGGTGTAGTATCCATTTTGGGATTCTATGAGGTCCTACTGAGATGTGCATAAGCGTCACTTCTGGGATGAATTCCGACTCATTTTGAAGTCTCTTAGCCATATAAACTGGTTTGTCTTTACCTTTTCCCCCTTTTATTCGAGGTCTTTTTCCAGTAGCATTGCCAGTTAGCACTTCGCAGCAATCCCTAAGTGCCAGGGAGGCTCATCTGTGGGAGTCATGTCCCATGCCGGGAGGAAGGTAATGCATTCATATGATGAGCTTGGCTTAGAGAGAGGCCACATTTGATCAACAAGGAGACTCTCAGGAGGCAAACCTTAGGCACCCCATAACAATTGGCTAAGTTTCAATTTCAAGAGCAAAGACTCATAAGGCTACTCATCAATATCAAGGGCCCATCAGTGGATCATCCTTCCTCACCAGTCACTGCCCCTGCACTTGGTGGATGGTTGCTGCTCCCTTAGAGATTGTGGCAGAGCTCTCCAGGATGGGAATGCAGTATTCTCTCATTTATTGAGTAATTCTCCACCCACTGTGACAATGCCCCATGAACATTTGAACATTTTTATTTACCTTATCATTATGCTCATGTAAACTTCCTCCCATGCATCCCCCATCTCTGACACTTCACACCAACGATCCTCCCCCACCAGAGTTGTAACCCTTCTGTGATCCAAAGCTTCTTCAAAGATGAAGCCATTGCAATAGCTGAATACAATTAACAGGAAAATGAACTAATTATGATAAGTTTAAATGTAAGAGATAAAATACATAAAAATTTTTAAAAACTAAAAATAAAATTAAAAAGTTGGGATATTAAAAAATGAAAAAAAAATTTTTTTTTGACCTTTTGCCTTTCATCACTGCAATATCTGGTATTCAGTCTGTTCCATGGGACCTTCCCCTTCTCATTCCCCATTGTCTCACTATTTTTCATTTTGTATTCAAAGAAGTTTTAGGTCACAGCAAAGTCACACACAGAACACAGGAGACTCTCATGTACCCAACATTTCTACCTCTTTCCTCTCCCCGACATTAGTACCTTTTTATATGTGGATGGTAACATTGTTATAACTGATCTACAAATAGTGAAACATAGCTACTAAACATTGTCAATGGTTTACACTATGGTTCACATTTTAGACCGTACACTTTTATAAATTTTGATGACATTTACCATGTCCTGTGTCCATCACTGTATGGTAATGAAAAACAATTCTACTGACCACTAAACACCCCCTGTTTAATCTATTCTATTCCTCCCACCCCATCTCCCCAGTGCCCATGACAACCCCCGGGCTTGACTTTTTGGATGACAAGATTCATAGTTATGTGCAACAAGAGGTCTTGACATACTGGTTTGTCCTCCCATGCCGTTGCTCTTGGGAGACTCCCAACTGTCTATTTCTGAACAAATCGGTCCTCCCAAAGATGGGAGTCCAACTCCTTCCTGCTCATTATGTGGGTAAAACACATTATGACAGAATGAACACTCACACACTCCCTAGAAGACTGCTGTAGGTGGGCCCTGTCCCAAATTCCCCCCCCAACCAACACCCTAAACCAGTGACCCTTCCTTGTCATTTTGCCATAGGAGCATTCCCACCTCTGTAATTTCAACCTCTAGCCCACAAATCCCCAGTGTTCACCTGATCCCTCTTCCAACCCTCCCTCCACTATACTTGACCTTTTGACACTCCCTTCCCAATTTACCCAACTGTCAACCCTGCACCACCAACCCAATAATATCACTACCCTCCTATCCTATCCATTCAATACACAACTACACTCTATCACTTTACCATAGATTAGCTACATATGGGTGATGGCTGATAAACTTTTCTCTTTCTATTCCTTGTAAACCTATCTTACAGACAATAGCTCTCTGAGACTGCTCAATTTCCTTAATTTATATCAGTAAGGACATGTACTGCTCATCCTTCAATGCCTGGCTGGCTTCACTCAACATAAGGTCTTCAAGATTCATCCATGTTATCCCGTGGGTTAGCACTTTATTCCTTCTTACAGCTGAGTAATATTCCATTGTATGTATGTACCTCATTTTGTTTATCCATTTGTCTATTGATGGGCTGATTCTAACCTTTGCAATCCTTTGAAAACCTTTGTTTTCATAGTGAACAATGCCGCTCTGAACAATGGTGTTCATATACCTGTTCGTGTCTTTGCTTTCAATTCTTCAGGGTATATACCCAGCAGTGGAATTGGTGGATCATATGGAAGTTCTATAGTTAGTTTTTTGAGGAACCGCCAAACTGTCTTCCATGGTGGCTGGACCATTCTACATTCCCACCAGCAGTAGATGAGGGTTCCCATTCCTCCACATCCTCTCCAACTGTTATAGTGTTCTGCTCTTAAATAGCCACCATTCTAATGGGTGTATCTCATTGTAATTTTGATTTGCATTTCCCTAATAGTTAGTGATGTCAAGTATCTTTTCATGTGCATTTTAGCCATTTGTATTTCTTCCTCAGAGAAGTGTCTTTTCAGGTCCCTAGCCCAATTTTTAAATGGGTTGTTTGTCATTTTATTTTTGAGGTGTAGGATTTTTTTTAATATATGCAGGATATTAGGCTCCTATCAGATATATGGTTGCCAAATATTTTCTCCCATTTGGTAGGTTCCTTTTTATTTTCTTGATAATGTCCTTTGAGGTGCAGAAGTTTTTAATTTTTAGGAGATCCTGTTTATATATTTTTTCTTTTGCTGGTCATGGTTTGGGTGTGAAGTTCATGAAACCATTTCCTATTACAGTGTCCTGTAAATGCTTCCCTACATTATCTTCCAAGGTCTTTATTGTCTTGGCACTTATATTTAGATCTTTGATCCATCTTGAGTTGATTTTTGTATAAGGTGTGAGATGGTGTTCCTCTCTTATTCTTTTGGATATGGATATCCAGTTCTCAAAGTACCATTTGTTGAAGAGGCCATTCTCTCCCAACTGAGTGGGCTTGGTGGCCCTGTCACATATCAGATGACCGTATATGCAAAGATCTGTATCTGAGCTCTCAATATGGTTCCATTGGTCAGTATATCTATCCTTGTGCCAATATCATGCAGTTTTGATGGCTGTAGATCTGTAGGATGTTTTAAAGTCAGGTAATGTGATAACTCTAACTTCATTTTTCCTTTTCAATATATTTTTGGTGATTTAGGGCCTCATACCCTTCCAAATAAATTTTGTAGTTAGTTTTTCCAATTCATTAAAGATTCAGTGTTAATTTTTATTGGGATTGCATTAAATCTGTATATTAGTTTGGGTAGGATAGACTTCTTGATGATATCATTATTGGTGTACAGAAATGCTACCAATTTTTGAGCATTAATCTTATAGCCTGCAACTTTGCTGAACTCCTTTATAAGTTCTAGAAGCTTTGTTGTAGATTTCTCAGGGTTTTATATGTATAGGATCTTGTCCTCTGCAAATAGTGAAATTTTTACTTCTTCTTTTCCAATTTGGATGCCTTTTATATTTTTTTCTTGCCTCAGTGCTTGACCCAGTGCTTCTAAAGCTATATTAAATTAGAGTGGCGATAGTGGGCATCCTTGTCATGGTCCAGATCTTAGAGGGAAAGCTTTTAGGATTTGACCATTGAAATGATGTTGGTTCTTGGTTTTTCATATATACCCTTTATCAAGTTCAGAAAGTTTCCTTCTATTCCTATCTTTTGCAATCTTTTTATCAGGAAAGAGTGCTGTATTTTGTCAAATGCTTTTTCTGCATCTATAGAGATGATCATGTGATTTTTTTCTTTCAATCTGTTTATGTGTTTTACATTGAATGATTTTCTTATGTTGAACTATCCTTGCATACCCAGGATGAAACCCACTTGGTCATAGTGTTTGATTCATTTGATATGTTGCTGAATGTGATTAGTAAGTATTTTGTTGAGGTTTTTAGCATCTAGGTACATTAGAGAGATTGGTCTGTAGTTTTCCTTTCTTGTGGTATCTTTGTTTGGCTTTGGTATTAGGGTAATGTTGGCATTATAGAATGAGTTAGGCAATGTTCTTTCTACTTCTATTTTTCAGAAGAGTTTAAGCAGGATTGTTGCTAGCTTTTTCTAGAATGTATGGTAGTATTCACCTGTGAAGCCATCTGGTCCTGTGCTCCTCTTAGTTGGGAGGTTTTTGATGACCAAGTCTATCTCTTTACTTGTAATTGGTCTGTTGAGTTCATCAATTTCTTCTTTCGTCAATGTAGGCTGCTTGTGAGTTTCTACGAATTTGTTAATTTCCTCTAGATTATCATTCTTGTTGGCATATAATTTTGCAAAGTATCCTCTTATGATATTCTTTATTTCTGTGGGGTCAGTGGTGATATCCGCTTCCTCATTTCTTATTTTGTGTATTTGCATCTGCTTTCTCTTTTCTTTGTTAGTCTGGCTAAGGGTTTCTCAATTTTGTTGATCTACTCGGAGAACCAGCTTTTGGTTTTGTTTATTTTTTCTCGTGCTTTCTTATTTTCTATTTCATTTAGTTCTGCTCTAATCTTTATTTCCTTCTTTCTACTACATTTGGGTTTAGTTTGTTGTTGTTTTTCCAATTCATCGAGGTGTGCAGTTAGGTCTTCAATTTTAGCTCTTTCTTCTTTTTTGATATATGCATTTTATGGCTATGAATTTCCCTCTCAGTACTGCTTTGGCTGCATCCCATATGTTTTGGTATGTTGTGTTGTCGTTTTCACTCATTTCAAGGTATTTACTGATTTATTTTGAGATATGTGTGTTGTTTAACTTCCATATCTTTGTACCTAATTTGTTTCTCTGGTCCTTAGTGATTTCCAATTTCATTCCATTGTGGCCAGAGAAATTACTTTGTATAATCTCAATCTTTCTGAATTCATTGAGAGTCATTCTGTGGCCTAGCATGTGGTCTATCTTGGAATATAATCTATGTGCACTTGAGAAGAATATATATCTCGGTGTTCTGTCTAGTGGTGATAATGATGTATTAAAGTCCCCCACTATAATTGCAGAGGCAGTTATGTCTCCACTTAATCTTTCCAATGTTTGCCTCATGTATTTTGAGATGCTCTGATTAGATGCATAAATGTTTATGATTGTTCCTTCTTCTTGAAAGATTACCCCTTTTACTAATATATAGTGTCCATTTTTGTCTCTTACAATAGTTTTGCATTTAAAGTCTATTATGTCCTATATAAGTATAGCTACTCCTGCCCTTTTTTGGTTGCTGTTTCCTTATAAAATTGTTTTCCAGCCATTCACTTTCAGCCCCTTTGAATCCCTGGGTCTAAGGTGGGTTTGTTGTAGACAACATATAGATGGATCAAATTTCCTTCTCCATTCTGCCAATCTGTGTCTCTTGACTGGTGAGTTTAATCCATTAACATTCAGTGTTATTACTCTCAAGGAATTTCTTATTTCAGCCATATTTACTTTGTGTTTTTGTATGTCATATGTTGTTTTTATTTCTCTTTTTGTCTTTTTAGTTGTACTTACACTTTCCTTCAGCTCTCTCTCTCCTGTTTTTCCCTTTCAACATGATGAACTTCCCTTAGTATTTCTTGAAGGGCAGGTTTCTTATTGTCATACTCTCTTAATTTCTGTTCATCTGTGAATATTTTGAACTATACATAATTTTTGAATGCCAGCTTTGCTGGATAGGGAATTAGTGGCTGGAAGTTTTTTTTCTTTGAGAACCTTGACTATGTCATACCACTGTCTTCTTGTCTCCATGGTTTTAGATGAGCAAGCAGCACTTAATCTTATTGAGCTTCCTTTGTATGTGATGATTCTCTTTTCTTTCTCTTTTCTTCTTGCTGCCTTCAGTATTTTCTCTTTGTCTTGAGCACTGGACATTTTGACAAGTATATGTCTTGGAGTAAGCCTGCTAGGATTTAAACTGTTTGGGGTGCATTGTGCTTCCTGGACATGTACATTCATCTCTCTCAATAGGGTTGGGAAGTTTTCAGCCATTATTTCCTTCAACACTCCTTCTCTTCCCTTTCCCTTCTCTTATCTTTCTGGGATGCCAGAAAGCAGAAGATAGAAAGATGAAGGAAGGAAAAGAGATAGCGTTGGTAGACAAAATCAGTGTACACAGTAAATGGGATATCAAGGAAGGAGAAGCACAGCAAAGAAGAAACAAGTTAGCATTACCTAATTTAAAAAGGGAGGGGGCAGGAAATAGGAAAGAAAAATAAGAAATAAAACAACAACAACAACAACCCAAACAAACACACAAGCAAGCAGTCAAGCAAAGCTAAGGAAGAACAGCGTTCTTTCTTGTGCCCTAGTGGAACCTCTCAGGCTCCCAGTGTTCATCAATCTATTGCCCTGCAATCTTTTCTCTGCAGGTTTTCAGGTGGGTTTTAGCTAGTAAACTAAGTTAAAACAATTTTTTTAAGTAACTTTTTTTTTTTTAAATTAGGGACCCAAAAGAAGCTAGTACAAAAATAATGTCTATGTTTTCCCTTTCCTACAGGTAGCAGCTGGATGTTAGATATCCATGTGGATCACCACTCTTACAGGTGTCGGGAATCAAACCAGGGACCTCATGCATTCAAGGCAAAGATTCCTTCACAGAGCTACCCCTCCAACTGGGTCAGCCAGATCTTCAGAAAGCTTTCAGTCCCTTTCCCCGGGCAGATTTTACTCTCCTTGGGCAGCAGGATTCAGCAGGCTGTATGGTATGAGCAGATACCCCCTCCCCTCTCCTGATCAGGTTGAGTTCCCTTTTGAAAATTCAAATGGGACCCTGATGACTGAGTACACCACACTGAAGTGATTTTTCAAGCCTCTTCTAGACCACCCCCTCCTCCCAGGGGACCCTAAATAAGCTCTTGAAAACTTATTAAGGGCTTCTCACTGCCTGACTGCCTTAGGGGAGTTGATATTCGGATAGTCCTCAGTGGGGAACTATTAAACTGGCTGAATCCGCCCTCTCTCAAGCCAAGCCTCTGTATCCCAGGGCAGTTAAGTAAATCAGGCTTCCTCAGCAGATTCGCCTCTCCCCTCAGTCTGGTGCCACTTCAAGCCGGCTGGTGTGCTCCCCAAGGCTCTAAGGTGATCCATGCAACCAAACCCACAGAAAGGAAACCCCTCTCTGCCCCCTGCCAGAACCCTCCCACTCTTGGAGAATGCTCCCTCTTGCCAGGTGACCAGCAGGAGTCGGGGCTTACCCTGTCTCTTTGTCCTGAGGGTTGGGCTTAGCTGTCTGTGATCTCCACAGGCCTAAAACTCACGGTTTTATCTTGAGCACTCTTTCTCCCTGTCCAGCTCCCGTCCAGATCGATGCCCCAAAGGCTCCCGCTCTGTGGGCTCCCAGAACAGCGCACTTGGGCTGGATCCTGTCCCCAATCAGCCGACTCCTGTGAGAGACATGGTGAGTGCCCACCTAAACCGATGCCATCTTGCCTCCCAGCCCGGTTAGTAGTAATATTTTGAGGATGCTCTTTAATCATTAGTTAAAAATGTTTCACAACAATGTAAGGTATTGGTGGTAGGGTGAGTTATGAGAGCCCCGTATGATGTTAATGTATGTTTGCTATTACTATATTATTGTTTATGTATGTTCATGTATGAATGATATACTTCAATAAATTTAAAAATATATATTACAGTCTCATTCTCATAATGCTTTGATCCTCTTGAGTATGTTCCTCCCAGGGGCACTCAGGGCACTGCTCAATAACCCATTGTTGTTGTGTCTATACTATACATAATAATGTATAGTATAAGTTCAGAACTTATAAAACAAACATGCATATCATCATACAGGGCTCCCATACATTACCCCACCTTACATTGCTGTGAAACAATTGTTACAAACTATGAAAAAGCATCATCAAAACATTACTACTAAAGATAGCCAATAGCTGTAGAATACATTTAGTGCATTCTTCCCTCAACCCACCTGATTAATGACACCCATTAGTATTATATACTTTTATTATTCAAGAGAGAACATTATCACACTTGTTATGTTAACCACAGTCCATTTCGCCCACCACAGGATACATCATGTTATACAGTTCCATGATTTGTACAATCCACTCACAGTGTACAGTCTGTGGCTCTTATATTCATCACAGAGTTATGGTGTCATCACCTCAGTCAATTTTAGAACATTTTCATTACTCCAAAAGGAAAATTCCCATACCTACTTATACCCCCCTATTTTTGTCCCTTAGAATTGATATATCTTCTTTGCCATTTCTGCACAAACATTACAACATTGCTGTTAACTATAATCCATAACTTATATTAGTTGTAATTTTCCCATGTATCACCATATGGTTAACCCATTGTAAAGGAAGAACACTCATATTATTAACCACAATCTTCATCGACCACCAAAATCGATATGCTATACAATTCCTACACTATTCTGTAGCTTTCTTTCAACTGAAATATTACATCCACAGACCACCCCTTTCAGCCACAATCAAATTTATATATCAACTGTGTTACACACACTGTAATGTATTTCTTCAACTGTATTCATTTCTACATATTTACAATTAATCTTATTAAAAATTCTAGGGAAGCAGATGTGGCTCAAGCAATTGGGTTCCCACCTACCACATGGGAGGTCCCTGGTTCCTGGTGCCTCCTAAAGAAGACAGCAAGCTGGTGCAATGGACAGGCATGGCAAGATGACATAACAAGATGACACAACAAGAGGCATAAGAAGGAAAAACATCATGACAGACACAACAAAGCAGGGAATAGAGGTTCCCAGTGCCTCCTAAGGAAGACAAGCAAGATAGCAGGCTGATGTGATGGGCAGGCACAGTGAGCTGATATAACAAGATGATACAACAAGAGACACAAGAAAAAAACATAATGAGAGACACAAGAAAGAAGGGAATGGAGGTGGTTCAAGCAATTGGATGCCTCCTTCCCATATTGGCAGTCTCAGGTTCAGTTCCTGGTTCCTCAAGGAAGACGAACATTATTTGCAAGTGCAAATAATGAGGGGGTGGGGGGTGGGGCAGAGAAATAAATAACAAATATATAAATATTTTTTAAAAATTCTACATAAATTAAGCATCAGCTACCATTTTCAACCCACCTTCAATTTCCTAGTAACCTATACCCTAGAATTTAATTCCATGGGTTTACTCATTGTTTTAGTACATATTAGTGAGATTATATAATATTTGTCCTTTTCGTCTGGCTTATTTCACTCAACATAATGTCCTCAGTGTTCATCCATGTTGTCATATGCATCCTGATTTCATTTTTTCTTACAGCTAAATAGTATTCCTTTGTAAGTATATACCATATTCTTTGCCCACTCATTGGTTGATGGACACTTGAGTTGCTCCCATATTTTGGCAATTGTGAATAATATGGCTCTGAGCATTGGTACGTAAATGTCAGTTCATGTCCTTGCTTTCCGTTTTTCTGAAAATATTCCTAGTAGTGGAATTGCTTGGTCATAGAGCAGTTCTATATTTAGTTTCTGGAGAAACTGCCGAACTATCTTCCACAGGAGCTGCACCATTCTACATTCCCACCAACAGTGAAGGAATATTCCTATTTCTCCAAATCTTCTCCAGCACTTACAGTTTTCTGTTTTTGCAATAATAGCCATTCTATAATATGTGAAATGATATCTCATTGTAGTTTTGATCTACATTTCCCAAACAGCTAATGATGTTGAACACTTCAGCTTCGTATTTTATTGAAAGTGTGAGGGATTCATAGACCTCATTTTCTGCCCCTACCCCCAGCATTTAGGAGGAAAGTTCAGAAATTTCTGCCCACATTAATATGAGATTCTTGTCTAAATAGCAATTTTATTCTAGTTGCTAATTTCACTTTCCTTTAATTTTTACAAAATTGTTTAGTCTTAATAGCTGTATTTTCCCCCATATTAGCATTGTAATTATTTAAATGGGTTTTAAGAACAACTTAAATAAATGATAGCTAATAATACCAAAATCCACCCTCCCAAAGGAGGAGAAATTACTTGTAGGAAAGAAAAATGTTTTGAGAATCTAGTATTAAAATTCAGTTCAACACCAGTTCCCTTTTGCTCAACTACTTTAACATCATCAAAGTTTACATATTAAAATATATGCTTGTAAAAGAAATGTCTGTGCATAAACTTCATTTTCTTACTTGTTCCTAGAATACAGGAATGTGTTTATTGAAATCAGTAATTAAGTCTATTTAGGGGCAGTTTCTATTCCCAAATCCTGGAAAAGAGAACACTGAGATTAAAGTAAGCACAGAAGATTTCCTTTTTTTTTTTTCAGATTCTGTAAGTTTGCTATCTGTGACTGTATCTATATTTAAAGCCATATTTATAACCAGTAGTCCTTTTTTCCTTTCAATTTTATTGGCACATATTAAAAAAGCATAAATCCATCCAAAGAATACAATAAATGGTAATTGGTGTAATCACATATTTGTGCATTCATTACCCCAATCACTTCCAGAGCACTTTCATTTCAATAATAGTAAACAAAACAAACAAACTCATCACCTCTCAATCTCTCTATGCCTTGTCTGGCGTCATAGCTGTTATTCTTTTTCCTTCTCTCTAGTATAGGAAAGTTGAGAAATTTCTGCCCACATTAATATGAGATTCTTGTCTAAATAGCAATTTTATTCTAGTTGCTAATTTCGCTTTCCTTTAATTTTTACAAAATTGTTTAGTCTTAATAGCTGTATTTTTCCCCATATTAGCATTGTAATTATTTAAATGGGTTTTAAGAACAACTTAAATAAATGATAGCTAATAATACCAAAATACAAAATATTTATATTTTGTAAAAACAGTCTTATATATGCAATATCACCCATGATATTGATTTACATGAGGTTTCACTATCTTATACAGTACCATGTTACAGATTTTAGCTTTCCTTCTAGTAATATACATGACCTTAGACTTTCCTTTCCTACCACTGTCATACCCATACAATAGCACTGCTAGTTACAAACACCATGATATGCTTTAACCATTTCTATTCGTTTCCAAAGATTTACAAACAAACTTTTTTTTTGAGGTACTGGGACTGAAGATTGAACTGGGGACCTTATATGTGGGATGCCAGCACTTAAACACTGAGCCACATTGGCTCCCCTGAGTTGGATTTTTCATTTGTCTGCTTGTTGCTTGTTGTTTTTTTTGTTGTAATTTTGTTTTCTTTTTAAGGAGGCACTGGGAACTGAACCTGAGACCTCCCATGTGGGAAGGAGGTGCTCAGTCGATTCAGCGAATCCACTCCCCAGCTAATAACCTTTTTAACAATTTGGCACAAATTAACCTTCAGCTTTCCATTCTCTACTCTCCTTCTATTTTCTGGTGACCTATATTCAAATTATTAACCCCATGAGTTTGCACAGTATATTTAGTTCCTAATAGTGCAATCATACATTATTTGTCTTTTGTGTCTGGCTTGCTTCACTGAACATAATGTCCTCCAGGTTCATCATGCTGTCATATGCTTCACAACTTCATTTCTTCTTACTCTTGCATAATATTCCATCGTGTGTATACACCACGAATCAAAACTACAGTGAGATGCCATTTCATACCTATTAGAATGGCCACTATTAAAAAGTCAGAAAACTACAAATGTTGGAGAGGAAGTGGAGAGATAGGAATCCTATACACTATTGGTGGGAATGTAGAATGGAATAGCCACTGTGGAGGACTGTTCCGCAGTTCCTAAGGCACTTGAATATAGACTTGCCATGTGACCCAGAAGAACTGAGAGCAGAGATGCACACTAATGTTCATAGTGGCATTATTCACAATTCCCAAAATTTGGAGACAACCAGGTATCCATCAATTGATGAATGGATAAACAAATTGTGGTGTATACACACAATGGAATGCTGAACATTTTTTCATGTACTTTTTGCCATTTGTATTTCCTCTTTGGAAAAATGTCTATTCAAGTCTTTAACCCATTTTTTAATTGGGTTGCTTGTCTTTTTATTGTTGGGGTGTATGATCTGTTTATATAACATGGATATCAAACCCTTATCGGATATGTGGTTTCCAAATATTTTCTTCCATTGAGTAAGCTGCCTTTTTACTTTCTGGTCAAAGTCCTTTGAACCACAGAAGTGTGCAAGTTTGAGAAGGTCCCATTTATCTATTTTTTCTTTCACCGCTTGTGCTTAGGGTGTAAGGTTTAAGAAACCACCGTCTACCACAAAGTCTTGAGGATGTTTTCCTACATTTTCTTCTAGGAGTTTAATGGTTGTAGAATTTACATGTAGGTCTTTGGTCCACTTGGAGTGAAATTTTGTGTAAGGTGTGAGATACGGGTCCTCCTTTTTTTTTTGTTGGTAATGGACATTCAGTTCTCCAAGCACCATTTGTTGAATTGACTGCTCTGGCCCAGCTTGGGTGGGTTTGCCAGCCTTGTCAAAAATCATTTTGCCTTAAATTTGAGGATATATTTCTGAAAACCCAATTCTATTCCATTGGTCAACATACCCATGCTTTATGCCTATACCATGCTGTTTTTGGTTTGCGTGTTTGTTTTTAACCACTGTAGCTAAGTAATATGATTTAAAACCAGGAAGTGAGAATTCTCCAACTTCACTTTTCTTTTTTTAAAGATACTTTTAGCTATCTGGGACCTATTTCCAAATAAATTTGATATTGGCCTTTCAAATTCCATTCAAAAAGGCTGTTGTAAGTTTTTATTGGGATTGCATTGAATCTGTAGATAAATTTGGGTAGAACTGACATCTTAATGATATTTTGCCTTCCAATCTATGAACATGAAATGTCTTTCCATTTATTTAGGTCTTCTTTGGTTTCTCTTAGCAATGTTTTGTAGTTTGCTGAATACATGTCCTTTATGTTGTTGGTTAATTTTATTCCTAAATATTTTATTCTTTTAGTCTCTATTAGAAATGTAATTTTTGCCTGAATTCCTCCTCAGATTTCTCATTAGTAGTATACAGAAATGCAACTAATTTTTCCATATTAATCTTGCATACTGCCACTTTGCAGAACTCTTGTATTTGTTCCAGTAGGATTGCTGTGGATTTTCGGGATTTTCTAGATATAGGATCATGTCATCAATGAATAGTGAAAGTTTTACTTCTCTCTTTTGTATTTGGATGCCTTTTATTTCTCTTTGTTTCCTAATTTCTCAAACTAGGACTTCTAGCACAATATTGAATGACAGTGGTGATAGTGGGCACCCTTGTCTTGTTCCTGTTCTCAGCAGGAAAGCTTTCAGTCTTTCACCATTAAGTAGGATGTTAGCTGTGGAAGTGTCTCAGAGTAGTTTATTTGAATTTATTCTGTTTGGAGTATATTGTCCTTTTTAGATATTGATATTTATGTTTTGTATAAATGTTCAGAAATTTTCAACCATTGATTACTCAATTATTCTTTCTGCTCCTTTTGCATTCTCTTCACCTTCTGGGACACCCATAATATGTATGTTTGTGTACTTCATGTCATTCAATTCCCTGAGACCTGTTCAGGTTTTTCCATTCTTTTCTGTCTGTTCTCCTGTCTTTTCAAGTTCAGTTGCTTGTTCTCTAATTCACTTATTCATTCTCTTGCCATTTCATATCTGCTGTTATGTGCTTCTCATGTATTTTTAGTGTCATCCATTCTGTCTTTCCTTCCCACAAAATGTTAATTTCCTTTGCTAGCTTTTAAATTTTTATTTATGTTCTCCCAGTGTCTTAAAATTCTTTATCTCTTTAGCCATATTACTTTCAATTGCTTGAATCAATTTAGTTTATTTGTGTGACCACCACTGATTTTTTGTTTTAAATACTGTGTTTCATTAGGATTTTGAACTTATTCCTTTGTCTAGGCCATATCTTCCTGTTTCTTGTTATGGCTTGCAATTTTTTGCTGATGTCTATGCATCTGATTATGTTGGTGAATTTACTTTGACAGTCAATTTCTCTCTTTTGCCTAGTGATTTTATTTCATGGCTCTACTTTGATTCTGAAAATCTTTTATTCTAGGTCTCTAAAATTGCCTTTGCTTAACTGATCAAAATTAACCCAAAGACCCACTAGTGGGGTGCAGGTCGATTTCTAAGGGCTTTGGTAAAGTGTATGGTAAAGGCACCAAAAAGAATTTTCTTTCTTTTTCTGAAGTGTACTTCCTTTCTTGGCAGCAGATGGCACTCTTTGGTAAACCTTTCAACTCAAACCCTAATTGGGAATAGGGTCTCTGTAAGAACAGCTGGGTTGGGTGGTGCCAAGATAATGTCAAGGAGAGTTCCTTCTCAGGGAGGACTATTTGGGGCCAACCCTCTCAGTTCAAATCAGCCAGTCAGATTCCATTCTCTTCCCTTGGCCATGGCTTCATTTTCCCAAAGAGGAGATAATTCACTGCTCATCTCTGCATCAGCCCCAGCTAGTCCTGGTCAGTAAGGGGAGTGATTGAGAAGGCAGAATATCTCTAGCTCTCTGCTGGCTCCTGGGTATAGACAATAGCATGGCCATGTCTAGCCAGGATGGAAGGAAATCATGGTACTTTGCAGTTCAATTTTGCCAGCCAAAAGCTGGATCAGCAGTGGACTGTGTCCTGTCCCTCCCTCTCCTCTTTCCTGGGGAAGCAGACCCCTGCAGCCTTCTCAGTCCACAGCTGCTCACCAGGGACTGGATTACCCAAGGCTGTCACTCTCTGTGCTGAGATTGTGGGCTGGGCACCAGCAGGAGCTGTAGCTTTATTTTCTCAAGGGTCTTCATGGCAGTGTCTCTTTGTTTCCACCCTGATCTTTTCTGGGTGCTGTCCAGGACTTCCCTGGTATCTAGAACTCAGTGATTGTTGTTCTGGACAGCTGATCCTCTAGCTGTTTTTCTGGGAGAGGAGTGAGCCCTGTATCTCTCTAATTCACCAGAAGTCTCCTTTCCTTATCTTTTAATTGGTTTGTTCTCTTATAGTTGTTTAATGATGTATATTTTTGGTAAATTTTAGATATAATTTATTATTTCTAGTTTTTTTGGAAAATAGTCTATCCTAGTATGTGGCTTGTCTTTTCATTTTCTTAACATTTTCTCATGGAGTAGAACATGTTAATGTTATTGAAGTATATCTCATCAATTTTTTCCATGGATCATGATTTTGGGTTTTACATTAGATATGACCAAATATAAGACCACCTATATTATTTATATTTCTTCAATACTTTTTAATAGTTTGCATTTTCCATTTAAACCTAAGAGCTGTTTTTATTTTATTTTAAAGATTTATATCATTGCTCCCCACCCCCTTGTTGTTTTTGCACTTGCTGTGTCTGTTCATACTCCTTGTTTCTTTAGGAGGCACCAGGAGCTGAACCTGGGATCTCCCATGTGGGAGGGAGGTGCCTAATCTCTTGAGCCTACTCCACTCCCTGCTTTGTTGTGTCTTTCATTATGTTTTTCTTCCCTGTGTCTCTTGTTGCATCATCTTGTTGCATTAGCTCGCTGCTACTGCCCATCACGCCAGCATGCTGCCTTCTTTAGGAGGCACTGGAAACCAAACCAGGGACCTTCCATGTGGTAGGTGGGAGCACAATTGCTTGAGCCACATCTGCTTCCTTTTATTTTATTTTTAAAGAAGACTTAGAATACATAAATGTTACATCAAAAATATGGTGGGATTCCCATATACCCATCCCCTTCCCCTCCCACACTTATCTCCATTAACATCTTTCATTAGTGTGGTACATTTGTTACAATTGATGAACACATATTGAAGCAGTGCTACTAAGCATGGTCAATAGATTACATTATAGTTTACACTTTGCACCACACAATTTTATAGGTTTTGACAAAAAGTATAATGGCCTGTATCCATCATTGCAATGTCATTTAGAACAATTCCAATGTCCCCCAAATGCCCCATGTTACACCTATTCTTCCCTTTCCCTCCCTTCAGAACCTCTGGTGAACACTGCCTTTATATAAATATTACAAGTTCCATTGCTTGAATAATAATAGCTCTACTTTAGCCCATAGTTGCATTCCCCTCTTATGTTTGTTTATTCCTCAATCTTGAGAATTTTAGGATGGTGATGCCCACTCTGTTTCTGATTGAGAGGGAGCTTTGATCTCATGGAGCACATGGATGAAACTGTCTTGCTTGCAGTTGTGGATACTCTCCATTTTTTTGGGATCGGCATTGTCTATCATCATCCTTTTGTTAGTTTTCCTGGGTGAGTCCAATGAACTGGAGAGTAGATGTTGCAACTCTGCTGAGATTCAGGGCTCAAATGGCATATGAACAGACTGAAGATTTAAGTCTCTGGGACATATATTTAACAAGTATAGTACTAATTATAGGTTCAAATAAAAGGGTCAGAGGAGCCATGTGTAGGGAAATTATAAATGAGTCTAAATCTTAAATTTGGGAGATAGGTAATCATACATTCCAAGGTAAGGCCCACTGACAAGGGGGTGCTGAATTTCTGAGATTGTCTGCCTTGCCTATAGTGCCTAGATGTCTCTAGAGCCTTCAGGATTCCCCCTGTTTGAAGCAGTCAATGAGATCCTCCTGAGCTGTGCATAAAAGCGTACCCTCTGGAATGACCTCCAGACTCACTTTGAAATCTCTTAGCCATGAAAACTCATTTTTATTTACTATTTCCCCCTTGTGGTCAAAGTCTTTTCCAAATGCATCACTAGGTAGTGCTTGGTAATAATCCCTCAGTGCCAGGGCTGCTCCTCCCTGGGAGTCATGTCCCATGGGGGGTGGGGGAGTGAGTTCATATGCTGAGTTTGACTTAGAGAGAGCAACAACGAGACTTTCAAGAGGTAACTCTTAGGCAGTATTTAATACTGAGCTAAGTTTCAATTTCACAAGAACATGATTCATAAGTATAAGCTGTTTTGAGTGAATTTTCATGAAAGCTATAAAATTTGAGATTATGTTTATTATTTTCTGTTTCCAATTGTTCCTCCACTGTTGAAAATACAGTTTTATTTCCATTACAATTGCCTTTGCTCATTTGACAAAGACCAATTGTCTGCATTTATAATGTCTATTTTGGGGGTTCTTATTTTTTTCTGCTCTATTTATCCATGTGTCAATATTTTCACCAATATCATGCTCTCTTGAATACTATTGCTTTATAACAAGTCTCTGAATTGGGAAGTGTGTGTTTTTCAACTTTATTCTTCTTCAGTCATGTGTAAGGTATTCTAGGTTTAGAAAGGGCTTATTCATAGTTTCAAAATTTCTTAAGATCTATGTTGAATTTATAGTCAGTCTATAGATCAAGTTGGCAGAAATTGAATCTAACACTATTGAGGCTTCCAATCATGAACAAAGACTACATCACCATGTAGTTAAATATTTGATGGGTTTTTTCAAGTGTTTTATAACCTTCTGCTTATATAAGTGCATATATTTTATTTGATTTTCACCTAAGGATTTCATATTTTGGTTCAATTGTAAATAAAATTTTAACTTTTTAAAATTAAAATATTTCTTTGTTGTAAAGGAAATTGACTTTTGAATGTTGACCTTTTACTTTCCTTCTTATTTTATTTATTTAATCCAATCAAGGCATGGATTAGAGGACTTCATTTGCTTTTGAATTCTCAAGATAATGTCATTGAATTACCTGAACAATTAATCCTATGGTTCTGCTTAATGACTGGGAGGTGACTACTAATGGGTAGAGTTTTTTGTGTGTTCATTTTTTGTTTGATTGTTTTTTTTTTTTTAAGTAAGGAAAATGCTCTAATATTGATTGAAGTGATGAATGTACAACTCTGTGCTTATACCAAATGCCACTGACTGTACATTGTACATGAAATGTATGGTTTACCAATATGTTTCAATTAAGTTGAGTTTTTAAAAAATGATTTTGGTCAGTGTAGGAAGGGGATATTTCTGAACTTGCAATTTGATTCCATTGTGCAATATCTATGCTTATATATGCATGAGGATTTATCACTGCTCTCCCCAGTGAGAAGTGGCAGCAATCTGGGCCAATGCCTCTGAGCACCTCCCAAGCTGCACAGGATCAAGTAAGGGATAAGAAGGTTTGCTGGTCTAGGATGGAAGTTTCCTACCAGATATTTTTATTTTTTTCAATTCTACATTTGTGGAGTTTTTCCTTCAGTCTCTACCATCCTCCTGGGTTCTAAGTGAGTAGAAATTCTTCTTTTATTCACTGAATCTCTGGGGAGGGCTTACATCACATTGTTGATGATGTGACTCCTCATTGGTTTTTGTTCTTTTGTGGATGCATATTTCTTGGTTCAGTGGATCACTAAGTGCCAAACATGAATGATATCCTCAGTTTTGATCCTCTTTACAGCAGCAATATATGGCCTTACAGTAGCATCCATGGGAACTAAGAGACAGTGAATATTTTTTTATGTTGGTTTTCTTTCTTTTATGGGTGGGTATTTCTTGTTCTGCCAGGATTCTGAGGGCCTAGCACAGATGCTAGCCTAGGTTCCAGAAATGTTGACAGCATTGGCTTCTGACCTCACACCAGCATCTACTGGGAAATATATGAAGAGCCAGTGCAACTTTTATTTAATTTTTCTTTCCTATCTCTTTTTGAAATTTTATTTATTTATTTATTTTGGTCTGGCATGTCCCTGACAGACCAGTATGGATACTGGTACATTTCATTCTTGAGAGCAGCAGCTTCCTTGTTGGTTTGTTTGCTGTTGTTTTTTGAGTGTGTATTTCATCCGCTGGCAAGTATTTTATTTCTGTTTTCTTGTTCTCTCTCCTCTTTCTTTCTTCTTTCTTTTTCTTTGTTTTTGTTTCTTGTTCTTGGTGTTGTTCTTGTTCTTGGTGCTGTAGAGAAAATGATTTTCAGAGTAACCACAACATAATACTGAGAATGTCCAGATATCAACAAAACAAAGGGACAGGAAAGTATGACCATTCATAAGAAAAATTAATTCAGGGGAAAGTATTCTGGAAGAAGCTCAGTCTCTGGAATTGCTAATCAAAGATCATAGATAAGCTCTCTTAAGTAGGAGCAATGAACTAAAGGAAAGCATGGACAAGGAACTAAATGAAATCAGAAAAATAATATATGAACAAAAAGGGAATTTAACTAATGAGATAGATATTAAAAAGAAAAGCCAAATGGAAATTCTGGAGCTGAAAATGACAGTAACTGAAATGAAGAATCCAAAAGAGAAGTTCAACAGCAGATTTGAGGACTCAGGAAAAAGGATCATTAAACTGGAAGATAATGGAAATTATTCAGTTTGAGGGGAAGAAAAGAAATTAAAAAAAAAAAAGAACAGTGTCTGAGGATCCTTGGACATTCTCATTCAATCCAATATATGCATCATAAGAGTCCCTAAGGAAAAGAGAGTGATAAATAGGCAGAAAATTTTTGAAAAATTAGTGGCTGTAAACTCCCAAGTCTGATGAAAGATACAGATATTCAAATCCAAGATGCTCAATAAATACCAACCAGAACGGACCCAAAGAGCTTTTACACTGAGACATATTATACTAATACTATTGAAGATATAGACAGAATATTTAAAAGAGCAAGAGGGAGGCCGCTGTGGCTCAATCAGTAGGGCTCCCGTTTACCATATGGGAGGCCCCGGGTTCGGTTCCTGGGGCCTCCTGGTGAAGGCAAGCCCGCCCACACGGCGTGGTTAGCTGACCCAGCGAGCACAGGCAGCAAGGGGTAGATAAATGAATAAATAAATAAAATCTTAAAAAAAAAAAAAAAAAAAAGAGCAAGAGAGCAGTGAGGTTTTACATATGAAACCCTTAATAAGATTAATACCCCAATTTCTCAATAGATACCACAGAGTCCAGAAAGAGTGGGAAGACACATTTAAGGTGCTGAAACAAAAAATAAACTTGTCATCTAAGAATTAAATATCTGGCAAAGATCCTTAAAAAATGAGAGAGTAATTAAGACATTTCCAGGTAGACAAAAGCGGAAGGAGTTCATTAGCACTAGATTTGCCTTACAGGAAATGTTAAAAGCAGTCCTTCACGTTGAAAGGAAAGACAGTATATGGTAAATCAACGTTGCATAGAGACTCTCAATGTAGGTAATTATATGTGAATAATATTGAATTTTTATTTGTAATGCTGTTTTTACTTTTTAAATGGCTTAAAATTCAAATGCACAAAAACAGGCATAAACCTTTGTTACTAGGCACAAAATGGTTAAAGATGTTATTTGTGACAAGACCAACATAAAATGGAGGGATGGAAGGATGTAGAAACAGAATATATATCGGCTATTTAAGCCAAGATGGCATCAACACAAAGAATTGTAATAGATTTAGGATGTTAAATTTAATCCCCATTGTGTCCACAAAGAAAATACCTTGAAAAGCTAACCAAAAGCAATAAGTAGTGATTCATAATGATTTTTAAATAAAAGATCACCTCAAAGGAAGTAGTGGAGTAGTGGAGTAGTGGAGGAAAAGAGAGACAAAAAGTTTCAGAATTTAAAAAAAACGAGCAAAATGGCAGAGGTAATTCTTGCCTTGTTAGTAGCTATCTTAAATGTTAATGGATTCAACTCTCCAACCAAAAGGCAGACATTTGCAGACTGGACAAAAATATGACCCAAGTATGAGATTTTTTCCAAGAGACATAGTTTGAATCAAAGATACAAACAGGTTGAAAGTGGAAGGATGGAAAAAAATTTCATTCAAAGGATAATTTTTAAAAAGTGGGATAGGGTGGGTTAGGAGAAAAATACACCAAATGTAAGATAAGGACTAAAACTAGTAGTAAGATTTTGATAATATTCTTTCTTAATTTGTAACAAATGTCTCACAACAATGCAAAGTGTTGGTGGAGGGTTGAGATATGGGACCCTTGTATGATGTTATAATGTTTGCTTTGTAAGTTCACAACTTTTATTATACACTCATTATTTATGTATGTTCATGTATAAATGATAATAGTAATAATAATAATAGGGAGAGTTGGGGGTAATACTTTGCTTAGTAGTAATATTTTGAGTATGCTCTTTAATCATTAGTTAAAAATGTTCCACAACAATGCAAAGTATTGGTGGTAGGGTGAGGTATGAGAGCCCTGTGTGATGCTATGTGTGTTTGCCTTGTGAGTCACAACTATTAGTATACACTTACTGTTTATGTATGTTCATGTATGAGTGATATACTTCAAGAAATTTTTTAAAAAATTAAAAAAGCCATTATTGGGACATATGAAAAAATTGGAATATAGATTTAAAGACTTTTATCAATGTTAAATTTCTTGAACTTTATAACAGCACTTAGGTGGATACATAAATAAATAATATCCTTGTTCTTAGGAAATGTACATGGTAATGTTAAGTGTTCAAAGAGTACAATGTGTACAACATACACCAAAGCATTCAGAGACTCTCACCCACGGAATCCGTCATCATCTCAGCACAGACCTGGCTGTACCCAATTCCCTTAAAAAGTGGTCAGACCCTTCAAAGCACCCCAGCACAGGGCACCACCCTACTTCAGCAAGTCGATTCTGCTTAGAAGGTGGCAGGGAGGCCTGTATTCCCTAAACTCTGGATAAAAGAAGTTACCATTTCCCAGGTCATCATTTTGAGCCAGGCCCTGGGCTGGGCCCCTCATAATCTCATCTGAACCCTGAGATATGTGTTTTTAGCTTTCTTCAGATATATAGGAAGACTGAGGCTCAGAAAAGTTAAGTAGTTTGCTCAGGGGCATGTGGCTGTGAAGGAGCAACACCACGATAGAAATCCAGGCTTTCCTGGGCCCTCAGTCTGTATTGAATCCACTGATTTTCACCATCTCCCAATTCTTCAACTCACCCGTCAGGCAGGAAACCAAAGCTACCGTACAGGTCGGTAGTTCTCATGACTCAACAAACACCCACGTCAAATCAGAGGATAATGCCAAAGTGACAATCCTCACCTTTACCTTTTCATGAGGGGGTGGTTCTCCGAGGATGCTAGGGAGCCAACTTGCTTTGAGACTCATCAATAAGGAAGCAAACATTTATCTTAACTTTCCTGTATAAGGTGTATCTCAGGGTAACTAAACAGTTAGTGAGGGGAAATTTCTCTCCATAGACATATTCCAGTTAATAAATACAGAAGGAATGGTAGTATGCTATCACTATTTTGCAACCTCCAATGAATTAATGGATCTAGGCATAATCAAGGGCTTCTGACATCACAAAGAGACAGCTAGATATCCTATTTAAAAAAAAAACCAAACCTGAACCTAATCAAGCCTCCAAATTTAGCTATCATCTTACAGAAAATACAGGGGGGTAAAGGGACATGCTAGCATCATGTGGGTGCAATCAGCAAAGATCAACTTGTAGATGATTCTAAAGCACTAAATATAATTTCTACAAATAAATATGAATTTCAAATAAAAAATAATTTTCAAAAAGATAGGGGAAACCCATTAATTAAAAGACTTGAGAGATATATCAATTAAAGGCAGTATATGGATCTTGTTTGGATTCATATTTGAAAAATCTAACTGAATATATTCGTAAAATAAACTTTTTGGATTGTAAAAAAAAAAAAAAAAAGAAAGTGGGATGGCTTTATTAATATTAAACAAACAGACTTTAAGCAAAAAACTGTTACAAGATACAAAGAAGGATATTATGTATTGATAAAAGTGTCAATTCAACAAGATTTTAAAAAATGTAAACATATATGCACCTAACAAAAGACCCCAAAATATTTGAAGCAACCCTTGACAGAATAGAAGCGAGAAATAGTTCCACAATAATAGTTGGGGATTTCAAAATACTGTTTGCAATACCAGATAGAATAACTAGGTAGAAGATCAACTAGGAAATAGAGGATCTGAGCAACATATTAAACCAATTAGATCTATCAGACATATATAGAGAACTTCATCCCAGAACAGCTGAATACACATGCTTTTCAACAGTTACTCCAGGAGAGACAATTTGTTAAGGCACAATAAAAATCTCAATACATTTTAAAATATGGAAATCATGTAATGTAAATTCTCTGACTACAAAGAAATGAATGTAGAAATCAATTAAGAGAAGGACAATTGGAAAATTTACAACTATGTGGAGAATAAACAGCAGATTCTTAAAAACCAATGAAATTACATAGGAATTAGCAAATACCTAGAGAACAAGGAAAAAAAGATACAACATACCTAAACTTATGTGATATAATTATGACAATGCTCTAAAGGAAATTTATAGCTATGAATGCTTATATTTTAAAAAGAAGAAACATCTCACATTAATAACTTAACTTCACATCTTGAAGAACTAGAAAAATAAGAGCAAAGTACACCCAAAACTAGAAGAAAAAATAAATACTTAACACAGCATAGAGATATAGGAAGTAGACAACAGGAAAACAATTGAGAAATCAACAGAGCAAGAGTTGTTTCTTTGAAAAAAAAAATCAATAAAATTAACAGACATTTAACCAGACTACTAACAAAGAAAAAAGATGCAAATAAAATAAAATATCACTACTGACCTCACAGAAATAAAAGGATTGTAAGAATACACTATGGAAGCAGATGAGATTCAAGTGATTGGGCTCCCACCCCAAGTGGGAGGCCCATGGTTGGGTTCCCGGTGCCTCCTAAAGAAGACAACGAACTGGTGTGATGGGCAGGTGTGGCAAGGTAACACAACAAGATGGCACAACAAGAGACACAAGAAGAAAAACATAATTAGAGACACAACAAAGCAGGGAGCAGAGGTTCCCGGTACCTCCTAAAGAGGATGAGCAGGACAGCGAGCTGACATGATAAGATGATGCAACAAGAGACACAAGAGGAAAAAACATAATGAGAGATACAACAAAGCAGGGAACAGAGGTGGCTCAAGAGATTAGGTGCCTCCCTCCCATGTTGGAGGTCCTGGGTTCGATTCCTGGTGCCTCCTAAGAAAGAAGATGAACAGACACAGAAAGTACAAATAATGAGTGGGTATGGAAAGATAAATAAATAAAAATAAATCTTAAAAAAAAAGAATACACTACGAACAATTTTATGCAAACTAATTAATTTAGAAGAAATAGAAAAACCCCTAGAAACATACAATTTACCTAAAGTGACTCAAAGGGAAATTTTTAAAAATCCCAGCAAACCTGTAACAAGCACAGACTTTGCATAAATAATCAAAAAACTTCCACCAAAGAAAAGTCCAGGACCATATGGTTTCACTGGTGAATTCTACCAAATATATAAAGAAGACTTAAGACCAATACTTCTCAAACTCTTCCAAAGAATTCAAGATAAGGGAATGCTTCCTAATTGATTGTATGAGGTCAGCATTACCCTGATACTAAAGCCTGGTAAAGTCATCACAAGAAGAGAAAATTTATAGACAAATTTCCCCTATGAATATGAATGCAAAAATCCTTAGCACAATACTGGCAAACTAAAGTCAACAGCATATAAAAATGAATATACATCATGCCTAAGTAGGAATTCTCTCAGGAATGCAAAAGTGGTTAAATTAATGTAATGGATTACATAAATAGAAGGAAAGGGGAAAACTGCAGGATTATCTAAATAGATGCAATAACAAGGTCCTGGGAAGTCTATATTGGCCTGTCCTTGCATTGCCCGTTCTGTTCTGTCAGAAAGGCAAATGGACTCCTAAGAAGCCCTTCATGAAACAAGACCCCAGAGTCCCTGTCTCCTAGGTAAAATGATTCCACTCCCAGCTTAACACAATGACAATTTACACCAACACACCCCTACATTTTCTAAGAAAGCCTCAGGATTTACCCCCTCACACCATGTCTCTGTGTCCATGACATCCAGAAGTCTGAGCCTCAACCATTGATCATCACACAAACTCACTGGCAGACAGACCCATTGCCACAAAGAATTATTTTGTTCAATCTGACCCAACTCCCATCCCGCTGGTCTCCTGAACCTTGCACTCTGCTTTCTTGATTTCTCTTCTGAGGTTTTTCTGTCTTGGAGACATGAAGAGTACTATCATTATCCTTCTGGGTGCTAGCAAATTTAGATAATTTTTCAAGGATTTCCAGTCCCCATTGCAGTAATGCTGAGGCCTTTCAGGAGACTGCAGTCTATCATCAGGAAACATTGGCATTCTAAAGGAGAGAAAGCTTAGGAATAAAGAGGAAGCGAGAGAAGGCTTTTCAGGCCTGAAAGTCCTGGGGTTGCTTTCCCCTTTTAACAGGAAACCAGTCTCATGAACAGGCAGGGAAGGGGGTCATGAGTTTGGAGTTGAGAAGTGTGAGGCCCTGACAAAGGAGCCCTCCTCAGATGCTGAGCAGCCCCTCACTGGCTCTAGGTGGGCACGTACTTCTGTTTCCAAACCCTGACCCCATGTCCTTGTCCCTCTATGTGTTTTTTAAGATGTTATCTAAAACTCAGAGATTTCAGTCAAATATATCACCAGAAGTGCTGTGGTAGACATTCAGGCTAGTACAGAACCTGTTTTTGGAGACAAGGCCCAGCTGAAGTGATCAAGGTCTGCCTGTTAGGGGGTCTGCTGAAGAAGACCTAAACACAGTGGTCTTCTCTGTGCCACTTCCCCTACATTAACCAACTGTAATGGAAGAAAATGAAAGCCTCCTCATGCTCCAACAGTGAGAATAGTGAATGAAGTTTTGCAACATGACCCTAGGCCTGAGAAAATCAAATTATGTGACCTGTACAGCCCTATCCTTTTCCCACATCTGCCCAAGATGGACATAATCATTGGTGCCAGAGCTTTAGGAGAGAGCATTCGTGAACAAAGATTCTATATCACCATGTTTTGTCATTTATATCTGCGATCAGAGTCACTGGTCTCTCAGAGCATTCTGCTAATTATGACTAGAAGCTGTTGTCATGGAGAGATTCCTAAAATGAAACATTTCTGTTTCTCTCTGATCACAGGTAGCTTTCTAAGTAGCTTCCCTGAGTATATTCTTCTACAGTCACATCATCTGTTTTCTTAGTTTTGTTTTTTCATTAAATTTTTCATTATTGGGCCTCATTTTCCTCTTTAGATTGCAAGTAGGTTAGGAATCATATTTAACTTGGCTACACTAGCCGTATAATAATTTTATATTTTACCATCTGTTTTTAAATTCCATTTAAGCATAGTTTAAAGTGATATTTTTCCATTATCAATATTGCCCCTAAGATTAGATTAATTGAAGAAGACACAACTCTAGGTCCTGTTTAGCTTCATGTTTAGTACTTGGGTCTGGGGATAATTACTGAAACTCTCTATTCACTCATTTATTCACCTGACAATAAAGTTTGAAAAGGATGAGATCATTTGCCTTTAAACATCCTGTTTCAAAAATGACAATTGAAATTAAATAGTAATTTAAAAATTGCTCTTCAATACATAAAACTGCTGAGAGCAGAGACTCTGTGAATGGAGGCAGGACAAAGCACTGGATCCACAGTAGCCATTGCTTCCCCCAAGTTGTTTACTCTCTGGAGAATAATCTTTGATAACCACTAGATTTCCTCCCTGAGGCCATGTTTTCTAATTTCTCAAACCATGAACTTGTGTAAGCACAGTGATTGTAAATAAAGTGGGTCACAAAACATATTTATTCCTACTATTAGCACATGCATGCTTAGTAAATTTAGCAAAAATCCTCTAGCTTTGTTTTTCTTTTTTTAAAAAACTTTTTAAAAAAAGATACTTAGATTACATAGGTGTTATATGAAAAATATAAGGGATGCCATATGACCCGCTCCTTACCCCTCCCACATTTTCCTACATTAACAACATCCTTCATTAGTGTAGTACATTTGTTACAATTACTGAACACATTTTGGAGCATGACCACTAAGCATGGATTATACTTTACATTTTAGTTTACACTTTCTCCTGCACAATTTTGTACGTTATGGCAAGATATATAATGGCCTGTATCTGTCATTGCAATGTCATTCAGGACAATTCCCAAGGTCCAAAAATGCCCCCATATTACACCTGTTTTTCCCTCTCCCTTCCCTAAGAACCTCCAGTGGCCACTGCCTCCACATCAATGATATAAGTTCTTCCATTGCTGGAATATCAGTCTATAGTAGAATACCAGTAAGTCTACTCTAGTCCATCATTCATCCTGCAATCCTGAGGATTCTGGCATGGTGATGTCCACTCCACCTCTAATTGAGGGAGGGCTTAGATCCCATGGGGCAGATGGATGGTACTATCTTGATTGTAGTTTCAGACTCTCTTTGTTCCTTCAGATGGTTGTTGTCCATCATCTCCTTGTGAGTTGTGTTGGGTGAGTCCAATGAACTGGAGAGTAGGTGTTGCAACTCTGTTGAGATTCAGGGCCCACCTGGCACATGGACAGCCCAAAGATTTAAGTTTCTTGGACATATACATGTCACGTCTAGTACTAACTATAGGATCAAATATAAGGGGCTGAAGAGTCATGTGTAAGGAAAACACAACTGTGTCCAACTCTGTCACACTGGGAAGCATAAATTCGTACAAGGGCCTGCTGGGCGCCAAAATCCTGAGGTGTCTGCCCTGCCTTTATTGTCTGGATGTCTCTAGAGTCCTCAGGAGTCCCACTATTTGGGGTAGTATCCACTTTAGCAGTCAATGTGATTCTGCTGTGATATGCATAAATGTAACTTCTGGAATGACCTCCCACTCATTTTGAAGTCTCTTATCCATGTAGACTCATTTATTTTTACCTTTTCCCCCTTTCAGTCTAGGCCTTATTCCAGTTGCATTGCTAGTTGGTGCTTGTTAGTAATCCTTCAGTGCCAGGGAGGCTCATGCCTGGGAGTCATGTCCCATGCTCTGAGGAAGGTAATGCATTTTTATGCTAAGTTCAGCTAAGAGAGAGGCCACATTTGAGCAACAAGGAGGCTCTCAGGAGGTAACTCTTAGGCAATATGTAATACTAAGCTATGTTTCAATTTCAAAAGTACAGCCATCAATATCAAGGGGCTGTCCATGGGCCATCTCCTTCATTAGTCCCTGCTCCTGTATTAGGGAGATTCTTGCTGTCCCATTAGATAATGGTGCAGAGCTCCCCAGGGTGGCAATTTGATATTCTTTCAGTTACTGAGTGAATATCTACCCATCATGTCAATGTCCCAAGAACTCTTGAACACATTTATTTGTCTTATATGTATGCCCCAGGTGAACTTCCTCCATTGTATCCCCCATCACTGACAACCCACACCAATGATCCTATGCTGTCATATTAATAGTTGTAACCCTTCTGTGATCCAAAATTTCTTCAAAAGTGAAGCCAACAAAATAACCAAATACAATTAATCAGTAAATGAAATAATAATGATAGTTTTAAAAAGAAGAAATAAAATACAGAAAATTAACAAATTTGAAATAAAAAAATAATAAAATATTTGTAATTTTTTTTGATATTATGTCTTTCATCACTGTAAGATCTGTTGCCACATATGTACTGTGACATTTTCTTCCATTTATTATCCCAGTGTCTTATTTTTTTCATTTTGTTTTCAAAGAAACTTTAGGTTACAGAAAAGTCACATACAGAATATAGGGGATTTCCATATACCCAACAAACTCCCCCCTTTCCCTTTTCCCCTATTAATAACATTTTACATATGGATGGTACATTTGTTACAATTGAGGTACAAATATTTTAAAATTGCTTCTAACCATGGTCAATGATTTATATTATGGTTAAAATTTTGTACCATACACTTTTATAAATTTTGATGAAATTTAACATGGCCTGTATCCATCATTGCAAGATCATGTAGTACAAATCAAATGCCCCCAAAAGTCCCATCTTCCAATTATTCTATTCCTCCCTCCCTTTTCCCTCAAGACCCATGGCAACCACCAAGCTTCATTCCTTGAAGAACAAGATTCATAGTTACTTGCAATGACATTGAGGGCTTGACATACTGGCCTGTCCTCTATTAGGCACTGCCTATGCTCTCAAAATACCCCCACCCCTCTATTTGAGAACATAGCAGGACTCCCCAGGATGGGAGTCCAACACCTTCCTGCTCATTAAGTGAGTGTTCATGCACTGATAGAACCCATTATGCAAGATGAGCACTCACACACTCCCTAGAGGCATGACCCAGGTGCACCTTGTTCCACATGTCCCCAACATCCAACACCCTAAAGCAGTAACCGTCCCCTGCCATATTTGCCAAAAAGCATTTCCAATGTTGTAGTTTCAACCACATACCAACAAATCCCCAGAGTTCACCTGTTCCCTCCCCCAATCCTTCTCCCACTTCCATGGACAGCCCAACCCACCTTTCCCACCCAACTCTTCTCAAAATCAAGCAACCCCTACCTAACAGCATCACGACATCACTTTCATGCCCCATGTAGCTACACCCCTCTGCTTTATCACAGATTTTGACCATATAGACATTGGCTCACAACTTTATTCTCTCTTTCTGTTTCCTATTATCCTATCTTCCAAACTCTATCTCTGTGAGTCTGCTCAATTTGATTAAGTCATATCAGTGTGGTCATATAATATTTGTCCTTCAGTGCCTGGTTTTCTTCATGCAACATGAGATCTTCAAGATTCATCCATGTTATCCTGTGTGTTAACACTGCATTCCTTCTTACAGCTGAGTAATATTCCATTGTATGTATATACCACAATTTGTTTATCCATTCATCTGTTGATGGACATTTGAGTTGTTTCCAACTTTAGGCAATAGTGAATAATGCCACTATGAACATTGGTGTAGGTATATCTGTTTGTGTCCCTGCTTTCAATTCTTCTGGGTATATACCCAGTAGTGGGATTGCTGGATCATATGGCAGTTCTATAGTTATCTTCCTGATAAACTGCCAGACTGTCCTCCACAATGGCTTTACCATTCTACATTCCTACCAGCACTGGACAAGGGTTTCCATTCCTCCACATCCTCTCCAACATCTGTAGTCCTCTGTCTTTTTAATAGTCATTATTCTAATTAGTGTAAGATGATATCTCATTGTAGTTTTGACTTGCATTTCCCTAACAGCTAGTGATGTTGAACATTTTTTCATGTGATTTTTAGCTATTTGTATTTCTTCTTTGGAGAAGTGTCTATTCAAATCACTTGCCCATTTTTAAAATGGATTATTTGTCTTTTAATTTTTGAGGTGTAGGATTTCTTTATATATGATGGATATTAGGCTCCTATCAGATATATGGTTGTCAAATATTTTCTCTCATTGGGTAGGTTGCCTTTAGACTTCCTTGACAAACTCCTTTGAGGTGCAAAAGTTTTTAATTTTGAGGAGGTCCCATTTATCTATTTTTTCTTCTGTTGCTCATGCTTTGGGTTCAAAATTCATGAAATAATTTCATAACACAAGATCCTGAAGATGCTCCCTTACATTATCCTCCATGATCTCTATGGTCTTGGCTCTTATATTTAAATATTTGATCCATCTTGAGTCAACTTTTGTATAAGGTGTGAGATGGTGTTCCTCTCCTTCTCTTGATGTAGATATCCAGTTCACCATGCACCATTTGTTGAACAGGCCATTCTCTCCCAGTTGAATGGGCTTGGCATCCTTGTCAAATATTAATTGACTCTTTATGTAAGGGTCTATAACAGAACTCTCAATTCAGTTCCATTGGTCAACATGTCTATCTTTGTGCCAATAGCATGCAGTTTTGACCACTGTAGCTTTGTAGTAAGTTTTAAAGTCAGGTAGTATGATTCCTCTGATTTCATTTTTTTGTTTTCGATATTTCTTTGGCTATTTGGTGCCTCCTGCTTTTCCAAATAAATTTCATAGTTAGTTTTTGGAATTCAGTAAAAAATGCTGTGGTGATTTTTATTGGGATTGCATTAAATCAGTAGACCAGTTTGGGTAGGGTAGACTTTTTAATGATGTTTAGTTTTCCTATCCATGAACAGGGAATCTTCTTCCATTTAATTAGTTCTTTGATTTCCTTTTACAGTGTTGTGTAGTTTTTTGCATACAAGTCATTTACAGCTTTAAATTTATTCCTAGGTATTTAATTCTTTTGGTTGCTATTGTAAGTGGGATTTTTTCTTGATTTCCTCAGATTTTTCATTATTGGTGTACAGAAATGATACTGATTTTTGTACATTGATTTTATAACCTGCCACTTTACTGAACTTATTTATAAGCTCTAGAAGCTTTGTTGTGGACTTCTCAGGGCTTTGTATGTATAGGATTATGTTGTCTGTAAATAGTGAAATTTTTACCTCTTTCTTTCCAATTTGGATGCCTTTTACATCATTTCCTTCCTAAGTGCTGTGCAAGTACTTCTAACACAAAGTTAAATAAGAGCTCTACAGTGGGCATCCTTGTGTTGTTCCAGATATTAGAGTGAAAGCTTTTAGGATTTTACCCTCAAATATGATGTTAGCTGTTGGTTTTTTATATACACCTTTTATCATGTTGAGAAAGTTTCCATCTATCCTATCTTTTGAAGTGTTATTTATCAGGAAAGGCTGCTGTATTTTCTTCAATACTTTTTATACATCTATAGGAATGATCCTGCAATTTTTTTTTCTCTCAATCTGTTTATTTTTTTTATTTCAATCTGATTAATAAATTAAATCATTTTCTTCTGTCGAACTATCCTTGTATACCAGGGAGGAAACCCACTGGGTCATGGTGTATAATTCATTTGATGTGTTGTTGAATGCGATTAGCAAGTATTTTATTGACAACTTCAGCATATAAGTTCATTAGAGAGATTGGTCTAGAGCATTCCTTTCTTGTGGCATCTTTGGCTTTGGTATTAGGGTGCTGTTGGCATCATAGAATGAGTACACAAAGTTTCCTCCACTTCTATCTTTCAGAAGTGTTTAAGCAGGCTTGGTGTTAGTTCTTTCCAGAATGTTAGGTAGAATTCACCTGTGAAGCTTTCTGGACCTGGGCTTTTCTTAGTTGGGAGGTTTTTGATGATTAATTCTATCTCTTTACTTGTGATTGATCGGTTGAGTTCATCAATTTCTTCTTTCATCAATGTAGGCTGCTTGTGTGCTTTTAGGAATTTGTTCATTTCCTCTAAATTATCCATCTTGTTGGCATAAAATTTTTCAAAGTTTCCTGTTCTGGTACTTTTTATTTCTGTGGGATCAGGAATGATATCCCCTTCCTCCTTTCTTATTTTATTTATTTGCATCTTCTCTCTTCTTTCCTTTGTTAGACTAGCTAAGAGTTTGTCAATTTTATTAATCTTCTCAAAGAACCAGCTTTTGTTTTTATTTTTTCTAGTGTTTTCTTATTTTCAATTTCATTTCACTCTGCTCTAATCTTTGTTATTTCCTTATTTCTTCTTCCTTTAGGTTAGTTTGTTGTTCTTTCTCTAATTCCTCCAGGTGTGCAGTTAAGTCTTTCATCTCAATTCTTTCTTCTTTTTTAATATAGGCATTTATGGCTATAAATTTCCCTCTCAGTTCAGCTTTTGCTGCATCACATAGGTTTTGATATGTTGTGTTGTCATTTTCAGTCGTTTCAAGGTAGTTACTGATTTCGTTTGTGATTTCCTCCTTGAACCACTGTTTGTCTAAGAGTGTGTTGTTTAACTTCCACATCTTTGTGCCTAATCTGGTTCTCTGCCCCTTGCTGATATCCAACTTCACTACATTGTGGTCAGAGAAATTACACTGTAAAATTTCAATCTTTCTGAATTCATTGACAGTTGTTCTCTGGCCTAGCATGTGGTCTATCCTGGAAAATGATCCATGTGCATTGAGAAGAATGCATATACCACTGTATTTGGGTGTAATGTTATATATATGTCTATTAGGTCCAGATTCTTTAATGTATTATTCAAGGTCTTTGTTTCTTTATTGATTCTCTGTCAAGATGTTCTGTCTAATGGTGATAATGGAGTATTAAATTCCCCTGCCGTAATTGTCTCTACTTAGTTTTTCCAGTATATGCCTCAAGTATTTTGAGGTCCCTTGGTTAGTTGCAAAAATGTTCATGATTTTTCTTTCTTCTTGATAGATTATCTCTTTTCTTAATATATAGTGTCCTTCTTTGTCTCTTACAATAATTTTGCATTTAAAACCTATAACCAAAGCAGTGCAGGAGTAGCTATACTAATATCAGACAAAATAGCTTTGTTTTTGAACATTTTCCCTTTAAAAAAAATTATTCTTCCTGGTGTTCTTAGTTCTAGCTTGTTGTCATTAAATGTTTAGGTAACCGACGTGTATTCACACAAAGCCTAAGTTGTGTGTGCTCTCCTTCTGGAAAATGAAATATCCATTTTCAAGAAATCATGTCTAATGTCTTTTCCCTAAAGGTCACTCTCTATTTAGAAGTGTATTTTTTAATATAACAATACATTTTGAAAGTATATTTTTGTTTCAAACATTCCACTTTTTTCAATGTATTAACAGAAGTGTTTTCATTTTAACAAAGCCTCATGAGATGGAAGAGAAAGGAATAATTGAGCTGAATTTAAAAATTAGATGAATATATAAATTTGTTTACAGACTTTTGTTTTCAGTCATTTTCTTCACATAGGATTTCAAAAATATACTGTAAACATAAACATGCTAATAATATTTATTTATTCACAGTAATCATGGGTTATCAAAATAAAATCCAGGGATATGCAAACAAATTAATTGAAAAGTTATTTTCACTCTTTCTTGTTATGTATACGAGTTCCACCAATTTCTATTTGTTTAACCCCTGTAGGCAATCATTTAGTCCCAAAATGTCTCACCAGTATTAAGATAATTGACTGAGTCATAGAAGGAATTGTTATTTAGAGATTTGCAGATGCCTTACAGTATTAGAAAAGGATTTCTTGGTTAAAGAGCTGATGAGCCCACCGGTCATCATATTATCTTGATGGGTTTGTTCAGTTGATTAGCTTTTCTCTATGCTCTAGAATTCTATTTAGCTGTTGGTTCTGCATGTGAGTTAAGTTTTCTCTTTGGCAGTTTTTCTTCTTATTTTATTTCCTTGCTTCATGGGAGGTGTGGGAGGTGGGCAACGTGGGAATCCCAATGGGTTCCGTGTAATATTTTGGGTAATCTAAGCACCTCTTAAAATATATGTATATATATATATATATATAAACAACATTTTTGTAAGCAAATACACATATATGCATATATATTTATATATCATTTTGCAAATGTTTGTATGTATTGTGAGAATTTTGATTTTTACCCATAATAAAAATAAATAAATAAATTAATTAATTAAAAAAAAAAAAAAAAAAAAGAGCTGATGAGCAAGAGAACAGAGAACTAAGAAAAGTGTGGAACATAGAACTTTAGGAGTGGGGAGGCCATATGAACCCATGCCCTGAGTGTGTCTGGAAATCCAGATACTTCGAGACTGTAATTTAACAGAGAACTTACTGGACGAGTTCAGCAATATTCTTTAATTCATGGTTCTGATGAACAAACACAAGGAAGACATAATGGACAAGTATAAAAACCCTAAGTAATAATCAGTTATTGAGGTGTTATGATAATGAATTTTGGCATACATTATATCACTTCTCTTAACACTATCTTCCAAAGGAGTGGAATTTTGTTCAAAAACAGCTAATACTCTAAAATGGAAAAAGGAACAGCCAAAGAAGACCTTAGAACTCCTCTAGAGTCCAATGACAAGGAAGAAAATCAGGAGTGAATCTTATTCAGTGCTTGCATTTTTGAAGTCTAGTCAATTTGCTCCACTATATGTGAAGGCCACTGAAAGGCTTTGGCCCATTATGTGGGCTTTTTTGGTGCTGAGACAATGTTGGTGTCATCACAGTGAATAGTTGGTTGACTTTGGTTTATAGTCAGAGACCCTATCTTCAATCACCTCTCACTATTCAATTTTTAAGGTAATAAATATATATAAAGACTTCCTCATTTTAACCATTTTTAAATGTACAATTCAGAGGTATTGATTACATTCACTGTATTATGCTATGATCACCACCATACATTACCAAATTTTTTCATTACCCAAACAGAAATTCTATACTCAATAATCAATAACATCTCCATTTCCTCCTCCAACGAACACCTGATAACCTCCAATCCACTATTATCTTCATGAATTTTCTTATATTACATGTTTCACTTAAGGGGAATCATGCAATATGTGTCCTTCTACATCTGGCTTGCTTTACTCAGCAAAATGTTTTCAAGGTCCATCCATGTAGTAGAAATTCATTCCATTTTATTGCTGAATGATAGTCCATTGTATGTCTATACCACTTTTTGTTTGTTCCTTCATCCATTAATGGACACTTGGGTTGCTTCTTCATCTTGGATATTGTGGAAAAGGCTGCTATGAGTATTCATATAAAAGTATCCATTTGAGTCCCTACTTTCAAACTTTGAGGTATACATATAAGTGGAATTGTTGGTCATATGGTAATTCTGTGTTTAATTTTCTGATGAACTACCAAACTATTTTTTTGTAATTGCTAAATCATTTTACTTTCTCACTTACAAGGCAGAAGGATTCCAATTTTTCCACTTCTTTGCCAAATCTTATTGTTTTTTTAATGATACCCATCTTAGTGGATGTAAAGTGGTATCTCACTGTGCTTTTCATTTATGTATCCCTTAAGACTACTGATGTTGAACACCTTTTATGTATTTATTCCCATTTGTATATCTTCTTTGGAGCAATGTCTATTCAAATATCTTGCACATTTTTAATTGCAGTATTAGCATTTTTGTCCTTGAGGTTGAGGAATTTGTTATATATCTGGATATTAAACCTTTATCAGGTATTTTCTCCCATTTGGGAAGTTGTGTCCTTAGAGGCATCAAAATTTTTAATTTTAAGGATGTCCAATTTATCAAAATTTTGTTTCATGCTCATGCTCTTGGAATAATATCTAAAAATCCATCACCAAATCCTAGACCACATATTATCTTCTATGAGTTTTCTATGAGTTTTATGGTTTTATCTCTTATATTCAGGTACTTGATCAATTTCAAGTTATATATACAAACACATATATACATATATGTATATATATGTTTGCTATATGTATGTTTGAGGTAGGGGTCCACCTTCATTTTTTTTTGCATGTGGATATCCAGTTTTCCCAGCAAAGTTTGCTGAAGAAACTATCTTTCCCAATTATATTATTATTGTCTTGACATCGCGGTGGGTGGACAATCACTCAATAAATGAGGGAATCTGAATTCCTAGCCTGGAGAGCTCTGCCATATTCTCCAAGGGAGCAGAAACAGTCCTCTGAGTGCAGGGACAGAGTCTGTCAAAAGAGGATGGCCCACTGATGAGTTCTTGTTATTGATGACTACCCTTATGAGTCTTTGCTCTTGTAACTGAAACTTAGCTTACTGTTATGGGGTGCCTAAGGGTTGCCACCTGAAAGCCTCCTTGTTGCTCAAATGTGACCTCTCTCTAAGCCAAACTCAGCATATGAATGCAACGTGGGACATGACTCCCAGGGATGAGCCTCCCTGGCAACGAGGGATTAATACCAAGTGCCAACTGGCAACACTACTGGAAAAAGACTTTGAATAAAAGGGGGAAAAGGTAAAGACAAATGAGTTCAAGTGGCTAAGAGTCTTCAAAGAGAGTCGGGAGGTCCTCCCAGAGGTAATGCTTACGCACACCTCAGTAGGAGCTCATAGAACATTAAAGTGCATATCACCCCACACAGAGGGGCTCCTGAGAGCTCTGGAGACACCCAGGTCCTATATAAGGGGGGCTAGCCCCAGAGACTGATGCCTTATCAATGGGCTCTATTTTGGAATCTGTGCTCCTGAGAGTGACAGAATTGGACTCAAATAAGTCCTCCCTGCACATGGTTCATCAGTCCCTTCTATTCAAACCTATGTGTGATGCTGGAGTTTTTAGGTATACTTCCAGAGACTGGAGCCTCTGGCCTACCTATGTGCCAGGTGTGCATGGAATCTCTGTGGAGTTGCAACTCCTACCCTACAGCTCAATGGACTCATCCAAGTCACCTGGCGAGGAGATGACCATGGGCAACGGCCACCCCAGGGAATGGAGAGGGCCTGCATCTGCAGGCAGGATCACCCCACCCACCATATCCATGGGATATAAGCCCTCTCTCACTTGGAGGTGGAGTGGACATCACCATCCCAGTCCCCTCAGGAATGGGGGAAGAACTATGGACTCGAGTGGACTTAATGGCATTCTGTTGTACGCATATGGTGACTCTAGCAATGGAAAAATTATAACAGTGAGGTGGAGCCAGTGGCCACTGGACACTTTCAGGGCAGGGAGGGGATGTGCAGTTGAAATACAGGGGCTTCTTCGGGATTTGGAGGTTGTCCTGAGTGCCGTTGTGGCAACGGATGTAGGCCATTTTAAATCAGCACACATCATTCAGAACTGTGTGGAAGAGAGTGTGGTCTACGATGTGAACTGTGGTCTATGGTTGATGGCGAGGCCCCAGGATGTGTAAGTCCATTGCGTGTGATGGGCCACACTTGTGGGAGATGTTTGTGTGGGATGTGGTGGGAGGTGTGGGAGGTGGGAAACATGGGTGATCCCTGTAGGTTCTGTGTAATATTTAGGTAAGTTAAGCACCTCTTAAAAAAAAAAAAAAAAAAAAAAAAATATATATATATATATATATATATATATATATATATATATATATACACACATAACATTTTTGTAAGCAAAAATAAATAAATAAATAAATAAAAAATAAAAAAATAAATGACTCCAACTTCAGGGGATAGCTGAAAATAGTAATGGCAAAGGGATAATAGTTGTCAATAACAGGAGATAGGTACATGGATGTGCATTGTATATGTGTCTGGAAATTTTTATAGTGAAAACTTATAATGAATGTCATTTTTTAGCTGAAAATTAAAAAAAAAAAAATCAATAGGCTGGGGGAGCAGATGTAGCTCAAGTGGTTAAGTGCCTGCTTCCCATGTTCCTGCTTCGAAGTTCAGGGTTCAATCCCTGGTACCTCCTAATAACAAACCAACAAATGGAAAAAAAACAAAAACAAAAAGCACCTTTCACTGGGGAGTGGATGTAGCTCAATAGTTGAGTTCCTGCTTCCCATGTACAAGGTCCTGGGTTCATTCCCCGGTACCTCTTAAAAAAAATCAATTGGCCATAGAGTGTGGGTTTATTTTTGGACCCTCAACTATATCCCTCCTGTCTATATGTCCATCCTTATTCAATTACCACACAGTTTTGATTACTATTTATTCATGGTAAGTTTTGAAATTGGTAAATGTGGGACTTCCAACTTGTACTTTTTCAAAGTTATTTTGGCTATACGGGGACAGTTGTGATTCCATTTGAACCTGAGGATTGGTTTTTTCCATTTCTGCAAAAAAAGGCTGCTGGAATTTTGACAGAGATTTCATTGAATCTGTATATTTCTTTGAGTAGTATTAATATCTTAACACTATCACTTATTTAAATCCATGATAATGGGATATCTCTCCATTTATTTAGGTCTCTTCATTTCTTTCAACAGAGCTTTGTAATTTTTTGTGTACAACTCCTTTATATCATTTATTATATTTTTCCTGGATATTTTATTCTATTTGTTGCTATTGTAGATGGAGTTTTCTTGAGTTACATTTTGGATTGCTCATTGTTGGTATATAAGAACACTCTTTGGGAATGTAACACTTGTACCCTGCAACTTTGCTGAAATCATTTATTAGCTCGAATAGTTTTCTTGTGGATTATTTCAGGTTCACTAGAGAGGATCATTTCATCTGTGAATAGACATAATTTTACTTTTTCCTTTCTAATTTTAATGCTTTTATTTCTTTTTCTTGTTTAAATACTCTGGCTAGACCTTCCAATACAATGTTGATTATCAGTGGTGAAAGCAGGCATCCTTGTCCTATTCCTGATTTTAGGGGGGAAATCTTTGTCTTTCACCATTGAGTATGAATTTTTCAAAAATATACTTTTTCATATTGAGGTAGTTCCCTTCTATTTCTATTTTACAGAGTAGTTTTACCATGATAGCATGTTAAATTTTGTCAAATTGTTTTTCCTGCATCAATTGAGATGATCATGTGTTTTTGTCCTTTGTTTTATTAATGTTGTGTATTACATTGATTGATTGCCTTATGTTGTGCCACCTTGAGATAAACCCACTTGATGGTCATAGGTAGATTCCTCTTAATATGTTGTTGGAGTCCATGTGCTTTTTTTTTTTTTTTTTTTTTTTTTTAAAGATTTTATTTTTATTTATTCATTTATCCCCCCCTTGCTGCTTGTGCTCGCTGGGTCAGCTAACCACGCTGCGCAGGCAGGCTTGCCTTCACCAGGAGGCCCCGGGAACCAAACCCGGGGCCTCCCATATGGTAAACGGGAGCCCTACTGATTGAGCCACAGCTGCTTCCCTGTGCTTTTGTTTTGATTAGGGTTTTTGACTATTGAGTTTTTTAAGTATCTGAAAATGGGTTTCATCTCTTTCAAAAACTTGTATTGAAATAAAATATAGAAACATTTGATAAATCTCACAAACTAAAACCACTGGAACTGGCACCCTGACTAGGAAACAGGCGTTACCAGCACCTCGCAAGCCATCCATGTGCTCCCTTACAGATTGATCACATCATAGGTAACTATTATCAAACTTTTGATGGCTTAGATAAATTTCAGTTTTGAATATACAGAGTACATGCTAGTTTGTACTTCTTTCACTTCACATTATGCCTGTGAAATTCATTTCACTTATTTGTGGATTTGTAGCTCATTTGCAATGCTACACAATACATTATTTTGAAACATTCTTTTGTTTGGGACAAAGGTATATATCATAGGTTTTAGCTGTTATAAATGGTGCTACTCTGAGTGTACGTGCTTTCTGGAGAACATAGGGACACATTTCTGTGGGATATGACCCAGGAGTAGAAGTGCTAGATCATAGGACATTCATATGTTTATTCTTAGGATAAACTGCTAAACTATATAGACTGCCATTGTCCTAATGCTCCCAGGAGCATATGAGAGTTTCAACACCGATGTCAAAATCTATGTTACAGAATTTAAATATTTTCTGTACTCATATTAACAGTATATAGAGTATATCCCTCTCATGGTTATTAATGATGGCGAGGATGGTTATAAACCACCATCTTGAGCTCTGTTGAGTCAGAGCTACCAGACTGGAGATTATGACCTTAGTCTTGGAAAGAGGAGTACAGTACTCACAAAGCTTCTCAGTGCGCTCAGTCTCCTTTGTCATACACAATCAATAGGTATCCTCAATTCATTTGTGCCCTCACAATGAGGGTTTAACAGGACTGTTGATGGAGAGATGTTACTACTGATTCATGAACCCATGCATGGGAAAGTTATAAATAGCACTCCTGGATCAAATGGGAAGAAATACACATATGTACCATATTCCACTGGATTTAATGAAGTGAATATTATTGGATATTTTCACATTTAAAAAAATTTTTTAAATTAAAGTAATAGAAATAAAGTATAATTGAGGTAGAAACCAAGTTAGTTTTCTTCCTACACCACCTAGCCAGCAATAGTCCTCACGTTTTATAACAGCAGGATTCAATGATAGGTCCATTGTGATCAATACTGGAATTAAAAAAAAAATCAGCAAGAAGTGCTTCATAGACGTGAACAATGCTAAAACATATAATATTAAAATACAAAGATAATTTTAATGATAATAAAATTACAATATAAATGATAAAATGGTTTATGAAAACATTTACTTTGAATCATAATGGAATATGCTATTGATAAATATACAACTCAATTTTATTCAACATTATCTATATCAGATGATTAGCTTGTATCATTGATACTGTGTCATGAAATAAATATTAAAATAGAATATTATTACTTTATTAACACATTTTAAATGCTCTGAACATAGTGATGAATAGAACATTAACTTTGAAAAAGACAAATATTTCTAATGTTAGAATTAATAAAATATTAAATTTAAATAACCTTTCAATGGAACATTTTCTAAGTTTCTTAATAATACATAGAGATTGAATGAGGTATCCTTTGGCCAAAAAATAAAGCGTTACCATTTTCTGATTAGCTGAAGAAAAGTGAACAGCTGAAAAATATATTTAATGTCCTTTCATTTTCCACATAATAAAACCATTACTCATCATTATATTTAAAATTAACTTCCCCACATTGGTTAATATCTTCATCTGAAATTTTAAGTAATTCCCACAATGACACAGTATTTGCTTATAAAGAGTACTGTGTTCGAACATTCAAAATATTGTCAAATAGAATATTTTAATCTAAAAATTGTGGATTGTCATAAAGAATCTGTCAAGTATTACAAACAACTGATTTTAAATTGCATAAAAACTCATTAAATTTCAATGGACACACTTCATTTTATATAAATCTGCAATTTTAATATTGGAAAAATTTAATTCTGTGCTATGTGAATGAGCACAGTGTGAAAGGTAATTGGGTAACAGTCCCTGAGATGGAGTGTAAAGTATACCTGACTTTTTGATTTTTTATTTATATTCTTGGAATATGGGAAGCCAAGCATAATCACAGGAATCAGCAATCTACAAAATACAGAATTTAAGAAATATTCATATTTTTCCAATTTCCTGGTTTTCCACAAAGCAGGTTGTAACAGATTTTTAAAATCACCTTTTCATATAACATTTAGGACAATATATTTTAGATGTGATAGCCATAATAACAAAACTGCACCGTGTCCCAATACTAATACTATGCTACAGGAATCATCCACTAGCATTTAGTAATTAAATTATCTTTCCTTGTTATTCCTCTCCTAGCCAAATTAAAGACCTAGAGGAGAAAGTTTGGGAAATAGAAGCTGTACTCTACTGGAGGAGAAAAATTCCCTCAGTTCCCAGAAAAGTAGTAGCAAGAGTTGTTTGATGAAGATAAACTGAAAACCCTTGAGACAGTTTTCCTAATCGAGAGTCACCCTTCCCTGTGCTCACGTGAGAGTCTCACACAGTTATCTTGGCATCTAGAGTGTGAGAAATGACTATGCCCATATTTACACTCACGCATGCATTCTCCTGTGGGATCCAAGGTGCAGACTGCCATTCTAATCTGTTACAGCACACGTTTTAAATATTTATTTGTACAGTAAAACCCAAAGCTATTTTGTTTCTTTCACTTACTTTTTCAGTACCTTGAATGTTTTCCCAGTAGAAATTTCTATGTCATATCAGATTCACTTCCTCTATGGAATGTAATCAAATGACCATAGGGAAGCCTCTGTGACCCATAAAACTTGGGGTCACTGCTTAGCTTTTCTTCCATCCTCGCCAGCTCCTAGGTGGCATCTAGCAGTAAGGGAGGCTCAGGGCTAACCAGCTCAAAGTCCTGGGGACGGGACTGACATTTAAGGAGGTTCTGGGATTGAGTTGGCTGGTATAGGAGTGGGAGCGGTTGGCAGTGTGTAAATGATAGGTGGCGGAAGATGTACAGGAAGATCAGGGTCAGACATCAGGAGGGACAGGGAAGTGGGCAGCCTTGACGGCTCATACTACCTGACTGTCTGGACACTAGGTCATCCCTTAGCTGAAGGTCTTGGACGCCTTCTGGATGCCACCAGTCCAGACTCCTTTCCTCACAAAGTCAGACTCACTGTGGCGCCATTATTTTCCGGCAGGTTTTCAATTCCCTTATTATTTTAATTTAGTCCCAGTGTACAGAGAAGACACTGTGAAGGTTCCAACAGAATGCAAGTCTTCAGCTAACCCCTTGCCTCCACTTCTCATGAAAATGTGTGAAAAGAAAAGCAGCCCTTCTCATCTTGGAGATATCCTAGTACCCTCACTCATAGTTTTCTCCTGGTGAAACCAAATGATTTTAGAGAATGTCAAAATCAGACAAAGTCACTAAATGACCATGATGAACCACGACACAAACAAGTCTACTGCATAATCCTAATATTGGCAAATCATGAACATTGTCCAAGCCAACAAATACCAAGCATCTCCCTCTCCCAGCATTTATAAGAGACCTCTGTTTCTTTACCAGTCACACCTGTTTTCTTGCTCTGGTCTGACCTCCCTAAAAATAGGATTTACTAAGCTTCTAGCCATAGAACCATTCCTACTTTCTAACAGAACTCTATCCTGAGCATACCCATGCTTCTTTTAAACCCATCCTTAAAGGAAAAAAACACTACATTTTTATAATTGTATTATTAATTAAAGTAAATGGTTTAACTTAGAGTTTACACTTTGTGTAGTGTATTTCCACGGACTTTAAAAAAAAAAATTTATTCTGTTACCATATATGCAATCTAACATTTCTCCTTTTAATTATACCCAGATGTATATTTCAGTGCTATTAATTGCATTCAGAAAATTGTGCTAGCATCACCATCATCCATTGCTGAAACATCTCCATCAGTCCAAATAGGAACCATGTCCATCTTAAGCCTTAACTTTTTGTTCCCTATCCACACCCTATTCTCTGTCTATAACCTATATTCTAGATTCTGAAATGAGGAGTTTGCTTGTTCTAATTGCTTCAAAACAAGAGATTATACAGTATTTGTTCTTTTGTGTCTGGCTTATTTTACTCAACATGATGACTTTAAGGTATATCCATGTCGCATGTAGCAATTCTTCATTCCTCTTTATGGGTTAGTAATATTCCATTTAATGCATAGACCACATTTTATTTATCCATTCATCAGGTGATGGACACTGGGATTACTTCCATCTTTTGGTAATGTGAATAATGCTGTTATGAACATCAATGTGAAAATATCCGTTCTATCCCCTGCTTTCAATTCTTTTTGGTATATATCTAGTAATGGAATTGCTGGGTCCAATGGTAGTTTTATACTTTACTTTCTGAGGATCTGCCAAACTATCTTCCACAGTGGCTCTACCATTTTACATTGTAACTAGCAATGAATGAATGTTAATATTTCTCCACATCTCCTCCAATGCTTATTCTCTGTTTTTTTTTTTTTTTTTTTTTTTAATATCAGCCATTTTAACAGGTGTGAAATGGTATGTGGTTTTGATTTGAATTTCGCTGATGGATAATGATGTTGACCATCTTTTCATTTGCTTTCTGGTCATTTGTATATCTTCTTAGGAGAGAGGTCTATTCAAGCCTTCTGCCCATTTTGAAATTGGGTCATTTGTCTTTGTATTGTCATGTTGAAGGATTTCTTTATACATACTGGATAGTAATCCTTTATCAGATATTTGGTTTCCAAATATTTTCTCCCATTGTGTAGGTTGTCTTTTAACTTTTAGATAAAGGCCTCTGAGGAACAAAAGTTTTTATTTTTATAATGTACCATTTATCTATTTTTCTTTTGTTGTTCATCCTTTGGGTGTCAAGTTTAAGAAAACATTGCCTAATACAAAGTCCTGAAGAGGCTTTCCTACATTTTCTTCTAAGAGTGTCATATAGTTCTTGCTCTTAGATATAAGTCTTTGATCCATTTTCAGTTGAGTTTTGTATATGGTGTGATGTAGGGGTCCTCCATCTGGTATTTGCTAGTGGAGATTCAGTTTTCCCAGCACCATTTGTTGAAGAGACTATTCTTTCCAATTCAGTGGTCTTTGTCACTTTGTGAAAATTAAGTTGGCCATAAATGTGAAGATTGATTTCTGAGCTCTCAATTCAATTCCCTTGGTCTATATGTCTGTCCTGTTCCAGCACCATGCTGTTTTGATGGCAGTGGCTTTGTAATAAGATTTTGGATCAGGAAGTATGAGTCCTTCAACTTCATTCTCCTTTTTCAAGATGGCTTTATCTATTTATGGCCCCTTACTCTTTCATATAAATTTGATGATTGTTTTTTCCATTTCTGCAAAGGAGGTTTTTAGAAGTTTAATTGGGATTGCATTGATTCTATAAAGTACTTTGGGTAGTATAGACATATTAATGATATTTGGTCTTCTGATCCATGAACATAGAACACCCTTCCATTTTTTTAGGTCTTCTTTAATTCTTTTAGCAACGTTTTGTGGTTTTCTGTGCACAAGTCCCTTATAGCCTTGGTTAGATTTAGCCTTGCATATTTGATTCTTTTAGTAGCAATTGTGAAAGGAATTTTTCTTGATTTCAACTTCTGATTGTTCATTGCTTGTATATAGAAACACTACTGATTTGGGGGTATTGATTATGTACTCTCCCCCTTTGCTGAATTCATTTATTAGCTTGAGGAGCTTTGTCATGGATTTTTTTCAGGATTTCCTTCATATAGAGTCATAACACTTGCAAATAGGGAAAGTTATAGTTCTTCCTTCCCAATTTGGAAGACTTTTGTTTCATCTTCTTGCCTAATTGCTCTGGTAAGAACTTCAAGTACAATGTTGAATAACGATATTGATGATGGGCATCTTTGTCGTCTTCCTGATCTTAGAGGAATGTGTTCAGTATCTCATCATTAAGTAGGATGTTAGCTGTGGGCTTTTCATAGATGCCATTTTTCAGGTTAAGGAAGTTTCCTTCTATTCCTAGTGTTTTGAGTACTTTTATCAAGAAAGGGTGCTGTATGTTGTCAAATGCCTTTTCTGCATCAATCATTTGGATTCTATTCTTAATCTTGTTAAATTGATGCATTACATTAATTGATTTTCTTATGCTGAAACGGCCATGCATACCAGGGAAAAATCCCACTTGATCATGGTATATAATTCTTTTCATTTGATCTCGTATTCTGTTTCCTAGTATTTTTGTTGAGGAATTTTGCATCTACATTCATAAGAGCTATTGATCTCTTGATTTCTTTCCTTATGGTATATATATATATATATATATATATATATACTGTTAGGTCGTGTTCCCTCCTCTTCAATTTTTTTGGAAGTGTTTGAGCAGAATTGGGTTACGTCTTCTTGGAATGCTTGGTAGAATCCTATTTTAAAGTCTTCTGGTCCTGGGATTTCCTTTGTTGATAGCTTTATAATAACTGATTCAATCTCTTTACTAGCAATTTGTTGAGATCTATTTCTTTCTGAGTCAATGTAGGTAGTGTGTGTGTTTTTAAGAATTGTCTATTTTATCTAGGTTATCTAATTTGGCATACAGTGTACACAGTATCCACTTATACTCCTTTTTATTGCAGCAGAGCAAGTAGTGATGGCCCTATTCTGCTTTCTGTTTTTTTGTTATTTGTATCCTCTCTTTTTTTTTTGCCAGTCTAGCTAAAGGCTTGATTACATTGTTGATCTTTTCATAGAATCAACTTTTGGCTTTGTTGATTGTTTATATTGTTTTTGTTTCTTTGCTTTCTATTTCAATTATTTGTGTTCTAAGTTTTGTTATTTTCTCCCTTATGCTTGTTTTGGTTTAGTTTGCTCTTTTTTTTTTTTTTTTTTTTTTCTATTTCCCCCAGTTTGAAGTTAGGTCTTTGATTGGAAGTCATTCTTCTTTTTTCATTTAAGTATTTAGAGATATAAATGTCCCTCTCAGCACTGCCTTTGTTGCATTTCATAAGTTTTGGTATGTTGAATTTCATTTTCCTTCAGTTCAAGGTATTTTCTAATTTCTCTTCTGATTTCCTCTTTAACCCATTGTTTATTTAAAATATGTAGTATAATTTCCACATATTTGAGTATTTTCCATTTCCTCCTTCATTATTTCTAGCTTCATTCCATTATGTTTGAGAATATACATTGTATGTTAAAATATTTTTGATTTATTGGACTTTTTGTGACCTAATATATGTTGTCTCCTGAGAATAATCCATGTGCACTCAAGAAGAATGTGTATTCTGTTTTTATTGAGTGCATTGTTTTATATTTATCTGCTCAGTCTAGTTGGTTTAGTGCATCATTCCAGTCCATTACTTCCTTATAGATCTTCTGACTAGTTTGGAGGCTTTATGGAACCCAAAAATTATTTTCTGAACTTAATCATTCGAATGTGTGTGAACCGCTAGTGTGCGGAAATTTTTGATTAAGTTACTCCAGTTGGAGTATGGCCTAGGGTGGGCCTTAATCATCCTACTGGAGTCCTTAATAAATGGGATGAATATGGAGAGAGAAAGCAACATTGGCAGAGAGAAAAACATAGAAGCTAAGGCGGAATACCATGGAACCAGGAAGCTGAAAGCAATGAAACCCAGAAGAGAAGGAAGAGACTAGAAGATGCCAATATGTGCCTTGCCATGTGACAGAGGAGTCCAGGATCACTGGCAGCCAGTCTTTGGGGAGAAAGCATCACCTCATGATACCTTGATCTGGACATTTTCACAGTCTCAGAACTATAAGCTTGTGAGTTAATAAATCACCATTGCAAAAGCGAACCCATTTATGCACGTTGTATTCTAGCAACCTAACAAAACAAAATAGATTTTAACATCAGGAGTGGGGTGCTGCTGTTGTAAATACCAAAAATCTAGAAACAACTTATTAATTCAATATGCAGGAAGAGTTGTGAGGTGTTTGATAGAAAAGACCTAGGTTGCTTTAAAGACACTGTTCATAGAAACGTGGATTCTAAAGGTACTTCTGATGAGGACTTAGAAATGAATGTATCATCGCAAACTAGAAGAAAGGTGACCCTTGTTTTAAAGTGGCAGAGAACTTTGCAAAATTGTTTTCTGATGTCAGATAGAAGGCAGAACTTGAAAGTGGCATGCTTGTATTCAAAGCTGAGGAGTTTTCCAACCTAAATTGGAAATTTCAGTCTGGCTTCATCTTGTAGCTTCTAGTAAAATGCAACAGAAAAGGTATAAGATAAGAACTGAACTTCAGGATACAAAGAAACCATAACTCGATGGTTTGGAAAATCCTGACCTTCTGGAAAATGAGTCCCCAGATGATAGCACTCCATGTGAGGATTTAACTGAACATGGAACCAGTCAGCCATTCCAGAGCAAGTCAATTATCTGGAAAGGTTCTGTGGAAGATCCTACTGTCTGATATTTGGGACCCTTCTCTGCTGCATGCTAAACAGACAATTTTTGTGTGTCTGTGAGATCTGTATGAACAGAACCACTGCCAGCCTGGACTGACACAGAGAGAAAAGCAACAGATTGAAGGAAAAATGACTTCTGAGGCAGAACCATGGAATCTGATGTTCAAACTGAAGACATCTCCTCAGGCCAAGAGAGCAAGCTCACTCATGTGTGTGGAAAGGGTGAGTATACTACAAAGTTTAAAGATGGCAGGCCTTCTCTTCCTTGTTCAAGAAGTGTGCTGCCATCCCAGTCTTCAGAGCAGAGCATATTCACTAGAGACTGGAGAGTCGGGTCCACACCCAAATGTTCTCCCAGGGGGAACCTAGAGTTCAGGCATCATGCAGATGCTTGACAAGGGTGAAGCCAAAAAAGCTGGAGTTGCCACATCATTAGGTCCCAAGAAAAAAACACTGTCCTACAAATGACTCTCAGGCCTCAAAATCTAAGCCCTGTAGGCTTTCAGAACTATTGGGACCCATGACCCCTGTTTTCCTTCCAATTTCTTCATATGGCAATGGGAATGTGTATCTTATGACTAACCCTCCTTTGTATATTGGAAGTATATAAATTTGTACTAAGTTTCACAGGTCCATAGCTGGAGGAGAATTTTGTCACAGGATAGGTCAAACTTAGAACTGATTTTGATGAGATTTTGTACTTAATATTGTTACTGAAATGATTTAAGCCTTTTGGGGATATTGTGATGGAATTAATGTGTATCGCATATGGGAAGAGCATGTCTTTTTGGGTTGAGATGGGGCATGTGATAGTTTGGATGTTTTATGGATCCCAGAAAATTATGCTTTAAAATTTGGGTAGGGAGGGGATGAGCAGTTGAAATACAGGGGCTTCTTTGGGAGTTGGAGGTTGTCCTGAGTACTGTTGTGGCAATGGATGTAGGCCATTTTAAATCAGCACACACCACTCAGAACTGAGTGGGAGAGAGTGTGGTCTACAGTGTGAACTGTGGTCTATGGTTGGTGGCAAGGCTCCAGGATGTGTAAGTTCATTGAGGTTGGTGGCCACACTATGGGAGATGTTTGTGTGGGATGTGGTGGGAGGTGTGGGAGGTGGGCAGCATGGGAATCCCAGTGGGTTCCATGTAATATTTTGGTTAATCTAAGCACCTCTTAAAATATATGTATATATATATAAAAAAAATAAAAATAAAGGGTATATGAAATGGTAAAAAAAAAAAAAAAAAAAAAAAAAAGTTAACCTGATGTGGGAAGCAGATGTGGCTCAAGCGATTGAGCTCCTACCTACCACATTGGAGGTCCCGGGTTCGGTTCCTGGTGCCTTCTAAAGAAGACGAACAAGACACTGAGCTGAACTCAAGCAGGCTGGTGTGGAGAGCTGACACAACAAGATGATGCAAGAAAGAGACACAAGGAGGAAAACACAATGAAAGACTCAACAAAACAGTGAGTGTAGGTGGCTCAAGTGATTAGGTGCCTCCCTCCCTTATGGGAGGTCCCAGGTCAGTTCCGGTGCCTCCATAAAGAAGATGAGCACAAAATGAACAGGCACAGTAAATGCAAACAATAAGCGGGGAGGAGAAATAAATAAACATAAATCTTAAAAAAAAAAAAAAAGTTAACCCATTCCTGTGGGTGTGAACTTATCATAAGTGTGACATTTTGATTAGATTACTCCATTTGGGGCATTGCTCAGGGTGGATCTTGGTCCTCTTATTTGAGTCCTTTATAAATGGGATAAATGTAGAGAGAAAGTCATTGAGAGAAAAACACAGATGCTGGAAGAACACCTCAGATCCAGGAAGATGAAAGCAATGAAACTCAGAAGGAAAGGGAAAGATCAGCAGATGTCATCATGGGCCTTGTCATGAGACAGAGGAGTCCAGGACCACCAGCTGCTGATCTTCAGGGAGAAAGTATCACCTGATTATACCTTGATTTGGACATTTTCATGATCTCAGAACTGTAAGCGTGTGAGTCAATAAATCCCAAATATAAAAGCCAACCCATTTCAAGTATACTGTATTCCAGCAGTCTAACAACTAAAATATGTCATACTATATTATCCATTCTACCAAAAACTGCCTTTTTATTAATAGGCAAAGGACTCCAATAGATATGTCTCCAGAGAAGATACACAAACGGCAAACAAACACATGAAAAGATGCTCAACATCACCAGGAAACAAGGAAACACAAATCAAAGCCACAATGATACACCGCTAAACACCCCCAAAAATGGCCACTCTTTTTAAAATGGAAAATACATGTTGATGAGGATGTGGGGAAAGTAGGATCCTAGTGTATCATTGGTGTGAATGCCAAATGGTGCAGCCACCATGGAAAGGGATATGGCAGGTCTTCAAAAAGTTAAACACAGATCTAGCATCTGACCCAGCAACCTCACATCTAGACACATACTCAAAAGAGAGCAAAAACAGGGTGACAGACACCTGTACAACAATGCCCACAGCAGCATCACTCACAACAGCCAATAGCTGGAAACAACCCAAGTGTCCATCAACAAATGAATGGACCCACAAAATGTGGCACACATACATGGTGGAACACTATCTGTCCACAAGAAAAACTGAAGTTATGAGACCTGCCGCAAAATGGAAGAACTCCCAAAACAGCACACTCAGTGAAACAAGCCAGATGCACAATGACAAAAGCTGCATAATATTGCCCGTAAGAGATGATGAGAAATAGCAAATTCACAGAGGTAAAACAGTAAATTAGATGGCACCTCATTGTAGGTTTGATTTGCATTTCCCTAATAGCTAGTGATGTTGAGTATGTTTTCATGTGCTTTTTAGCCATTTGTATTTCTTCCTTGGAGAAGTGCCTTTTCAGGTCACTTGCCCATTTTTTAAATGGGTTATTTGTCTTTTTATTTTTGAGGTCTAGTATTTCTTTATATATGCTGGATATTAGGCTCCTGTCAGATACATGGTTGCCAAATATTTTCTCCCATTGGGTGGGCTGCCTTTTTACTTTCTAGATAACGTCATTTGAGATGCAAAAGTTTTTAATTTTGAGGAGATCCCATTTATCTTTTTTTTTTTTTTTTTTTTCGCTGCTCATGTTTCAGGTGTGAAGTTCATGAAACCATTTCCTATTACAAGGTCCTGTAGATGCTTGCCTACATTATCTTTCAGAGTCTTTATTGTCTTGGCTCTTATACTTAGATCTTTGATCCACCTTGAGTTGATTTTTGTATAAGGTGTGAGATGGTATTTTTCTCTCATTCTTTTAGATATGGATATCCAGTTCTCCAAGCACCATTTGTTGAAGAGGCCATTCTCTTCCAGTGGTGTTGGCTTGGTGGCCTTGTCAAATATCAGATGACTGTATATAGGAGGATCTGTATCAGACTCTGAATTCAGTTCCATTGGGCAGCATGTCTACACTTGTGCCACTACCATGCAGTTTTGACCCCTGGAGTTTAATAGTATGTTTTAAAGTCATACAGTATGATATCCCCAATTTCATTTTTCTTCTCAATATGTCTTTGGCTATTCAGGGCTTCTTACTCTTCCAAATAAATTTTGTAGTTAGTATTTCCAATTCAGTAAAAAATGCTGTGTTGATTTTTATTGGGATTGCTTTAAATCTGTAGATTAGTTTGGGTAGGATGGACATCTTAATGATGTTTAGTCTCCCTATACATGGATAGGGAATATTCCTCCATTTATTTAAGGCTTCTTTGATTTCCTTTAACACCGTTGTGTAGTTATCTGTATATAAGACCTTCACAGCATTACTTAAATTTATTCCTAGGCATTTGATTCTTTTAGTTACTATTGCAAATGGTATTTTTTTCTTTATTTCCCCCTCAGATTGTTTGTTATTGGTGTGCAGAAATGCTACTGATTTTTGTTCATTGATCTTATAACCTGTGACTTTACTGTACTCATTTATAAGTTCTAGAAGCTTCGCTGTAGATTTCTCAGGGCTTTCTATGTATAGTATCATGTCGTCTGCAAATAATGAAATTTTTACTTCTTCCTATCCAATTTGGATGCCTTTTATATCTTTTTCTCTTCTCAGTGCTTGAGTGAGTACTTCTAACACAATGTTAAATAGGAGTGGTGATAGTGGGCATCCTTGTCTTGTTTCAGATCTTAGAGGGAAGGCTTTTAGGATTTCACCATTGAAGATGATGTTAGCTGTGGGTTTTTCATATATACCCTTTATCATTTTCAGAAAGTTTCCTTCTATTCCTATCTTTTGCAATGTTTTTATCAGGAAAGGGTGCTGTATTTTGTCGAATGCTTTTTCTGCATCTATAGAGATGATCATGTGATTTTTTTTCTTTTGATCTGTTTATGTGGTGTATTACGTTGATTGATTTTCTTATGTTGAAACATCCTTGCATACCTGGGATGAAACCCACTTGGTCATGGTGTATAACTCGTTTGATACGTTGTTGAATGTGATTAGCAAGTATTTTGTTGTGGATTTTAGCATCTAGGTTCATTAGAGAGGATGGTCTGTAATTTTCCTTTCTTGTGGCATATTTGTTTGGCTTTGCTATTAGGGTAATGTTGGCATCATAGAAAGAGTAAGACAATGTTCCTTCTACTTCTATGTTTTGGAAGAGCTTAAGCAGGATTGGTTTTAGTTCTTTCCAGAATGTTTGGTAGAATTCACCTGTGAAGCTGTCTGGTCCTGGGCTCTTCTTAGTTGGGAGGTTTTTGATGAATGAGTCTATCTCTTTACTTGTAATTAGTCTGTTGAGTTCATCAACTGCTTCTTTCATCAGTGTAGGCTGCTTGTTCCACTAAATTATCATTCTTGTTGGCATATACTTTTTCAACGTATCCTCTTTATTTCTGTGGGGTCAGTGGTGATATCCCTTTCCTCATTCATTATTTTGTGTATTTGCATCTTCTCTCTTTTTCCTTTGTTATTCTGGATAAGGGCCTGTCAATTTTATTGATCTTCTCGAAGAACCAGATTTTGTTTTATTTTTTCTAGTGCTTTTTTATTTTCTATTTCATTTGGTTTTGCCCCAGTCTCTGTTATATCCTTCTTTTGACTTGCTTTGGGGTTAGTTTGTTGTTGTTTTTTCCTCTTTCTCCAGGTGTACAGTTAGGTCTTCAATTTTAGCTGTCTCTTCTTTTTTGATATATGCATTTATGGCTATGAATTTCTCTCTCAGTACAGATTTTGCTGCATCCCACAGGGTTTGATATGTTGCATTTGATTCATTGCATTTATCAGTTGCAGTGAATGTGCCGACCTAATGAAGGATGTTTATGTGGGAGGGTTTCGGCGGTGTGGGGAGTGGGGCATATGGAAATCCCTAATTTTTTGTGTAACATTTATGTAATCTAAGTATCTTTTTAAAAATAAAAAAATTATTATTAAAAAAATGTTTCATTTTAATTACACACACACACACACACACACACAGTAAATTAGAGGTTACCAGGGGAGGGGAAGAAGTTGGAGTGTTTGTAAAAAATTTTTTAAACTTAAGGATAAAAAAAAAGTCAGTGCCTGACAGTTTACTCTCTAAGAAAGCTGACAGTCTGCATGACTGTGAGGAAAGGGCAAGTCTGTAAGTCTGTGTTATGTTGGGCAGGCTACGACTGAGAACTCAGATGGAGGTTTTCAATGAATTTTCTAGGAGAAGATAACTGGCTGAAGTAGAGATGAAAATTCTTCCTTCTGACAGTTGAAATCATACTTCTCCATGTAAGGGCTTCAACTGGTTAGATGAGACTTCTCTCATTGGTGAAGGTAATCTCCTTAGTTGATTGTAGATGTAATCAGCCATAGATGCCATTGACTTATTGATGATTAAAATCCATTAAATACTCTCAAGTAACAATTTGGCTAATGCTCACTTGACCAAACAACTAGACACCATAAGCTACCCATCTTCACACATGAGCTTTACCATCACATCTGGGTTTTCTTTTCTTTTTAAACATAAACTATGAACTATTTAAATTACAAGTCACTGGGAGACCAAGTATCTGCACCTGTTATGTTTGTAGAAGCTGAAAGCAATAAAGGATGAAGACATATAGCAACCTGCTAATGTATCTCCATTTAATAACTGACTTAACACTGGGTTTCTCTGACAGGACAAGGGGATGAGGTAAGGGCATGAACAGTCCATGATTTTCCTGAGACTCCCTTTGTACTGTGGCTGAGTAGAACACAGCAATTTCAAAGGAAATGGAACAGAGTCCTCCAGGAGAGTAAGCCAGAATTTCTGGTTAAACCATTCTCTCACATAGGTATACAAGCATATTCTAGTAACACTAGAAGAGATGCCAATTGCTGGAATTTGCATAGAATTAGAAAGGAACAGTGTCTTTGACTTTTCAGGTAATTTTATGTGTAAGGATATGGTTAATTCCTTGGTGTTCAGAGCCTATTCCTGAAGATGCTGTTAAAAAATAATAATAAATAACCCACTAAATTGAAAACTTACATTCTAAGAGACAAATAATTTTATCTTAGTAAAAGGATCCTTCAACTCATGAAAATTAAGAACTCAAGGAAACAAGAGCAATGACAACAATAAAAATAATTTCTTGACTATAGTAAACTAGAAAGGCAAGGCAGTTTTCTACACAAAACATTATCACTTTCTCACTGTTCCAGAGCAATCCAGTTAATAATTTTATAGCAAAGAGCCCAGATCAGAATAGTAAGTAAAAACTTTATCCCCAACACCTGGGGAACATAAGACACAGCTGCCTCACAGGAACACTGGCGGTGCCATCCAAGAATGTCAACCCCACCCAAAGCATGGTCTGTAGTTTTGTCTTCTGAAAATGTGAATGGCTGGAGTTTCCACGTTGTTTCACAGAACAGTCCCAACTGGTAAGGCCCAGGCAATGAGTGAAGCCAGAGTACAACACGAGATGTAAGTTTCCACAAGGCTTTTGTCCTCTGACCAATGCACTAGTTTCAATGCTGAAGTCTGGCTTCAGGCTGACAGTTCTTCAGCAGAGCCTCTTCTCAACCTTGCTTTAAGTCTTCTGCAGACATCACACAGGGAAGTGCTCGGGAGGGCTCTCACCAAAGCAAAACTTGGCTATGTGCTCTATAGATGTTCTAATGCTGCATGCTCTGAGACGAGGCCCTACATTTAGGCAAACACATTCAAAGTGATCTTCCACTGGCATGAAGAGCTTCTGGAATGCCACAGCTGCCCAGTTGAGGAAGCGCTCCAGGAGAAGTTGCTTGTTGGGTTGCAGGGAGCAGGAGACACAGTACTCATAGGCACTGCAGCAGCCGTTGGAGGACCACCATCGCAGCAGTATTGCCTTGTGTTAGGGCCGTGGACATGACAGCAGCTATTCACCAGTAAATCCTTCCTTTCACAAACATATCCTTGTTCATCCGTGTTCAGGTGCTTCCCTTGAATGGAATTAAGGCATTGATTGCCTGGTCAACTGCTATTGTCCAGGTTAAAATGAACTTTCCAGGGAACAGGCTGATTGTGGTCTTGATCCTGGAGAAGTTTCTGATCTCTTACTGCCCTCTCCTCCTGCTTGTAGGTGCTGGTGAGGAACATCACTCCCTACTGGACTATAAGCTTCTGCTCTTACTTATATCTGTTATCTAAGCTCACCATGTGCCTAAGCCAGATGGATATATGCACAATGAGTACAGTCTTGGTCTGATAGGGCCATGGGCTGGAAGAGAAAAAAAAAACCTCTCTCATCTCTACACTGAGTAACCAGCCTTAATTGAGGCTGGAACAAATTAGTGTAAAGTCGGAAAGAGGATTACTTATTGATGTACACTTAACCTACATAACCATCCCAGACCTCTGGATAAACTTAACTAGAGCTCAGATCTTTGAGTTCCTGGGTGTGCTAAGAAAAACCATGACAAGAGCGGGAACCTGCCCTCTACTTGGCAACACAGGTGTAATTTCAGTTGAAAAAGAATTCCCTACTCACCATTGCCAACAGCTCAGCTGAAAACTGTCTTCCTCTGAGTTTTCACACATAATCAGAAAAGCAGTAGGAGTTCAAAGCTGAGAATGGAAAAAGAAGCCATGAGACTCCAGATTTGTCCACAATTTCCAGACCCACCTGTCGCAATTTCCTGACCCAAACTTTCACCTGAGAAGAATCCCAGCACTACCAATGGGAACATGAAATGTGATATAAGAGAAATACTAATCAGGCTAATGAAGAAGAAATAAATACTTTCCTTGTACACACAAGGACATGAAAAATATTGAGTTAATTTTAAAATTAGAGCAGTTCTATGTTTAAGAAAAATGATTCAGAAAGTACAGGGTTCCCATATTCCACTTCTCACACTCAATTTTCCCCTATTATTAACACTTTGCTTTCGTGTGTTACATTTGATACAATTGATGAAACAATATTATTACAATTACACCATTAAATGTAGTCCTTGGTTTACATTAGGAGTCACTGATTCTCTATTATTACAATTACACCATTAAATGTAGTCCTTGGTTTACATTAGGAGTCACTGATTCTCTTATACAGGTCTATGGTTTATTAAAAATTTTAATCTGAAAACATATATATACCTGAAATTTCCCACTTCAACAACTTTCAAATATACAATTCACCACTATTCATTCCCAAAACTTTTCCATCAACCCAAACAGAAATTCTGTACAAATTAAGTATTAACTCACCACTCCCTACCCCTACTCCAGTGCTTGGTAAACTGAATTCAAGTTTCTAACTTGATTGGTTTGCATCTTCTAATTGTTTCTTATAAGTGAAATCATACAATTTCCCCTTATGTGACATTACAAGAAATATTAACACCAATACTGTTCAACCTCTCCCCAAAAATTGAAAATGAGGTATCATAAATTAACTGATTCTATGAAGCCAGCATCAACCTAACAACAAAGGCAGATGATGATACCCCTGGAAAAGAAAATTACTGACCAATATCCTTTATGAATATAGTTGCAAAAATTCTCAACAAAATACTAGCAAACTTAATCCAAGAGCACATTAAAAGAATTATAAACCATGATTCAGTGGAATGTACCCCAGATATGAAAGGGTGGTTCAACATAAGAAAATCAATTAATGTAATACACCACATTAATGAAGGAGAGAAAAACACATGATCATCTCAATTGATGCAGAAAAAGCATTTGACAAAATCCAGTATCCCTTCTTGATAAAGACACACAGGCAACTGGGAATAGAAGGAATGTGACAGTTTGAAGTTCTTTTCTGAATCCCAGAGAAGATCATGTCCTTTGAACTAATCCATCCCTGTGGGTGTGAGATTTGCATGAGATTTGATTGTATTCGATTCAGTTAAGGGACCTTTGATTGGACTACATCAATGAGGCATGACCCAGATTGGGTCTCTGACCTCTTGCCGGAATCTTATATTAACTGAGAACAGAACATAGACACAGAAAAAGGGACCTCTGCCATTCTGACCCTTCCTTGTGAGAGAAAAGACTCCAGATTCATCTACAGCTGCAGAAAGACAGAGAAGCCCCGTAGCAGTTTGACAGTTTGATATAGTTATGAATTCCAAAAACAGATATTGGATTATGCTTGTAAACTGGTCCGTTCATTGGGGCATGATTAAGTTATGAGTAGGGCTTTGATTGGGCTATATCAATAGGGCATTGAGCCCTGCCCCTTGGTGGGTGGGGAATTGAAGATAAAAGACACGGCAAAGGACAGAGTTGGAGTTTTTGATGTTGGAGTTCTGATGCTGAGTTTTAATGCTGGAGCCCCAGGAAGTAACCATACAGAGGAACTTGGTCGTGGGAAAGGAGAGAAGGCCCCGGTAGAAGAGACGAGCTGTTCGCCTGACAATTAGCTGACCTGTGGAGAGAGGCAAAGGCTAGAGATCCTCGTAGTCTACAGCTGGCCTTGTGGAGGAAACAGAGGGGCTGAGCCCAGAGAGAAACAGAGCCCCAGGAAGAGAGGAACCAAAGAAGCCTGAACTCTGGCAAAAGTCAGCAGCTGTCTTGCTCCAACACGTGGTAACAGACTTTGGTGGAGGAAGAAACTTTTGCTTTATGGTCTGGGAATGGTAAGCTTCTACCCCAAATAAATACCCATTATAAAACCAACTAATTATTGGTATTTTGCATCAGCACCCCTTTTGCTGACTAATACAAGCCCCAAGAGGCTCAAGGAGACAAGGCCCAGGGATTGATGGCTGATCACCCACAGCTGATCTTCAGGTGAGTGTAGAGAGAGACTGGCAGACCCACCATCTTGCCTTGCCATATGACAGGACTCCAGGATCTGCTAGCAGACAGCCCTTGGTGGGAAAGCATCTCTGATGGTGCCTTGATTTGGACATTTCATGGCCTTGGAACTATAAGATTTACCCTAACAAAATTCCCAAAATAAAAGTCAACCCATTTTTGGTATATTGCATTGGCAGCCTTTGGCAAACAAAGACAAAGGAACTGTTCTCAACAGGATAAAAGGCACATATGTTATACCCATAGCCAACACAATTCTCAATAGAAAAAGACTGAAAGTTAATATCAGGAACAGACAAGAATGCCCATCACCACTGTCATACAACACTGTACTGATAGCTCTATACCAAGAGCAATTAGAGAAGAAAAATAAACAAAAGGCTTCCAAATTGGAAAGGAAGAAGTAAAACTTTCCTAATTTGCAAATAACATGATCATATATATATAGACAATTATTCAGTTTTATATATTAAGTAGCCCACAATATTCAGAGATTTTCAATTCCCTCCCTGATTCAGAAACATAGGAATCCTTGATCCATGTCACATCTAGAATTTGGTCTCTACATCCAGAGAAACTGCTCTTGAATTTCTCAGGTATAATTATTCTTGGTTTATGTACTGCTACTGGTTCTCCAAAATCCATCTCAGTCTTCTGGACTCTCACTCTCTTCCTACTCTACCCTGCACCTGCCCTTCTAGGTACACTTGCCCTAAATAATCTTGATTCTTCTACTTAGGATATCTAGCGATATGATTCCCTCAACACTGTGTGCAAGCTCTTCCTTGAATAGTCTTGAATACCAACCAAACAGCTTAAGAATATATTTTATTATAGAATTAATCAATTCAAGGACTTGCTCTATTTGGAGAGATCAATGGCTTCTACCCTGCAAATCTAGTCCTGAAAACTCTCTGCAATAGAAATTAGCAGAAGTGCACATATCATATATGTTACTGGCATATCCTAAAATCCCCACAGAAAAATTCCCTTAAGATTAGAAGGCCCTGAAGATCTAGAATGAAGGGATTTGGGAGAAAATCTCTTTGCTTCATCTCATATTGTAGAAAAGTAGTAGCTGAAATCTTGTAGTTTCCTAGGCCGCTCAAGCAAATATCATAAAATGGGTTGACTTAAACAATGAGAATTAATTAGTTTACAGTTTTAAGGCTAAAAGAAATCAAATCAAGGCTTTAAGGCAATACTTTCTCCCCAAAGATTGGTATTCTGGGACTGCTTGCCAGTGATCCTTGGCTCCTCTGCCACATTGCAAGTGACATGATGTCATCTCTGGGTTTCTCTTTTCTCTTTTGAGTTCCACCAAATTTCACATTCTTGCTTTCATGGCTTTGTCTTCCTCTGTCTGCATTTCATGCTTTTATAAAGGACTCCAATAAAAGGATTATGACCCATCCTAATTGAGATGGGCCACATCTTAACTGAAGTAACCTCATCAAAAGGTACAACTTACAATGGGGTCTCACCCACAGAAATGGATTAAATTAAATTTAATAGCATGGTTTTTTGGAGTACATACAGCTTTGAAACCACTACACTGGTTTTATATTAATCATCAGTGGCTGTAACATCCCTGAAAATCTTAATTTGTATATGTGAAAGGATTTCTATATTTTAAAGTGTCCCCTAAAACATTTTTAATAATTTCACACGTTTCCTGGACAAATGATAATACATCAAAAACAGAACATTATCTTGCCCTTTTGGAAAAAAAAAATTGTTGTATTTAATTGTGCTTGAAGACTTACATATTTATTTAATTTTCACACTAACTGGCAGATTACTTTACTCCTTTAATAAATGGTATGAACAGAGGTTCAGAATGATTAAGTATATGGGAAAATTATATGGAGATAAAAACACATAGCTAGAGTTGAAATTTTCTCTGCCTGTCTCCCACATTCAGTCCCCTTAAGAGTTTTACTGGGAATGCCTCCTCTCATTTCAATAATCAGAATGCCACCCTATTCCACAAATTTCCTTTCATCTAGTTGTTCATACATTACTCCCCATGCTCACGTTTTCCTACCTTTGGGCACTGAATCCAGTTCCCAAATATCAGCTTCCATCTCACCAAAGCTTTACTGCCCATTGAAATCCACAATTACTCATTTTGACATATACTTACTGAGGGAACTTCCAGGAAGATGGATAGGGAGCTCCTCCAGAAGAGCTAGTGGGCAGGCAAGAATTGTCTAAAACAACTGGGGCTCCAGAAGCAAAGGGGAACACTGTACAGCAAGCATCCAGGTAAAAGGGAGAGGAAGATGCTGAGAAACTGCGGTGAAAAACTGTGAGTAGCTCACACCATGTGGAAACCAGTGTCCATCCCTACCTCTGGAAGAGGCCATGAAGGGGTCTGGCCCCAACCTAACTGCAGATGCCAAGGGAAATGGAGGCCCTGTTCTCCAAGAACAAGGTGGGAACATGGCTGAGCACTGATGAGGGCTATTGATCAGCAAATTGGGATCACTGGGTCTGAGCACAGAGGTGCTTTTTAAGCCTGCTCAAACAGAGATGGCAGCAGCCATTGTTTAAACTCCACCACTGACAGGGGCTGAGAGAGTGGAGGCTTAAAGACACAGTACCTCCTTAGAGCTGCTGAGAACAGTTTACTGAAGAGTACCACCAGCTGGGCAGGCCAAGAACCTGCAGTTTTGGGGACTCATCAAAAAGGACACTGGCACCTTTCCTGAAATAGACTTCTCAACAATAATAGTTGGAGACATCAATACACCACTCTCATCAATAGAAAAACAGAGTCAATAAGGAAACAGAGAATTTGAATAATATGTTAAATGAATGGTACCTAAGATATATACAGAAAAATTGCCCCCCACACAACCGTATATACAATCTACTCAAGTGCTCATGGATCATTCTCCAGAAAAACTACATGTTTGGTCACAAAAAAAGTCTAAATAAATTTAATGTAATTGAAATTATACAAAACAACTTATCTAAACATAATGTAATGAAGCTAGGAATCAACGAGAGGCAGAAAACTGAAAAATTCACAAATATAGGGGAGTTAAGTAACACACTCAAGCAGAGGGTTAAAAAAGAAATTGCAAGAAATTCAGTAAATATCACGAGATGAATGAAAGCACATCTTGGAACTTATGGAATGCAGTGAAGTCAGTGTTAAGAGGGAAGTTTATAGCCCCAAGCACCAACATAAAAAAAAGCCATAACTGCATGCCTAAAAGAACTAGAAAGAGAACAGCAAACTAATCCCAAAGTAAACAGAAGGAAAGAAATATCAAAGATAACAGAAATAAATGAATTTGAGAAGCAAAATATAATATGGAGAATTTTTTTAAAAAGCAAAAGTTGGTTTTCTGAGATGATCTATAAAGTTGAAAACTTTAGCAAGATTGACAAAGAAAATAAGTAGATGATGCAAATAACTAAGAAAGAAGTGGGGGGGGGCGCGCATTACAGACCCCTCAGATAAAAAAGGATCATAAGTATACTATGAAAAACTTTATGCCAACAAATTAGACTAACTAAATGAAATGGACAAATTCTTAAAAACAAATAACCAACATTGATCTTAGAAGAAATAGAAGACCTCAAGAGATCAGTTAACAAGTAAAGAGATTGAATCAGTCATCAAATCTCCCAAAAAAGAATCCCCAAGGACCAGATGGCTTCAGAGGTGAATTTTACCAATCATTGCAAGAAGAAGTAATTCCAATCCTGCTCAAACTCTTTCAAAAATTGAAGAGAAGGGAATACTGCTTAACTCATTCTATAAAACCAACTCCACACTAACACCATTGCTAGATAAAGATACTACAAAAAAATTACAGACAACTTCTGCAACAAATATAGATGCAAAAATGCTCAAAAAAAAAAAAAAAAAACACAAAAAAAACATACACCTACAAATCAAATCCAACAGCATGTTAAAAGAAATATATACCAAGATCAACTGGCTTTAATCCCAGGTATGCAAGGGTGGTCCAACACAAGAAAGTCTATTACTGTAATACATCTCATTAACAAATCAAAGGGAAAAGCACCATGATCATTTTAATTATAAAGAAAAGGCATTTGACAAAATCCAGCACCCTTTCTTGATAAAAACCCTTCAAAAGGTAGGAAAAAAGGAAACTAACTCAACATAAGGGACATATATTATAAACAATCCACAGCTAATATCATACTCAGTGGTACAAGACTGAACGCTTTCCCTCTAAAGTCAGGATAAGACAAGCATAACACTGTCATCACTGTTGTTCAACATGTGCTATAAATTTGACCTAGAGCAGTTAGGCAAGAAAAGAAATGGCATCCAAATCGGAAAGGAAGAAATAAAACTTTCCCTATTTGTAAATTATATGATTCTACATAAAGGCTTGAAAAATCTACAATAAGGCTATAGAACTAATAAACGAGTTCACCAAAGTGGCAGGATACAAGATGAAAAAGCAAAACTCAGTGGTGTTTCTATATACTAGTAATGAGCAATTTCAGGAAGAAATCAAGAAAATAATTTCAATTTACAACATCAACTAAAAAAATCAAATATCTAGAATAAGCTCATCCAAGGATATATAGGACTGGTATGCAAAAATTACAAAACATTGCTGTTAGGCCCAAGACTCCCATCTTGCCCACCCTCCTTCAACCCCTCCCTCCCCCTCTTCCTGAAGGTACACATTCCTAACTGATATGAAACCAGAGCTCTGGCATTTGCTCAGTTCCCTCCCTTAAAAGTCCCATGGATAGGCAAGTAGCAACCCATGTCTGAGGGACGCGAATGGGACCATAGAGCCGATATGAGTTATGTCACCCTGACCTTAAAACAGCAGGCTAGCATAAACCATCACAAACCAACCCCCTTGTAGTCTAGCCCCAGAACAAGTTATAAATGCTCCCTCCGTCCCACCTTGGTCATTTATATCACTGCTGCTGTCTATTTCAGACACAGCCAATCTGCTCTTGCTCATTAAAGGCTTTGTTACATGGACTCTAACTCCAGGCCTGATTTCTAATGTGCCTCCCTTCCTTGGCTTCCCTCCAAACCAAGCAATTGCTAAAAGAAATCAAAGAAGATCCAAATAAATGGAAGGATCTTCTATGTTCATGTATTTGAAGATTATATATCATTGAGATGTCACTTTTCCCCAAGTTGATAGAAAGATTCTCTCCAATCCTGATCAAAATTCAAATAGCCTACTGTGGGATGGATGTGGTGGGAGGTGTGGGAGGTGGGCAACATGGGAATCCCAGTGGGTTCCGTGTAATATTTTAGGTAATCTAAGCACCTCTTAAAATATATGTATATATATATATATATATAAATAACATTTTTGTAAGCAAATACACATATATGCATATATATTTATATATCATTTTACAAATGTTTGTATGTATTGTGAGAATTTTGATTTTTACCCATAATAATAAAAAAAAAAAAAAAAAAA